>OZ025239.1:103569297-104089297 GCA_964019155.1 Osedax fenrisi
GTATACGTATACCACTGCGCGTGTAGATTGACGCCGCACGATGCGTGCAGTAATGATGATGATGATCATCGCGGTTATGCCGAGTATGACTCACAGCGTTATGAGTCATAGCGTTATGATTCATAGCCTAATGAGGTATAGGACATGTAATACATATAAGTGTATATGTGTATATGTGCATACATGTGTGTCATTGCGTATATATTAAAGTGAAATTATATTATAATATATATATATATATATGTCCACTATATATATTATTATATATATATATATATTATATATATATACATATACATATATTAACGTATATAGTGACATTACATAGTGATGACGTCACGCGTAATAATTACGTAATACGAGTGAATGCCTACCTGGTCACGTGTTAATCAGAATAAAACAATGGGTTACGCATGCTCGTGTCGAGGAATGATATCGCCGCAGCACGCCGAGTGCGTGTGCATTTATAGGCAGACCCGACACGCCCCCCGCGGGCAATGATTGACGTGTGGTGGCGGCGGCGGCGTGGCGGTAACTTACTTCTAGGCTTCGACGCGTCTTCAAAGCGAACGAGTATTTAATTAGCCTCCCACCACCCACCCACCCCTACCTACATCGAACCGCATACCTATAGCCTAGACGCCGGTAGATATGAAATCTAAGGATAAGTCTTAGAATACGTCTTAGATGTTTACGTCGTGTGCACGAGTCGATTGGTTTCAATAAACGAAACATTTCCGCATGGCGAAACCTCTACAATGCAGAAGTTATACGTGGTTCTACCTGAACCTGTGATATCCGGGTACCTGTCACCTGTCAGGATCGCTTTCCCGATCACTGGATGACGTCATCTGTACGACGACGGCTGTTGCGGTTGCGTAATGCATCGCGCGTGAGACTGTCGTTGTGTAATTGTGGGCGTGTCACAAAAGATATAAATGTGGCTTCTAGTTTTTAGTGGATTTATGAAAAAATAAAACTTTCGATACATATATATATATAGAACTGCCTGTGTGGCTCAGTGGCTAAGGCGTCAGACACACAAGCAGTAGGACACGGGTTCGACCCTCGTCCGGACCATTACTTAATTTTATAAAATGGGTCTTAACATATTATTTAGAAGTGATCTTATATAATTGTGTATAAATAAATGATCGGCTCTCGTTAAAACCATTGATGCCTTAACATGAGAGCGACTTCGAAGGGACATTAGAGCCATATATGGTTATAAGTGAAAACTTCATCTAAGTTCCTGGATGGGATGAAAGGACTCCACCAAATAAAAATAACAAAATAACAAAATAACAATATATATATATATATATATATATATATATATATATATATGGGAAAGTAACCTATTACGAACACTTTAAAAAATGATCTTAACTAAATGATCTTAACATTTTGTGAGTCAATATTTTTATTCAAAAATTACAATATATTAATAATATCTGATTATAGATATTATTGTGATTTTACAATTTTATTTAATCTTTTTATTCAATAGATAACGGGGGTGTCCGTATTCTGTACTCATGTCCGAATACGGACACCCTGTGTTATAATACGGACACCCTATATACCACTGGGTAAATTATATATTATTGATGAACGAATCAGATAAATTACAATTACATTATTTATAATTAATTTTAAGAATAATTTAATATAATTTATTAAAGTTTATTATTTTATTTATTAATAATACAAGTTAATTATCTAATTAATATATTTTTTAGATTTAGGTAGTATTAATCATTGGTAGTATTAATATTATAACGCAAGCGATTATGAAAATCAGAATAGTTCTCACGCGCGGCGCGCTGATTGGTTATTTAAAAATTCCCTTAGGGTGTCCGTATTAAAACATCTATAGAGTGTTCGTATTAGGGATGTATATGACCTCTATATATATGCTTATAACTTATTTAATATTTGATAATAAATATAGCAATTATGTATATAATGTTTAGAATTATTTAGTTTTTAATATATTTTTATATTGATACATTTGTATATTCTTGAGAAGGTTTTAAGTTGACATTTTTTTCATAAATTTAAAAACGTAATAAAAAATCAGTTTATTAGATATATCAGCAGTATTTTGAATAATTAAAAAATAAAAAATACTTTAGACTATTTATATAATTATGAATATGTTATTCATTAAACATTTTTTTGTATGATTTATGATTTCTGAGATACCGAGAGTGTCCGTACTCGGGCACTTCCGTATTCAGTTACTTTCCCCTATATATATATTAGATATTCACAACACCATTTATATTATATATATATATATATATATATATATATATATATATATATATATATTCATAATAATAATGATTATAATGCGTTATACTTCTAATTATAATTAATACGTTAACTTGTATCATATCATCATGATCTGATATTTATATATATATGTATATATATATGAAATTACTCACTATACTGAAATCCTGCATTCTCCCATTGTATACAATGTTCTGTCGGTTCTATCTATGTGTACATTATTGCCCTTTGTCACACTACATCTGTAATCTCGATTATCTACATGTCATCACACTTAATCTTTCGCATGCACCGATACATGCAGTAGATACGTGTGTGGTCAGGTGCATGTGCACCTATTACCTGCACCACAGCCACTCTCTCTCTCTTTCTCTCTCTCTCTCTCTCACTCTCACTCTCACTTTATATCTCTATATCTCTAT
Source organism: Osedax fenrisi (assembly GCA_964019155.1). Classification (NCBI taxonomy): domain Eukaryota; kingdom Metazoa; phylum Annelida; class Polychaeta; order Sabellida; family Siboglinidae; genus Osedax; species Osedax fenrisi. The sequence goes on from OZ025239.1 coordinate 103,572,021, forward strand.
CTCTCTATCCCTCTATACCCATCTCTCTATATCTCTCTATCTTTCTATTTCTCTACCCCACTCTCTCCGAGCACTCTCTTTCTCTCTCTCACTCTCACTCCATATCTCTATCTCTATATCTCTCTACACCTCTCTCTACCTCTCTTTATTTATTTATTTCTTTCTTTCTCTCTTTCTCTCTCACTCTCACTCTCACTTTATATCTCTATATCTCTATCTCTCTATCCCTCTCTACCCATCTCTCTATCTTTCTATTTCTCTACCCCACTCTCTCCGAGCACTCTCTTTCTCTCTCTCACTCTTACTCCATATCTCTATCTCTATATCTCTCTACACCTCTCTCTACCTCTCTCTTTATTTCTTTATTTCTTTCTTTCTCTCTCTCTCTCACTCTCACTTTATATCTCTATATCTATATCTTTATCTCTATATCCCTCTCTAATTTCTATTTATCTACCCCACTCTCTCCGAGCACTCTCTTTCTCTCTCTCTCTCACTCTCACTCCATATCTCTATCTCTATATCTCTCTCTCTCTCTCTCGCATTCCTTAATAGCACTCAATGTCCTCTATAAAGCCTGTCACGTGACATAAGTAACGGTTATATGTTACAAATCCTACACCCTTAAATCATATTATTTGTTAGTCCATGTATGTGCAATGAAATCGGCCAATTCTATCTTCTTCCAAAACAAAATCAGTGAATTTTCCAGGTCACTTCTTTATATTTTGTAATCAATATCATCTCTAATTAATTCTAGCAATAAAACACATTTTCCCAAATCCATGTTCACATTATTTTTACCTCAAATCAACTCAATGGTAATACTTTAAATATAATTAGATATATAGGATACCTCTCTATCTACCTATCATATGGTAGCTATTGCTCTTATTTGTATTGTTATTCAAATAAACTCTAACTTTATCGTATTCCTTTACATATGTATGTTCTTCTTTATATTACCTGTTATAGGATAACTGGATATCCTTATAAGTTGTACTATAGTAAACTACGTTAAATCTACTTCTTTTATTGATCCTATCCCTCTTTCAGTTGTTAAAATCCTCATCCTTCATTTCAAAACAACTTCTATCAATATATTATTATTTAATATATAGAATTTTTCCGGCATTTTTTAAACTAACTTATTCTTACAAATAATAAGCTTGACATGTCCGTTTTAACCAGTTTTTACCAATTTCCCATTATGACAAAGATTCACTAAACAATTGTACAATGTTAAATATATTTCCTTTAATAATACCTCTATAATATCTCTATCATATCTCGACCATCATCGGTTTCCTTCAATATACACTATAATGTTTCGGAGGACCATGTATTGATGTTTCTTCAACGATGCAACAAGGACAGAGTACAATAGGATGTTAGACGAAAATTCGTCGCAATTTTTCGCTCAGCGAAGCTTAGCGTCCACAATTTTAAGCGCAAATTTTTCTTAGAGTGACGAACAAATTTCAGAACTTTTAGGCATGCATGCGTACGTACGATGTATACTGTACACTAGGAGAGACTGTTTTGGTAACTTGTTTAGTTCCCTTCATAGAAAAGTGTCAGCTAACTCGGAATAACTCCTCTTAATCATTCTAGATGTAATAAAAAAAATAATTAAAAACCGACAACAATTCTGAAAGTTAAACAATATTTAAAAAATATAGGAATTTACATTGAAAATTACGAAAAAAAATTTAATTACAGATATATGAAAGGAAAATTTGTTTACAATTAAAAATTGCCTTTTAGCATATGTAGTATATAAAAACATCCTTACAAAATGTTTTAAAATATATAAAAAAAATAATTAAATCGATCTAACGGAAATTTTAATTTATTTTTAAAAAAAATTTCTAAATCGCAAAAAAAATGTATCAATAGAATAATAAAAAAAAATGATATTTTATATGTTTATCATCATTATATAACTATAAAATTATAAGTATTAATATAAAAATAGCATATACTTATTCAAAAAATTACTTTTATTAAGAATGTTAACAACAAATTAATTTTGTAGTAAAATAGTAGTAACAAATTTTTTTTTTTAGAAAAATAAATATTTATTTTTATTATACCTCGTAGATGTCCATTATAAGCTCTCAACAAATTGTGATGCTTTATTAAAATAATTTATCAAAAAAGTAATCTAATAAATTATATTAATTAAAAAATAAAAAAAATTGTAATTAATTTGAAATTTTTAAGTAATTTTTTACTTTATAAATATTATAATACATTTATTTGATTATATTAACAAATTATAGACATAAATAAATTATAAAAATTAGCTACATCTAACATGAAATTTATATAGAAAATAGTAGGATTTTTTATTGTTGTATTTTTTTGCCAATTTTTATAAATTTTAGAAATGCCAAATAATAATCGAATCAAAAAAAATCACCCTATATTTAAAATACATATTTTAATTTAACATATTTTACATATATATATGTTAATATTAATTTATTTTCAGAGTGAGACAATCGGTTCACCTTACTGTACATGTACTGTACACTGCAGTGTATACATACTGTATACAGTGTACGACGTACAAAAGTACAACCAAAAGTGGCGACTATATTGTTTGCTGCAGCACCTGCGGCTATTCAACTGATCATACTACTGCACTAACATCTGTTCGAACACTATTGTTATTATTATCGATACAAACCGATTGCTCTTGTTTAGATCTGATATATCGTATACGAAAGTAGTTAACTATATATATATAGTATCACGTGATATCACGTGATGTATTTCAGGTTATGATATTATTTAGGTATCTCCGATGCTTCTCTACTTCGGTTTAAATATTAGGTATTATTACAGTTTAAATGTTATCCTTGTCTTATCTTTCTTCCGATTAGGGGCGCTGGAACCATGGTGTGTATGTAGGGGGGACCAACCAATCAACATAAATGTTGTGGTAAAAGTGGGGCGGGGGTCAATACATAGGAGGTCCCCCTATATTTTAAAGTGGGGGGGGGGTGACATATCCCCCCATCCCCATCCCTGTTGCAGCTCCCCTATAGTATTCTTCCGATGTGCAATTATTAATCAATCGCTTTATTCGACTCTGTCGTCTATTACTTGCGGATTACCTCGATGATCAGTCAACCGGTGTTACTATTCTATACTTTCACTCTCTCCTAAACTTATGCAATTATTCCGAGACATATATTATCATATATCTGCTGTATATAATATATAATTAGTATAAAATATACAAATACGTTATTCAATAGTAAGATAAAATACATATAATTGAATTAGTTTTAAATAGCCTTATTCCCGGATAGGCCTAAAAGAAAACTTTAACGATTCTTCCACCCTATAATTCAATGATAATTCAAATGTTATTGATTATACTAATATTTATTAATATATTGAAATTAAATATATATTAATATTTATTAATTCTCTTAAGATCATTTTCATAAATCAATTGATATCATGATACATCCATTAAGGGTGGATGATCAATAGATATCGCAATATGTCTCGTAGTTCCCCAGTTTGTGTATAGTTGTGAAGGCATATACGCGTATCTGGGGCCGGTTGCTCTGGAATATGTCTGGGATTGGCCAGAGACAATCCCAACCAGGACAATCCAAAGAAAATCCTTATTTATAGGGATTATTGAGTTGCTCTGGGATTTTGTAAAAATATCCTAGCTGAGATCAAGCTCAGCAATATTTCTACTAACATCCTTATTTATTCCTTATTTTATTTTCGAATATTTTAAAATATTTAAAATATAAGAATTATATTTATAAATTACTTGATCCCCAGCAAACAGTAAGAGCAGCATAATAGCAGCATAACAGCAAATGCTAGAGCCTCAAATGTTTACATTGTGCTATTATGCTGCTATTAAATGTCTATTATGCTGCTATTATGCTGCTATTAATTTGTAATGATATTATGCTGCTGTTATGCTGCTATTATGCTGATATTATGCTGCTATTAATTTTAAATGTCTATTATGCTGTTATTATGCTGCTATTATAATAATAACAGCATAATAGCAGCATAATAGACATTTAAAATTAATAGCAGCATAATATCAGCATAATAGCAGCATAACAGCAGCATAATATCATTACAAATTAATAGCAGCATAATAGCAGCATAATAGACATGTAATAGCAGCATAATAGCACAATGTAAACATTTTAGGCTCTAGCATTTGCTGTTATGCTGCTCTTACAAAATTCTGGAGCGATCGATTTACAGTGTGCATCGCTAACACTGCTCTAATAGTAGTGGTTGACCACTGGCAGTAAGAAAGTCTAATATTCTATAGAGACGCGACCGCATATCGGTGATCCACTTCTATGTGTGACGCGCCTCTGGCAGCAATTGATAGGTTGCCGTATTCGAAGCACAGTATATCCTGCTCGCAGAAATGCATACGATTCGGGAAGTGGGTGTCAGTAAGATGGAACGGAGAAGGAACCCATCCCAGAAGAATATTTGAAATAGTAGTAGGTATATATTAATGAATCAAGTATACCGAGTACTTACTCGAGTAACTCTACTTTACGATAGGGGAAAGTAACCGAATACGACCGTGCCAGAATATGGACACTCTCGATATCTCAGAAACCACACCTCTTACAAAAATGTTTAATGAATAACACATTCATAATTATATAAATAGTAGTAGTAGAAGTAGTAGTAGTAGTAGTAGTAGTAGTAGTAGTAGTAGTAGTAGTAGTAGTAGTAGTAGTAGTAGTAGTAGTAGTAGTAGTAGTAGTAGTAGTAGTAGTAGTATTAGTAGTAGTAGTATTAGTAGTAGTAGTAGTAGTAGTAGTAGTAGTAGTAGTAGTAGTAGTAGTAGTAGTAGTAGTAGTAGTAGTAGTAGTAGTAGTAGTAGTAGTAGTAGTAGTAGTAGTAGTAGTAGTAGTAGTAGTAGTAGTAGTAGTAGTAGTAGTAGTAGTAGTAGTAGTAGTAGTAGTAGTAGTAGTAGTAGTAGTAGTAGTAGTAGTAGTAGTAGTAGTAGTAGTAGTAGTAGTAGTAGTAGTAGTAGTAGTAGTAGTAGTAGTAGTAGTAGTAGTAGTAGTAGTAGTAGTAGTAGTAGTAGTAGTAGTAGTAGTAGTAGTAGTAGTAGTAGTAGTAGTAGTAGTAGTAGTAGTAGTAGTAGTAGTAGTAGTAGTAGTAGTAGTAGTAGTAGTAGTAGTAGTAGTAGTAGTAGTAGTAGTAGTAGTAGTAGTAGTAGTAGTAGTAGTAGTAGTAGTAGTAGTAGTAGTAGTAGTAGTAGTAGAGGTAGTAGTAGTAGTAGTAGTAGTAGAGGTAGTAGTAGTAGTAGTAGTAGTAGTAGTAGTAGTAGTAGTAGTAGTAGTAGTAGTAGTAGTAGTAGTAGTAGTAGTAGTAGTAGTAGTAGTAGTAGTAGTAGTAGTAGTAGTAGTAGTAGTAGTAGTATTAGTAGTAGTAGTAGTAGTAGTAGTAGTAGTAGTAGTAGTAGTAGTAGTAGTAGTAGTAGTAGTAGTAGTAGTAGTAGTAGTAGTAGTAGTAGTAGTAGTAGTAGTAGTAGTAGTAGTAGTAGTAGTAGTAGTAGTAGTAGTAGTAGTAGTAGTAGTAGTAGTAGTAGTAGTAGTAGTAGTAGTAGTAGTAGTAGTAGTAGTAGTAGTAGTAGTAGTAGTAGTAGTAGTAGTAGTAGTAGTAGTAGTAGTAGTAGTAGTAGTAGTAGTAGTAGTAGTAGTAGTAGTAGTAGTAGTAGTAGTAGTAGTAGTAGTAGTAGTAGTAGTAGTAGTAGTAGTAGTAGTAGTAGTAGTAGTAGTAGTAGTAGTAGTAGTAGTAGTAGTAGTAGTAGTAGTAGTAGTAGTAGTAGTAGTAGTAGTAGTAGTAGTAGTAGTAGTAGTAGTAGTAGTAGTAGTAGTAGTAGTAGTAGTATTATTAGTATAAAATATAGGTGTCTGTCAAAATTAGGTCTAGTTAAATAACTTATGTTTATCTGTCAAATTGAGAAGCGAATATAAATGCGAATTAAAAAGAAAGATTACATATGTTATTATTTATTTATTAAATAGTTGATAATTATAAATTGATTGAAATATTATTGATATTCATGAATATTCATGAATGGGATGGTGGTCCTCATTAGGTGCATACATTATCTCAAAAATAGAACAAATTATAAATAGAATATTTTTAAATTGTCGATAAAAAATACATAGGGGAAAGTAACCTAATACGGAAACTCTCGGTATCTCAGAAACCATAAATCCTACAAAAAAATGTTTAATTAATAAAATATTCATAAATATATAAATAGTCTAAAAAAATATTTTTTATTTTTTAATTATTCAAAATATTGCTGATATATCCAATAAACTGATTTTTTTTATTACGATTTTAAATTTATGAAAAAATATGTCAACTTAAAACCTTCTCTATAATATACAAATGTATCGATATAAAATATAACACTATATTATTAAATAATAAAGCATTCTAAAATTATATATATAATTTATATATTTGTTATTAAATATTCATTAAGTTATAAGCATATATCTAGAGGTCATATAAGTCCCTAATACGGAAACTCTAAATGTCTTAATACGGACACCCGATAACCGATCAGCGCGCAGCGTATGAACTATTCTGATTTTCATAAAAATCGCGTGCGTTATGATATTAATACCACCAATAAAACGAAATCTAAAAAATGTATTATTTAGATACTTAAATTGAATTATTAATTAAAAAATAATAAAAATAAATAAATTAGAATAAATTGTTCATAAAATTAATTATAAATAATGTAATTGTATTTTGTCTGATTGATTCATCAATAATATATAGTTCATCTAGTGGTATATAGGTGTCCGTATTATAACACAGGGTGTCGGTATTCGGACACGGGTACCTAATATGGACACCCCCGTTATCTTTGGAATTAAAAGATTAAATAAAATATTAAAATCACAATAATATCTATAATCATATAATATTAATATATTGTAATTTTTGAATAAAAATAATAAGTTATAAAATGTTAAGACCATTTATTGTTAAAGTGTCCATATTAGGTTACTCTCCCTATTTTTAGGATTGCATAAATGGAGTAAGCATATGAACTGCGCTTTGGATGTATAAATAATAATTTAATATATAGTATATTTAATATATGTTTATTAATGTAAAAATAAATATATATATATATTACCATAATATATACCCAAATCTGATAAAATTGCATGGAAAAGAATTAATAACCCCCCCCCCTAACACTCCACTTATTAACTTTCTTGTCGGTATATTACCAACTATCTCCCACACAATCATTGGATCCAATGAAACAGGTAACGATACAGCCTACCTGAAAAAGCTTTTTGCCTCCATCAATATCCACTCCCAGCCACATATACACTCTTACCGTATCCCACACTTACCCAACTCCTCCTCCAACCTACCCAAACACCTATCTATCATCTATCTTGATCATCATCCAAAAAACACTGTTATGCTCTCTCCATCTCCTAAAAAATCACCCTTTCGAGTCAGATTCTGTGAACCACTCAACAATTCCCAACTTCTTGATCGTAAAGTCTGTATATCAACCATCAATCACCTGAACTCCTCACACCCTATCCCAAACTTCAATTACGTGGTCCGTGGCACCAACAATTTTCACATCGCCTTAATTTCCTGTGTCCCACCCGATATTGTGATACCTTAAACCCCCTACTAATACCTCTCCCCTTATTTCCCCATCACCCAACACAACCCTCTCCCTTCCTTCACTTCCCTTCATTCATACTATTCCCCCACCCCTCCCCACAATTGACCACCCTCCACCCCACCTTAATTCCATCAATGCTGCTCTTATCAACGCACGCTCTCTTCGCAATAAAATCCCTTCTGTAATTTCCCTCATGACTGACCATGACCTCGACATCCTCTTCATCACAGTAACCTGGCTATCTCCTCTGGATTATCCTCACACTGCTGCTCTTAACACTCACCCCTATTGTTTCATTCACAATCCTCGCGACTCTCCCCATCCCTGTGGCGGCACCGGAATACTTTACAAATATTCTCTAACTATCTCTAATATTTCCTATCACTTATTATCCCACTCTGAAGCCCTCAGCTGCGCCATCAGCTCACCTTTCTCTCTTACCTTCAACATTTCCCTTTCCTACCGTCCTACCTCTCCCAATATCAATTTATTCATTGATGAATTTAGCTTATTTCTACCCACTATCACCTCTAATACAATCATACTAGGTGATTTCAACATAGCCAACCCACCTATGATCCATTCCTTAAATAAACTGCTTACCTCATTCAACCTTGTACAACACGTCACCTTCCCAACCCATACCCATGGTAACACTTTAGATCTAATAATTTCCACTAAAACTAATACAATTGTCACTGACCATTCCATCGGACCACTCTTCTCCAACCACTTCCTCACATTCCTTATCCTTAGTCACCCCAAACCCACCAGACCCATCACTACCATAATCTCACGCAAACTTCACAGCCTCCCCATTCCTGATTTTATATCAGATCTTTCTTCCCTTCCAACTTCAACGTCTGCTGAACTCCATACTTCTTTCTCCTCCACCCTCGATAACCTTGGCTTCCATCTTGATACCACCCTTTCCCTTGACTCCCATATTATACATATGCACAAATCCATCCACTACCACCTACACTGCCTCCGCTTAATCCGACGCTCCATTCCGCTCCCCATCGCTATTACCATTGCCTCCTCCTACATCATCCCCTTATTCGACTATTGCAACTCCCTACTCTTTAACCTCCCTGAATACAAACTCTTCAAACTACAACGACTCCAAAACGCTGTAGTTCGCTGTGTCCATTTACTTCCCCGTCGTTCTTCTGACCCCATTACACCTCTCCTAAAACAACTACACTGGCTGCCAGTCCCCTACCGCATAAATTACAAACTCTCCCTGACCATCCATAAAGCTATTCAACACAACTCCCCTGACTACTTTGCTTCCCTCCTACATCTACACACACCCATCACTCCACTCCAGAACCGTTCCTCCAACACCTTTATCCTTACCACTCCCTATCTACACAAACTCCACTGTTCCAATATACGCTCCTTTGCCCTATCTGCCCCTTACCACTGGAATTCCAACATCAACTCCCTCCTTTAACGCCACATTAAGACTTATTACTTCTCCCTTGCCTTCCCTCCCACTCAATAATTCCCTCCCACGGACGGCCGATTGCTCACGTACTGATGCAGTCCATAAACAAACAAAAATATTAATTATAATTATATTACAAAAGTAAGTGTTAATAAAATATAAAAATTTATTTAAAATATCTAAAAAGTTAAATATTATAATAAACATTTTATAAGTGAATGTTTAAATGGTTAGATAACATCAAATAATACTAATCTATAATTCTAATACATACATAATAAAATCTCTTTGTTAATATCAAATTTACAAAGAACTGGTAAACACTAACAATTGTACTGTAATAATAGCACACTACAATACAACACAATATACACAGTAATACAAAGTAATATGTTTTCATATAATAATGTTATATTATTATAGAAATCCAATAAAAATATAATATGTATTATATTGATGTTATAATAATATATACATTTACACATCAAATTTCATATTGAATAAGTAAGTCGAGTCATATATGAAATGGCATCATATATGAAATATAACCATTACAAAAATGTCTTGAAATGTTATTTATTCAATGGAGTACATATCTACAAAGTTATATGAATTATATTCAATATTACAATATCACATACCTATTTATACATAATAATATTTGAATACATAACATATTAATACATTATATGAAAATTTAATTAAATATTTATATTTAAAAGTATTAGTTTAATTTTTTAATTTTTTCTAAATCGAAATAATAAATGTCAATGGGATAATAAACAATTTTGTATATTATATTATAACAATATCTATCAGTATATAAATATAAAATTATAAGAATTAATATAAAAATAACATAAATATATTTATTCAAAAAAATATTTGTATAAAGCATTTTAACAAAAAATCAATATTTTGATAAAATGTAGTAACATTTTTGCTGTTAGAAAAATAATTTTTTTTTATTATACCTGGTAAATGTCCATTATAAACAAAAAAGTTGGATGCTTAATTAAAATATTGTTTTATTATTTGCCTATTTATTATTTATTAATTATAGGTATTCCTGATTCTTCATTGCTAGTATATAAATAGATTTGAGCTAAAATAGAAACAAATGTAGAAAGATATTTGTTTTAATATTTCAAAAAAATATAATAAAAAACATAAAAAATATTTCAAATATAAATACAAAATGTCAAAAAACCAAACCTAAATCGTACCAAGCTTTGCTCGGTTTTTGATTATTTGCCTATCTATTATTTATTAATTATAACTATTCCTGATTCTGCATTGTTAGTATATACAATAAAATAAATTGTAGCTAAAATACAAACAAATTGTATACAAATATTTGTTTTTAATATTTCAAAAATATTTCAAAAATATTACAAAAAATATTTTAAAAAATACAACAAATATTTCAAAATTATTACAAAATATATTTTAAAAAAATATTCTATAAATATTTAAATTAATATTATATTTTTAAATAATATTTCAACATTTAGTTGAAAAATATAAAATATTGGCACATTTCTCGATAAATTAATAAAATTGCATCAGCGATTTTGATTGGATATTAGTCATATTATATAGGTCAAATATTAAAACAGTAGGATTTTCGTGGATATAGAGAGAAGTTACTTATATCTATGGATTTAGATTATATATGTCAATAAGATTTGTTGAACAATTAGTATGATTTCTTCAATTTAAATACATTTAATACCAAAAAATAAAAAATTATGAGGAATATTTCTACTCTAGTCTTTATTTATATACATATATGTATATATTTAATTTGGAAACAATATTTAATAATGAAATTATAAATATACCAATAATAATTGAATAATTAGGAAATAAACTTAATTTAATAAGTCGTCAGAGATTAGTTAAAAATTCATACGGAATTACTAAATAAGTCATCTAAAATACCTAGTTTGAGATTACTTGTATTCTATATATGTATATATAACTATGCTTTTTAGTAGGTACCTATCTAAATTATCAATTTAAATATAAATAAATAATAATCATTTTTAATTTATTATTAGGATTCGTCTGCAGCGCTTCATCGCAAAGTGACATACACTACATTCGATTGATTATACACTCTCTCTCTATATCGATGATTGAACATGAATTCATAATATAATTTATTAAACTTATTTTGTATAATAGCTAAGATAAGTTGACAAAATATTTGTCTAAAATTAGCTTATCAGGTGTCATTATTATTACATTATATATATATATAGTTTTGTATCTGCTATTTGTATTTTATTCAATATATTTATATGTGTGATTTTAATAAATAAATATTAAATATGTATATATAATCATTATAATAATGGCATAATGTAACTTACTAAATAAATATATATTAAAATGTTTTATAAATATTTTTGAACAATTATTAACTATATTATATGCGATACAAAATGTATTTTATATATATATATTATGATAACAAATATATGGTTAATAAATGAATATCTAATTTTGTTAATAACCTATTGGGTTGTCTTCATATATAATTGTTGCTTTTTCAGATTGAGGACAAATAATTTCGTTCGTATTTTTTAATTTAACGACTACAATTTAGTAATCAATTTTATAATTAATTAATGCAAATTCATGGCAGTAAGTAGTTAACCTTTTCGGATGTTGTGCGCTGAGGTATCATGATCCACTCCAGCATCATCTGCGCGAGTATCGAGCTAAACAATAATAAATATAGTTAATATAAGACATTACGAATCGATTTTATTTCTGACCAATTTATTTATTTGAATTCGGAGTTCTTCTTTGGCTAATTCAATTTTAAACGGGGAACCATCAATATAGATGTAATTATCACTTCGGAAATCGATATATACCTACAATAAGATAATCACATTACAGAATAACTATCATTGATATATAGTATTTGTACATACATGTCCAATCTTCTGTCTTATTTTCTTAATATTTTCTCCTTTTTTTCCAATTAATTTACCATGTAAATTTCTAGGAGCGTATAGTCGCTTTTTTTCTAATAGATCCATTTCTAATTTCTTTTTCCTTTCGTTCTCGATGATTAATTTTTCTTCTTCTCTTTTTTTTTTAATTTTATCTTCTCTAATTCGACACTCACTTTCATCATTTTCTCTTTTGTTAGATTGCACGATAATAGCTAGAGAGTCCCTTCGGTTATTTTCCCCTATATGATACATTCAATAAATTCACTTAATTCAATGGACTTGAAATTATTGAAATCTAATACAATATATTAATATTACATATAATTTACAATTATTAACAATTTATAATACATATTATATTTACATATTTACCTATTGTTTCGAATTATGAAATAAAAGAGTATTCATTATAACATATATAAATAATATCGTGATCTTGATCAGAATCCGGATCGGGTAACGAATGGAAGATTGGGGTCGGGTAAGAATGATAATAAATAGAGGATCCAGGAAAATAAAGATCGGTGCCCATCACTGCATATATGATAGTAGTACTTTTAATCTTGATATTAAAATGTGTTTAAATAGTAAAGTATTACTATAGTAATATACAATATATTGTAAAATATTTATAATTATATTATATTTTGTAATATTTGTTCACATATATTTTATAATAGTACATATTTTATGATTTCTTGATATCTTTAAGCCATCCCCAATAAAAATAACCTAAATTACTATCCACTTACAATTCCTCTCTAGATACCTAATAACCTAACCCTAATACCTAAGGAACCTAACTACGTCTATTATCTAATTACTTGTCACCCAATAACTAATATCTACAAAATATAGGTATAATACCTATAGGTGAATGTATATATTCTTGACTGACCCCTCCTTTCGTTGGAAACAACGTGGAAATAGATGATCATCGATACTCTGTTTACGCTAGCCTGGACTATCAACTGCGACTATACCTTTCTACCACAAATACTTCTACTACTACTACCCTCAAATACACACTGACTAACTATATCATTTTCCACTACACACATATTCGAGTTAGTTGTTATTTATAAATAGAATATATTAGAATATAAAAAGAATATATTCTATACTTGTCTATACTATAAACTTTCTTGTCGGTAAATTACCAACTATCTCCCACATAATCATTGGAGCCAATGAAACAGGTAACGATACAGCCTACCTGAAAAAGCTTTTTACCTCTACAAAAAGCTTTTATACACTCTCACCGTATCCCACACTCACCCAACTCCTCCTCCAACCTACCCAAACCCCTATCCATCATCTATCTTGATCATCATCCCAAAAACACTGTTATCCGTTCTCTCATTCTCCTAAAAAACTCACCCTTTCAAGTCAGGTTCTGTGAACCCCTCAACAATTCCCAACTTCTTGCTCGTAGAGTCTGTATCTTAACCATCAATCACCTGAAATCCTCACACCCTATCCCAAACTTCAATTACGTGGTCCGCGGCACCAACAATTTTCACATTGCCTTAATTTCCTGTGTCCCACCCGATATTGTGATACCTTAACCCCCCTACTAATACCTTTCCCCTTATTTCCCCATCATCAAACACAACCCTCTCTCTTCCTTCACTTCCCTTCATTCATACTATTCCCCCACCCCTCCCCACAATTAACCACTCTCCACTCCACCTTAATTCCCTCAACGCTGCTCTTATCAACGCACGCTCTCTTCGCAATAACATCCCTTCTGTAATTTCCCTCATGACTGACCATGACCTCGACATCCTCTTCATCACAGAAACCTGGCTATCTCCTCTGGATTCTCCTCACATTGCTACTCTTAACACTCCCCCTACTGTTTCATTCACAACCCTCGAGACTCTCCCTATCCCGGTGGCGGCACCGGAATACTTTACAAATCTTCTCTAACTATCTCTAATATTTCCTATCACTTGTTATCCGACTCTGAAGCCCTCAGCTGCGCCATCAGCTCACCTTTCTCTCTTACCTTCAACATTTCCCTTTTCTACCGTCCTACCTCTCCCAACATCAATTTATTCCTTGATGAATTTAGCTTATTTCAACCCATTATCACCTATCATACAATCATACTAGGTGATTTCAACATAGCCAACCCACCTATGATCCAGTCCTTAAATAAACTGCTCACCTCATTCAACCTTGTACAACACGTCACCTACCCCACCCATGTCCATGGTAACACTTTAGACCTAATAATTTCCCCCAAAACTAATAAAATTGTCACTGACCATTCCATCGGACCACTCTTCTCCGACCACTTTCTCATATTCCTTATCCTTAGTCACCCCAAACCCACCAGACCCCTCAATACCAGAATCTCACGCAAACTTCACAGCCTCCCATTCTTGATTTTATATCCGATCTTTCTTCCCTTCCAACATCAACGTCTGCTGAACTCCATACTTCTCTCTCCTCCACCCTCGATAAATGCGCCCCATTATTCACTAAAACCTCCATTATACGCCCTGACTCTTCCTGGTATACTATATCCCTATTGAAACAAAAGCGAATCCTTCGCAAAGCCGAAAAATCTTATCTACAACATCCCTCCCCTACTTCACTTGCCTACTACAATAACCTAAAAAATTTCCACCGAAAAGCTATTTCTACCGCCAAAGCCTCTCATATCACCCACAAATTTGACAAACTCTAATGACAGTAAGTCTATACATAGATTTTCTGCTCAACTGCTTGGTCGTTCACTTAAATCCCCTCTCCCCACTGTCACACCTGAAGAACTACCACTCCTATTCGACAACTCTTTCAACGACAAACTTATCACCACCCTTTCCACCCTTCCCGCCCCTGTCATTCCCATCACTCCCATCACCTTTCTCTTCTCCCTTGAAAAATGTGAACCTACCCCACTTGATCAAATCATCTCCCTTCTCAAATCTACCTCCTCAACCTCATCCCTTGACCCTCTTCCCCTCCCAATACTAAAGCAGATAATTAATACTGTTGCAACCCCCCTCCATCAAATCATCTGCGGTTCACTTTCTTCCGGCTCCGTCCCTCCTGATTTCAAAAAAGCAGTCATCACCCCTATCCTTAAAAAGCCCGACCGTGAAATACAAACCGACAAGATGAACCATATAAGAAAAACCATGGAATATACAAACCGTTAAATACAAACCGACAAGATGAACCGTATAAGAAAAACCATGCAATATACAAACCGACAAGATGAACCGTATAAGAAAAACCATGAAATATACAAACCGTATAAGAACAACAGTGAAATACAAACCAACAAGATGAACCTTATAAGATAAATCATGCAATATACTAACGTTAAAATACAATCCGACAAGAACAACCGTGAAATATATAAACCGTACAAAAACTAATGGAAATATGAACCATACAAGGACAAATGTATATATTTTTATATTTCACCGTTGTTCTCATATAAAGTGGCTTTAATTATACTAAATATATTGAAATAGAAATATATATAATGATTTACAATATTTATATATTATGTTTTTTTTATAATAATTTTATATATTGTATATATATATATATATATATAATATATATATGTATATATATATATAATATATATATATATAAAGTTTATATTATAAACGATATCATATTTGTAATAAAATGAAATACTAAAGTGTAATTAGTTAAATTAATAATGAATAATATAGATAAAATATATATAATTATATATGTCAAAAAATGTATTTTTTAATAATTATACGGTTTTATATCTTTAATGATATACATTTTCAATAGTATAGTCATATATGTTGCGTTTCTAGTGCATACATTCCGTATATTCAATATGTTTTAAATATTACAATTATAATTTTTTAAATTTGTTACGAAAAATTCAAAAAATGTTGTTAAACTTATGATTTTTAATCTATACTAAATACATATATTTATAAACACATTAGTTATATATTGGTGAATATATAATATACTATTTATTATATAAATATAACATTATATACATTAAATATTACATTATATAAAATTATATCTGAATTAATTTGTAACGAAAAATTAATAAAAATGTTATTAAACCTTTGATTTTTAAGCTATACTAAATACATATATTTATAAACACATGAGTTATATATTGGTGAATATATAATATACTATTTATTAAATAAATATAACATTTTATACAATAAATATTACTTTATATTTCAAATATTCATGTAAATGTAATCAGCGTATACGATATTTACCCCACTAAGCTCAAATATCACGTGATATTTTCACTGCAGCATTGCAAGATAGTGAGTGCACACTCCCCTTCATATATCGAAATAAAAAATGTTAATACATTATATGAAAATTTAATTAAATATTTCTATTTAAAAGTATTAGTTTAATTTTTTAATTTTTTCTAAATCGAAATAAAAAATGTCAATGGGATAATAAACAATTTTTTATATTATATCAATATCTATCAGTATATAAATATAAAATTATAATAATTAATATAAAAATAACATAAATATATTTATTCAAAAAAATATTTGTATTGAGCATTTTAACAAAAAATCAATATTTTGGTAAACTGTAGTAACATTTTTTTTGTTAGAAAAATAATTTTTTTTTTATTATACCTGGTAAATATCCATTATTAACAAAAAAGTTAAAAAGTGATGCTTAATTAAAATAATGTTTTAATATTTGCCTATTTATTATTTATTAATTATAGCTATTCCTGATTCTGCATTTTAATATATACAATAAAATAAATTGTAGCTAAAATACAAACAAATTGTATACAAATATTTGTTTTTAATATATCAAAAATATTTCAAAATTATTACAAAATATATTTTAAAAAAATATTCTATAAATATTTAAATTAATATTATATTTTTAAATAATATTTCAACATTTAGTTGAAAAATATAAAAATATTGGTACTTTTCTCGATAAATTAATAAAATTGCATCAGCGATATTGATTGGATATTAGTCATATTATATAGGTCAAATATTAAAACAGTAGGATTTTCATGGATATAGAGAGAAGTTACTTATATCTATGGATTTAGATTATATATGTCAATAAGATAGTATGATTTCTTCAATTTAAATACATTTAATACCAACAAATAAAAAATGATGAGGAATATTTCTACTCTAGTCTTTATTTATATACATATATGTATATATTTAATTAATTTTTTTTTACACTACATTCGATTGATTATACACTCTCTCTATATCGATGATTGAACATGAATTCATAATATAATTTATTAAACTTATTTTGTATAATAGCTAAGATAAGTTGATAAAATATTTGTCTAAAATTAGCTTATCAGGTGTCATTATTATTACATTATATATATATAGTTTTGTATCTGCTATTTGTATTTTATTCAATATATTTATATATATATATGTGTGATTTTAATAAATAAATATTAAATATGTATATATAATCATTATAATAATGGCATGATGTAACTTACTAAATAAATATATATTAAAATGTTTTATAAATATTTTTGAACAATTATTAACTATATTATATGCGATACAAAATGTATTTTATATATATATATTATGATAACAAATATATGGTTAATAAATGAATATCTAATTTTGTTAATAACCTATTGGGTTGTCTTCATATATAATTGTTGCTTTTTCAGATTGAGGACAAATAATTTCGTTCGTTTTTTTTAATTTATCGACTACAATTTAGTAATCAATTTTATAATTAATTAATGCAAATTCATGGCAGTAAGTAGTTAACCTTTTCGGATGTTGTGCGCTGAGGTATCATGATCCACTCCAGCATCATCTGCGCGAGTATCGAGCTAAAGAATAATAAATATAGTTAATATAAGACATTACGAATCGATTTTATTTCTGACCAATTTATTTATTTGAATTCGGAGTTCTTCTTTGGCTAATTCAATTTTAAACGGGGAACCAGCAATATAGATGTAATTATCACTTCGGAAATCGATATATACCTATAATAAGATAATCACATTACAGAATAACTATCATTGATATATAGTATTTGTACATACATGTCCAATCTTCTGTCTTATTTTCTTAATATTTTCTCCTTTTTTTCCAATTAATTTACCATGTAAATTTCTAGGAGCGTATAGTCGCTTTTTTTCTAATAGATCCATTTCTAATTTCTTTTTCCTTTCGTTCTCGATGATTAATTTTTCTTCTTCTCTTTTTTTTTTAATTTTTTCTTCTCTAATTCGACACTCTCTTTCATCATTTTCTCTTTTGTTAGATTGCACGATAATATCCTGCGCCCTCCACTCTCTGAACTCGTGCCCCAAAGCCATTTGCTCACTTATTTCATCCGGTGTCAAATAATTAACGAAATCTTTTCTCGGTGTATATAACATTGTTATTTCGTTTTCGATATTCTGCGAAATTTGATCGGTGATAATATTGTTTGCAATTAATATAAACAATAAATATATTAAAAGAAATATAAGATATCAAAAATATTAATTTTATTTAATAATATGTAAATAGTATACGACATAGTAGTTAATTATACTTGTAATATAAAAAGTATAATAATAGTCTAAATATAATATATTTTATTATGTTCATATAATAGATGATTTATACTTAACTAATTTAGCTTTTAACTGCTATTTTAATTTTAACTATCGAAGTAAATTGTGATAACGTTAAGAAATAAAATTATTCTATTTTTTTTACTAAATTCAATATTTTAAATATCGTCTTTATATAAAATATTATTTCTTTAAAAATACAGATATATAGGCAACTTATATAAACAATTATAATACATTAGTATACTCGGATTTAACTTGATATATATTAGATATTATAAAAATTAATTAGCGGAAATTAATCTTGTATATTATATATAAATTATATATAATTATATAATATAATAATATAATAATACTCAGGCAATTAGAATAGCTATATAAAATATTAATGTTAAGTATAGCATATTCATATATTTAATTATAAGTCATGTCCAAGTATACTATGAACATGTTCATTGAACATGTTTAATATGTATATATCTAATGTATCATTGATATTACGCAGTATGGTAAAATATGATAAATGCATTAAATCAAATATACCATTATAACATATATCACCAATGGATGTAAAGAAAGTGGATAAGCAAATGAATATAGTGTATGGCACTTGGGTGTTGAAGTCGAAACATATTACTAAATTTAAAATTATTTATATTGATAAGTACGCTCAAGTTTAATGTGCACTAAAAATAATAGTTATATATATAAGAAATACAACATATAATTTTTGTTTATAATTTTGGTATTTAAATGTATTTTAATTGAAGATATCAAAGTATTTTATTGATATATTAATATAATCTAAATTCATATATATATATATATATATATATATATATATATATATAGAATTAACTTATATCTATTTCGACTGAATAACCTGCTGTTTTTATATTTGACTTATATAATATGACTAATATCCATTCAAAATCGCTGGGGCCATTTTGTTAATTTATCGAAAAAATTGCTATTCGCATATCGTTTAAATGTATTGCATTCGTAAATTGTTTATCCCCTTTCTTTATATCAGTGATATCAACTTATGCTCTTATTAATCATATTATTTCTATAAAGAATGATATTTAACTAGTACATAAAATATTCCAAAATTACTTGTAATAAGTCATGACAACTTATGACTCATAAGTCATGACAACTTATGACTCATAAGTCATCTCAGATTACTTTGATCTTGATGGAATATCAAATAAATACAAATATATTCCTATTTAGTAACCTATCCATTAAAAATAGTTATTAATATTATTATATTGATAAATACTAAGGGTACCTGTACATTTATTAATAACATTATTACTAAAGTAATGTTATTTACATTAAATTAGTCTCACATTCCTTCACTATATGTCCAATTATTGTCCATTATTATGTACTCTCCATTTCTATATTATCTTTTGATATATTTTTTATAATATAAATTATTATAATTATTAATAACACCCGACATATTTGTAGTTTATCTTAACAAATGCATCAATCAAATACAAAACATCTCTGATTAATTATTCAAATTAAAAAACAAATATACCAAATCAGTGTATTTAAATACGACTACAACTATATATATTAAACTATATACCAGATATATAATTAAGTTTAATTTAATATTATCATAAAAAGATATATAAAAATAATATTAATAAAATAAAAACAATTATAAATAAATAAATTGTAAACTGCTTTGGGGTTATCTTTATTTTTAACAGGATGAATTTCTCTAGATCGAATACGAAAATCATATCCTATCTATAAATAAACTACTAGATAATGTTGTTAAATATATATTTCATACTATACTTCTTATTTGGAAGCAGTATATTCTATTCAAATTAATCCGCAATAATCACAACCATGAATAATATCACATATGATGTGTAACATAATACAAATTGTAAATACATATTCATAGATATGACAATTTTTTAGGAATAAATCTATATTTAGATTATTATATTTAGAAACATGTTTCTTATCATTTTTTAAAATATGCACAAACTAGTATTTCATATATATATATGTATATATATATATATATATATATATATATATACTATTTAAATAAGCCGAACACTGAATTGTATTTGATCAGAAATATATATATATATATATATATATATATATATATATATATATGTTTGTATATATATATTTGTATTGTATTGTCCGGGGCCTCTCACAGTTATTTATAACATGTACAAGTCTATGACTTCTTGAGGGGTCCATTTGTATCCGCTATTTGTATTGTATTCAATATATATATATGAGATTTCAATAAATAAATATTATTATTATTATTATTATATATATATATATATTATACAATATTAATACACATATAATTATTATTTATTATTAGTCTCTACACTTTTGATATATGCCTTATACATATTTAAGTGTTTAAATAAAATATTAAAATTACAAATGTTTATACACTTAATATGTATAGTGTAATATAGCTTAGACACGCCCACTACTATAAGCAGACACGCCCACTATATTATACTTAACAAGGCACTCTTTGCTTAGCTATCAGACTTAACACATTGTAACTATTCATATAACTATTACTAAACTAACTGACTACTTGCGGAACGGAGTCGACTCCCAGAAGATCTACTGACACATAAGGTTCTATATACATACTGTTAATATTACATATAGCATATGAATAGTATGAATGTCCGGAAAAAATATATAAAAGAATATCTGATAAGTATTATTGCGAAAAATATTAATCGGTTCCTTTATAGGATAATCTGAAGTGATTTGAAATTATAAGTCTAATATTATCAGGTGTGGGTATAGATTATAAAATGTTTTCCGTTGTAAGATTAGACAAGGTATGCGCTTATAGAAGTAATTTCCTCGCAAGGACACCCGAAGTAGACTAGTTCACGTGATCCAAAATAACACAATATATGCATATGAATACATGATTGTAACGAAGAAAACACATATTTTACCATAACTTGTACACTATTGAACTTGTACACTAACCCCTTATATAGGTAAACTAATTTATAACTACATATACAAAATTATAAATTGTTGATAATTTTTATAACTTTCTGATGATACTAATTATATTAAAATGTATTCAATAAATAATCTTATTTTCATTCAATAAAATTTAAGGACACGTATTTCGGAATTATTTGTTACCAGTTTTTTTTTTAATTATTATTTTAGAAATAAAATAATAAAATATTTATTTATCATTCGATATATAAAGTTTTTTTAAATTATAATATAAGTATATAAAAAGCGTATTTTAACGGAAGTATTAATTTAATATATATTTAAATAAAGGTGGTATAACATTGAGATTTATGTATCAATTTTGAAAATTTAAATATATTTATAAAAATCTAATAGCATTTTTTGTTTTCAATTTAATTTATACTAAATCGGTAACTATGATACGAGTATATTACAATGGAATGCAAGCATTTTAGATAACAAATAAAAATGAATATAATAAATTCATATAATATTTATATATTTCATATAATAAGTAAACTGTAATTGATATGCTTCTACTTATACACTAATAATAATAATAATAATGCATATAATATTACTTGATATATATAAATATTATTTGGAATATCAATCAAATTCTATATTATACAATTTAGTAAATTTAATTTACATATATGTATGTAATATAATTTTATAAATGTTAATCCTAAATTGTATTGTAATGCACTTGGATTTAAATATATTTACATAAATGTATTTTTCATTTATGACTCACTCAAAATTAAATATCTCATTGAATAATAGAAATAATGAATTGTAATTTTAATATAATTAGATAATACCCTTTAGGGGTAATACTATTAGATAATACCCTTTAGGGGTAATACTATTAGATAATACCCTTTAGGGGTAATACTATTAGATAATACCCTTTAGGGGTAATACTATTAGATAATACCCTTTAGGGGTAATACTATTAGATAATACCCTTTAGGGGTAATACTATTAGGTAATACCCTTTAGGGGTAATACTATTAGATAATACCCTTTAGGGGTAATACTATTAGATAATACCCTTTAGGGGTAATACTATTAGATAATACCCTTTAGGGGTAATACTATTGGATAATACCCTTTAGGGGTAATACTATTAGACAAATAGCTGTTACGTAATTACTTTTTTTCTAATAAAAATTATTATTTGTTTCTTTGATGAATGGATATGTAATAATAAAATTATAGAACAATAAAATATTATATTAAACTTTAGGACAAAAAATTATATTAACCTATTAACAAATCTATGTAATTCAATTTACTGTAAGGCATAAATGTCTATCTATTTTGTCTAATATTTTGAAGTACATGACCCATTTAAAGAACATATATCGTAATAATAGAATGTAAGGTAGTTATTATTTATATTTACACGGATGAGATGAATTTTGTTAATTTCTAATATTAAAAATATACCAAGCGATTGCAGTCTCGATCGAATATGGCTACGTTTATTTTGATTACAATTTACGAGGTCAAATTTAACAACCCTTTACGTCAGTTAACGCACTAGTATACATTATAAACTAATATGAATAATGACTTATATAAATTAGCTGTTATTATAATTATATAGCGTTACCAGTAAATTATTTAAAATTTGACCTCTGCACTCGTAATAAAAACAAACGGGGAGACCCATATTCGATAGTATACGTAATTTCAATTGTTTTAAAATACAAATAACGCCCTCTATAGTTAAACTATTCTTAGAGTTTTGAGATACAGTGTTACACTGTACACTGTAACACTGTTACTAGCAGTCTAAATATAACAACTATATGTTCTTAAATGAACGCCCCTATCTTAATATGCATCTCACCTAGTTAATTAATACACGTGCCGCTTTTTATTTTCACTGCTATGAATAAAAGCATCTAAATACAAAAAGGATATAAATGTAAATTTCCTGGATAATTCTATATATAGAATGACCTATAGGTACCTACTTTATTTTAATAATATATATATATATATATATATATATATGAATATATATGTTTTATAAATTATACATTGTAAAATAAATATATAATAATAGTTTATACATAAAAGTGGTCGACATTTGAACAAAGATTCTCTGAATTCTGGGTTCTGTTAACTAATCATAGAGAAGTGTTTTCACACTGATTTCAAATATGTAATTATTTATTTCAGATCAGATCAAGTTTTTTTTTATTTAACTTTGAAAATTTGTGAAAAAATCACAAATATAGGAAAAATAAAGAAAATTAACGGAAATGTTATGAATTTATTTCAATAGTATTTAGTATATTTTAATGTATAATGATTCAAAATAATAATGTACATAGTTAATAATATAATAATCATTGATTAAAAGATTATTCCAATGATTTGGTTCTATTTTAAGTATTTTATATCCCTTTTTTAGACTCCAACAGTAATCATCTATGATATTAATAGTTACGTTTCCTTAATATTTATCTTCCATTATAAAAATATCCTGATTAAAGCATTCTCCTTGTTCTTCACTATAGTCAATACAGTTATGAGGAAAATAGTCTATATGTTTACTGATAAAATAAATCTTTATGGACATAAGAGCTCAGATATCTATAAAACACAGAAGCAAGTCTTCCACAATATTTACATATTCTGTACATCTATGATTTTCGAGAAAATGTTTAATAATTGACATTAATGCTAGTCAGATCTTAATTCAATTTCTCTCATACATAAATAAAAAGTTGTGTTGCTCATTAACTCCCTATTTGTTGGTCCATTATAAATTCCATCCTTAACTTAGTTTCAATATGTGGAAATCTATAATTACATTTAAATGAGTAAAATCATATCCTTATCCAATGATTTCAAAAATACTTCATTAATCTAAGTTTAATTTGTAATAGGATATCATAAATGGATATATAATATGTATTAATAAGCGATTGTGACGTAGCATTATACGAACCAGGCTAAAATAAATATTAAAAATGCTCTTAAATGACAAGTCACATTATGTACAATGATTAGAATAGGCTCGACAGAACAGAGAAATCATGGTTATTTTGTGTATCCTGCTTGTCGTCCCAACAGTATCGATATAACCTTTAAGTCTCCACATGTATTCCAAGTATGACCATTGTATATTAATTAATTAAGTAGAATATTCACGTTACTATATATTTCAATCAATTGTAGCTTATATCCCAGTTGAATACATATTATTGTATTACTATTATAGAGCAATACAGCTTTTAAACTTTTATGTGATGAGTATTATTTACTATTATTATGTTTCATAGGATATGCCCATTAATACAACTACTCCATTTACATTATGGCAATAAATCAATGAACCTGTATTTTTTAAAGCATTGCTGAAAGCATCATTTTCACGATGACGGTAAAAGACATATTATGAAGATAATAAATGTGAGATATTGAAATAGTTATCATGTTGGAATATTGAAAATAGAATATCAGTACTATGTGGTACTTGTCACAATGCATATGGAATATTCGGATATTTTAATATATTCATTTTATATATATATATATACAAATGAATATATTAATTATATATATACATATATATATATATATATATATATATATATATATATGACCTTAATAAAAGATATTATTCAATATATTTTAGAACCATTAAAAAAGATATTTAATTTAAGTATCCAAACAAATACATTTCCTGACAATATGAAAATTGCAATTATTAAACCTTTATATAAAACTAATGATAAACAACAAATATCCAATTACAGGCCAATTTCATTACTACCACAAATATCTAAAATTTTTGAAAAAATTATTTTTAATAGATTATCAAAATATATATTTAAGCATAATATTATTAACAAAAATCAATATGGTTTTGTTCCCAGATCAAATACAACCTTATCATTATTAAATATTCAGCATTTCATTTTACATAAACTCTCTCAAAAAAAAAAGTAGCTACTATATTCCTAGATCTCAAGAAAGCATTTGATGTGGTTGATCATGATATTTTACTTGCTAAATTGGAATGTATAGGGTTTAGAGGTGATACAAATTTATTTATTAAAAGTTATCTTACAAATAGAAATATTATAACACGAATTGATAATACTCTATCATCTAGAAAGATTATTAGATATGGAGTGCCGCAAGGATCTGTTCTGGGACCTCTACTATTTATTATCTTTATAAATGACATATCAAATATTTTTAATAATGAACAAGTAAATAATATTAATATCAATTTATATGCAGATGATACATCTATAACTATATTTGCTGAAAATGATACATTATTAACATATTATTTGCAATATTACATGGATAAATTAAAAAAATGGTTTGATATAAATAAGCTTAAGTTAAATATCGAAAAAACAAAAATATTGCCATATATAAATTCTGGTATATTAAAAGATATAACAATAGATACCATTAAAATCGATATAGTTAATAATTATAAATTTCTTGGGATCTACTTAGATTCCCAAATGACCTACAAAAAACATATAAATTATTTATCGAATAAATTGTCAAAAATTATATATACTATAAAAAAAATATCTTTTTTAGATACAAAAAATTTAATTTTGTTATATAATTCGTTCTATTTATCTGATTTATCATATGGAATTAAAGTATGGTCAAATACTTATAAATCAAATATTACTAAATTAATTATGTTACAGAAAAAAGTTATAAGAATTATTAATAAACAAATAATAGATAAATCAAAATTACCATTAATACGTCTAACACATACTGGTCCTTTTTTTAAAAAAAATAATATTTTAAAATTTGAAGATCTAATTATATATAGAAACACATTATTAATCTATAATTTCTTAAATAATAAATATAAATTAGATTATAACTCATATTTCAAGTTAAATAAACTAAAAAATAAATTTATTCTACCACTTATGAAATCAAATAAATTAAAAAATACAATATTTTTTAAAGGACCAAAGTTATATAATGAATTAATGTTTAATAATCTTTTACGAAAAAAGAATATTAATAATGTATTTATTCTAAAAAAAACATTAAAATATTCATTTATAAGTAAATATTAGTTTTTTTTTTGTTTTATATATTTTATATATTTTAATATTTATTTTTTTTAATATTTATATTTGTTTTACATCTTGTTTCGTTTATTGTTTTAAATATTGTTTTAAATTATTATTGGTATTATTAGTCATCTGTAATTTGACAGGAATGTGGCGCCATTGCACGTCTTATTGAAAGATGATTAATTTTTGTTTAGTAGTTTTAATTTTATAACTTACTTTTAGATATTCTTATTTTACACATATTTATAATAATTTATTATTTTTATTACAATATTATAAATTTACATATTTTACTAATATATATTTTAATACATTTTAATATTATACAATTATTTTATTATCTTATTTTAATATTTACTTTAATGTAATGTATTGAAATATGATGATAACTTATGTTCATGAACAGTGTTTTATTATTTTTATTAATTTATATATATATATATATATATATATGTATCTTCTATTTTATTACAAAGAATGCTAACACATGAATCATTATTATTATATTATTACTTTTACTAATATACTTTTACTATTGTAATCTGTACATGAACATATTGGAGGTATCGACCAAATAAAGCCTAGGCTTTCACTGATCCTCCATAGACGTATGATATACATAGTCTGTCGTATGCAAAGATTTTCCGAAGGAAAGATATAACACTTACGCGAAATCGTGTAATTCGAATTTGTATATAAAATACCCTGGTGCCACCTATAGCGGGTTACTTTTAGGAACTATGCGTTGTTTATAATGTAAATTCGTATTTAACTATACACTTTTAAAATGTTAAATAATATGCTTTAAATTAATATTTATATGATGAAAACTAAGTGTTCATTAATAATATATAACAAACAAATATGATATGAATGTTTTAAATGCTATAAGTATATATTTAGTGAGTAAAAGCTAATTTATATCGCATGTAATTTAATAGAGCAATGAAAACATTGTTGTATGCAAACAGATCCGAACCTAAATCTATTTCAGTGATTTCGATACTACTGCTAGCAGCGGTTGGGTATATTACTAAATTACGTTGCATGCATAGGGAGTGTTATATCTTTGCTTCGCAAAATCGTTGTCGTATGTCTATAAACTGATTTCATTCATTCATTCATATATATAATATAGTATATAGTAGGTATATACTATAGTATGATCTATATATATAGTGTATATAGTTATTAAATATAATATATAGTATATAATATATAGGTATATATATATATATATATATATATATATATATATATATATATATATATATATATATATATATAAAGTGTATAATAATGTGTATGCATTTATATTAAATAGTACTATGTATACATATATTTCAAAATGTTTGAACATTTTCCACATATGACAATTTTATCAAAAAAATTCAAAGTGAAATAAAAAAAAAACTTGATCTGATCTGAAAAAACTAATCACATATTTATAATCAGTGCAAAAAACTAGTCTAGAAAATATTTATAAAACCCAAACCTAAAAAATCATACCAACCACTACCATATCAAAGATATTGTATTTATTGTAGAACATAAATTAATATTATAAATTGAATTTTAAAATTATTTATTATTTATTAAAATTATATTATCAAAGGATAAAAACATTTATATATATATATAAATATAATTATTTTTAAACGATAATTCATATGAATATAAAATACGTATTATAAATAAAGATATATAGGTTATATCTATATTATATAGACTATATATATATATGTATATATCTATATTTATATTACGTTTAGCGAATCATATTTAAAAAGCATTTATATCTTGTAATACCAAGGCCTCCTATAACCCCGAGGTTATAGGAGGTATTGGTAATACTGATATAAACAGTGGAAAAACATGTGCTTCAAATAATAATTATGTATATAATGTGTATTTTTAACATGATAATGTAAATATAAATTAATAATAAGCAAGGTATTACGATATATGGTGTTTACATCATTAGTTGTTATATTATTTAAGTAACAAAATATTCAATTGACAAAGTAATACGTGATAATGTACTTACATTTAAAATCAAAACATTCAAATAAAATTAATTTGGTAAATAATGGTAAATGAATTTTATTTCCGGTTTTACCAGGGAGGGGTAACACCAGGGATTTATTCAATATACCTCCCTGGTTTTACTCAATAGAAAATTCCTTATTGGTGACACATTATTAAAAAAAGATATATATACTTATTGATCAAGATATATAATTTATTTTACCTTATATTTTAATAGTGGATCTCGTTTAATTCTATAATATTTTGTTATACTATATAATTCATATAATATAACATATAATTTATAACTTACCATAAGTAATTAAAAATATAGTAGGTATATATATTTTATATATTACATATATTACAATAAATTATAGGGTAGGTAGCCTTTATTATATTAGAAAGTTATTGAGCATATATAAATAAGTAGGCTACTCCAGATTAGTGAGGTAAATGATGCCGATCCGAGAATTTTGTTTTTGATGCCGAGACGAGACTTTTATTTTCGGTAAAAAAAACGAGCCCAAGCCGAGACTCTATAGTCAAGTGAGCCAGAGCTGAGATGAGACTCTTACAAAACATTAGCGAGCCGAAAGGATGCATTTTTTAAGTTACATTTTAAACCTTATTTTTTATTAATTTATCCATATAAATAATCTTAAATGATGCCTTTAATAAGCATGAGTTAATAGCAATACATTTTATAGAGTCTGAGACTGCATCGACTACACCTATAGGTAACCTATTCTGAGACTTAAACGATGCTTTTGACATTAAGACATCGATGCTTTAGGTATTGAAACTGAGACTGCATCGATTCTTTAGGTAACTGAGACTGAGAGTGCATTGATGCTTTGGATAACCGAGACTGAGACTGCATCGATGCTTTAGGTAACCGAGACTGAGACTGCATTGATGCTTTAGATTTGAGCATCATTTACATCACTACTCCAGATCCAGAAGTTGTTGATAATGATGTAATACGATAACATCATTAAATCATAACACAAAATGTATACTAGAACCTGGAAATACCCGTCGGACTAACGAATATTTAATATATAAGACCCCTAAGTTAAGTTGTAAACAAGTTTTAAATATAATTTATATGAAATTGATATATATATATATATCAATTTATTTATTCGGTAGAATCGGTAGTAATTATCAATATATACATGTATAAATAAATATTATTATAAATAAAAAGTAGTGGGCCAGATAGTGGGTTTTGATTGCAGCGCCCGTAGCGGATAGTGCCATACACTACATTCAATTGCTTATCCACTTTCTTTATATCGATGATCCACATATTTATGTTTACTATGTGCACATGGTTATTTATTTTAGTATTCTACCTTAATTTATAAAATATATTATTTTGTCTCCAAATTATGTATGTGACTAGGTATAAGACCTATTTTTTTCATTTTCATTAGTTTTATAAATATGGATTACATGGTTTTAATGCGATGGTGTTGTGTTACTCTCATATAGTTTGTAGATTGTTTATGATCGAGAAACATATTTCCACATCACTATTACGGAAGATTTTGTTCATACTTTAATTCATATATAATAATATATTCCACAAATATTTATATTTTGGATAAAAAGTTTATCAAATCATAATGTGAAGATAGTAAAATACTAATATTAGATAAAACATCATGATTATATATAATATATTAATAAATGTAAAGATTCTATACCAGATCTTGATTATAACCTTAATTATTTATATATTATTATTATCAGATTTAGGCAATGCCAGGGTAATTATAGAAGCAGTGTTGCTTATCGAGACAATTACTCCTTATATATATAATAAATCAAATACTTATATATATATATATAAGTATTTGAGGAGCCTCATTTCCATATGTCCAGTGGAATTGCAACACCATAGACTAGGGTCACTAGTCTACCTGCGATATTTATGGAATAAACCATTCTAATTATTTATTAAATTACTATATACATTTTGTTAATAAATTCCCAGGAATACCTATCTTCATTCAGGAAGTTTAGCCCCAGACACTCCCATGGATACATGCAATTATGTATATTTAATTATACTATTGTTTCTTAATTGAAATCTAATTATCATGTAAGATAGCCGTTCACATAGGCAATCATAAAGGATAAATTACGTAATCTATTTTTATGAATTAATATATTACTGAATAATTAAATTAACTGATGAACATATACTATATATGAATGTATATATATTATATATATCACATATGATTCCTATATATAATAAATAGTTTTCGAAACAAATAAATATCATTCAGGTGGAGAGATCCCTTTAGATATCTGTTATTACTTTTGTCCGAGTTTATAGCAATCGTATGTATATGTAAATAATCAAATTTATTATGTATAATTTATTATTGAAAAATAAATATGTTATAAATTAAATAATGCGAATAATACTACTAATATATACATATATGAATACGTTAATTCTAGATGTCAATAGTGAGAGGCACGCCTATCAATTCGTCTCAATTTGACCGGCTTCCCGACTTGGGTCTTTTTCCGGTGATCTTACCATCGTCAATAATTTCTCCAACTTCGCGATCTGTGTGTTTAGAGTGAAGATATTATATTGATATAGTATATATAAATCTAGTATAATATTAATCTTTTAAACTATGAAAAACTTAATTAATATATGATCGGGAAATGACTATAATTATAGATGAATACAATCGATTGGTAAGGTGATGATATACAATATAACGGTATTATATTGTATAATATTATTATATAGTATTGTATATTGTTATTTTTATTTGGTGGAGTCCTTTCATCCCATCCAGTAACTTTGATGAAGTTTTCACTTATAACCATATGGCTCTCATGTCCCTTTCAAGCCGCTCTCATGTTAAGGCATCCATTGTTTTAAATAGAGCCGATCATTTATTTATACATAATTATAAAAGTTTACTTCTAAATACTATTTTAATGATCCGGACGGGGCTCGAACCCGCGTCCTACTGCTCGTGTGTTTGACGCCTTAGTCAATTGAGCCACGCAGGCAGTTTTTATTAACGCTATACCTCAGTTTCCTTCTTCTTCTCGGCGTCTTCGATGAGTTTCTGAGCCATGGCAGCTGCGGACATAGTCGATGTGGCCAGGTTCTTCTTCTCCTTGGGCATCTTACGTAGATTAGGCGACAGCTTCAGACTCGTCACGTAACCCCTACATACGATGATATTCATCATCATCATCATCATCGTCAACATCATTATCATCATCATTATCATCATCATCATTGTCATCATCACCATCATCATCATTATAATCATAATCATCATTATTATCATCATCATCATTATCATAATCATGATAATTAACTGAATACATATAATATTTAGTATATTTCAAGTTTCTTTAAATTGAAATATTATATTTAAATATATCAATAGAATTAATCTTCCATATAAATATTTCTATCAAATACTATATTTGACTATTAATTTATATATATATATATATATATATAATACATAATAGTTGAATACACAAATACTACTTTATAATTACCCTGAATATATGTATATATAAATTTACATTTTTTTTCTGAGCAAAAATAATATAAAACATTCATCGACATATTATCACGAAGCCCTTTAGTCGAAATTAAAACATACATGATATAAACTAAAAAGAGAAAAGCGTGTCTCCCTCCGCTAATAAATGCTCCACGGCATATGTAAATCAATAATGTTAATACATTTATTTATTATTAGTGTTGTCTCCTGTTTTATGTCATTTCGAATACCATTTTTTTATATTTAATAAATTTGTATTATTATTATTATTATTATATTATGAAATGGTGTTGCTAATCACGGCGGCGGCGGCGGTAGGTTACCTGTCGTCCCCGACGATGATGATAGGGTACTTGGGGTTGAACGCGATGTGCGTGAGTTTCGTCTTCTTCTTCGGCGTGACCAGCTGTTCGCAGATAGCCTCGTACTTGTTGATGTTCAGGTCGAATACGTGCACCTGTCACGAGGGGGGCGGGGTGATTGGGGGGGGTGATTGGGGCGCGTGGGGGTGGGGTGATTGGGTCGGGTGTCTAATTAACGCGCGCTACTTATAGCGAGGAGTAAACTCGTCTCGATGTATACATCGTATCGATATCGGATTTATCAAAAATATATCGTTATCAACGAAATCGTATATTAGAAAATATTACATTATTTCGTTAATATACGATGCAATACAATATAATATATAATACTCTTATATTGTATATCATCATTATATAACGCATCACAATATTGTATATAATGGAACAGTCCACTATATTGTTATACGCACTAGACGCGTACGGTTGAATGCAGGGCGTGTAAGCGTGTATAGGAAACCATGTATGAGGTTACTAGAGCATTCTCCTATTCTTTTATATATATCACTATATAATATATAGTATATGTATATATATATATATTATAAATAGATAAATTATACGTATCGTGTATTATGCATACTTATGCATGCTCAACATCTTACCAAATATAACGTAATAACGCGAGTGATATAATTGCATTGGTATAGAATGATTACCGAATACGCGGAAACTACATATTACCTTGCCGTCGGCAGTAACGGCTGCAAACACTGTAGAACTGTAGGGAGACCAGGCTATATCTCCTACGGCGCTGTTCAAATCGTACGTGAATACTGGATCTCTGCAGTGTTTAATCGGAAATAAATAATTATAGAGAAATGGAAATAGTGCCGTTAGTAGACAATATTATAATAAATCATAAAATAATTATTAATTAATTAGTCGTATATAAAATAGAACAAAGATATAAATTATTTCCTATTTATGGTAAGTATGTATGTAAATCAGTTTATATATATAGATATATAGATATATCTATATATTATTTTTATATATATATTGAATTAAAAATTAATATTATTAATAATGATTAACAATTTTATTCTATAATTTATTAAAGAATTGCTTAAAAGTTAATTTATTATTACACTAAAATGTTTATTATCTATGAAATTCATGATCAAATTCACTGTCGTATAATATAATTTGTAAACTTTTTAGTAGAACTCCTCTCCCAAATCTTGACCGTCCAATCAGCACTGCACGTGATGAATATATTCGAATGGTAATAGTTCCATTCAACCTATGAGCAGAAGGGGCATCATCACATTATCACGAGCACTATTTACTTTATAGAAATGTAGTATAATACAGTACTAAAGGTGTAGTATTATAAATGAAAAGTAGTAATATGGATATAAATATCAGACTTTTTAATATTTAACAATGACTATTAAAATTAATGTAGTGTTTAATGTATAACTTATCTAATATAATATATACATAATAAAATATAATATATACATATATACATGTGTGTATGTGTGTGTGTGTAAATGTATAAATATTGGATTGTATTACTAAACAATTAATTATACGAGGCAAGTAATTATAGTAGCTACAATTGAAACGTGAAGCGCAGTTCATATAAATAATATACTAAATGCTCATCAATACACGATGTCTTACGAACGCACACGCGAGAGCGAGCGCATCTAGTATACAGATGTGAACGCGCGCGTAATGCATGCAGCGGCAGCGGTCAACTGACCCCATACACACGACCTCTAGTACTGACCCCGTACACGTAACCTCTAGTACTGACCTTGTAGACGGCCATGTGATGCGCGGTGTAGGTCTCGAGGAACGTACTAGAGTAGGCCTTACTGCAGGCGTGAAGTTGCCCCTCTTCGGTACCCACCAGGAACAGGTAGTCCTTCTCTTTGTGGAAGTCGAACGTGGTGCCTCCGGCGGGGGAAGGGGGCATTATCGCTGGGGGGTGGTGGGGTGGGGGGGCATTATGGATGTTGTGGCGGGGGTTGTGGTTATACTGGTAGTAGTATAAACATGATGAAGTTGTCATTATATCTTTTGTAGGGGTGGTAAAGATGGTGGGTACCCATAATGAACAGGCAAGTTGGGACTAGGATTCACGTGATAATAGTAGTAATAGTAGATTACTGGTAGAGGTGATGATAACAATGTTATGTAGTATGATGTTAGAACTAACTAGTGATGTGTAGACAGAAGGGTAAGTGGATGTAATGTTTAAAATTTCGATACCGTCTCGTGTGACGGCATTTAAAATTATTGAAACTAAGCTAGAATATTGTTTTAAAAGTAGTAAGGTTGTTACTAATCATGTACTAGCCCCATTGGGGGTCCCCCATTGGCATGCACTAATCGTGGTCACTATTCGCATGTATATAAGTCACAGTGATTTCATACCAAGTTATTTCGTACCAAAAATTAAATTTGAGTTATATATATATGGTACGATTGTTGGTACGAAATGACCTGGTATGAATTGCATTGGCATATAATGAATGGTGTCTATAAGTATATACATATATAAGTAGCATATTCACTATAGTGTAAGCTACGTAATTCTATGTGACACTAACAATTCTAAGTGAAACTCTACGTGTGCTAGTGGCAGGGAGGGGTGTGACTAACAATTCGTAGAGACTCCTTTATCTCCTGACTCGTCCTTACTGGGATCGGTTTGCACGAGTTTAATGATGTCGTGGTAGTGAAGTTCATTCTGAGAGATAGAGAGGAGGGGAGAGAGAATGAGAGAGGGGGAGAGAGATAGAGAGAAAGAGAGAGAGGAGGTGAGAGAGTGAGAGAGAGAGATAGAGAGAGATGAGTTGTAATATGGAGGCATATATAGATATATATATTTTATTATTATTATTATTATTATTATTATTATTATTATTAGTAGGTTTAAGCTTTTACACCCATGTAATTGTGGAAAGTTTCTACTAAAAACTAAAGCTTATCGGGATAGTTACTCTTAATTTTAAAGAAAGTTCAAATATACTATATATATAAATAAAAACGAATTTATATATATACATTAGTAAGTCTAATGATGATCCTCTAATTCCTTCTAATTGTCTCTAATGAACACTTTTATTGTTCATCATATAACTAATAATTTAAAACATATTATTTTCCATCTTTAAAGTATTTAGTTGAATACATGAAGTGACTTTATAAACAACGCATAGTTCAGAAAATTGAACCAATATAGGTGGTTGTACGCCGTTGATTTTTGCGTACGAAATCGAATTACACGATTTCGAGGAGTTTATATCTTTCCTTAGTGTTATGTTACGATCGTGCCGAGGGAGTGGCGCGAGGGTGGCGAGGGGTGGCGAAGGAGGGGGCGGGGTACCTTGATGAGCGTCCACTCTACGATGCGACCGTCAGATGAGATCGAGAAGAAGTTCAGATTGTTATCGAGGTCGTCCTTCTGCCAGCGTACCTGAAGATCACGCCAAGGTTACGTAACGGTAGAGTGAGGTGAAGTGGGGGTGTGGTGATGTGGGGTGTGGTGATGTGAAGTGGGGGTGTGGTGAGTTAAGGTGAGGTGATATGAAGTGGGGGTGTGGTAAGTTAAGGTGTGGTGATGTGAAGTGGGGGTGTGGTGAGTTAAGGTGAGGTGATATGAAGTGGGGGTGTGGTAAGTTAAGGTGTGGTGATGTGAAGTGGGGGTGTGGTAAGTTAAGGTGAGTTAAGGTGAGGTGATATGAAGTGGGGTGTGGTTAGTTAAGGTGTGGTGATGTGAAGTGGGGGTGTGGTAAGTTAAGGTGAGGTGATATGAAGTGGGGTGTGGTTAGTTAAGGTGTGGTGATGTGAAGTGGGGGTGTGGTAAGTTAAGGTGAGGTGATATGAAGTGGGGTGTGGTTAGTTAAGGTGTGGTGAGGTGAAGTGGGGGTGGGGTAAGTTAAGGTGAGGTGATGTGAAGTGGGGGTGTGGTGAGTTAAGGTGAGGTGATATGAAGTAGGGTGAGGTGAGATGGGGTGTGGTGTGGTGATATGGGAGATGAGATATGGTGTAGTGAGATGTTTTATGGTGGACTAAGGTGAGGTAATGCGAGGTGAAGTGTAATGCGGTGATGAGAGATGGATTCGGGTGGTGTCAAGTGGTGTCAGGTGGTATCAGGTGGTGTCAGGTGGTGTGAGGTTGTGTCAGTTGGTGTCAGAGTGACGTGAGGCGAGGTGTCACCTGCCATACGGGATCAGTGTGTTTGCCGTTCTTAGCCGTACTGCGAAAGTGGTTCGGAGTGTCGCCCGACTTGGTGGTCATGTTGTACACGGACACACTTCCTGCGATACGAGGCTAACTTTAGCGACGTAATATTGAATGTAACAAGAACGATATATGGTTCTAAGATGAGATAATATTAGTATGAATGTAAAAAGGTGAATAGATTTTAAATCGGACGAGTAATTTAAATATATATATAATATATAATTGGTAAATATATATATATATATATATATGATAAAATTGACTAATGTATAACTGACATAAACTCGAATACACACTCTTGTATATTCATCTAATATCAATACTTATATTTTAATATTAATTACATTACATTTTACAAATATTTCATAAGCATACGTACATAATATTTACATAAATAAAAGGTGAGCTATTCGCAGAACATTTCACTAAGATCAATAATACTCTCGCGTTTACACTCTAGTCCAGTGGTTCCCAACCTATTCATCATGACCCTTTTTTTGATAAATATTAATATAAAAATATACCATGACACAATGACAAATTTTATCTTGTATTATTAAATTTTAGTCATAAATGCATAATATAAACTATAATATATATATATATATATATATATATATATATATAAATATATAAATATTTTTAGAAATTGGTTCATATCCCACCAAAAAAACCCAATGAACCAAATTAGGGTCACGACCCATAGGTTGGGAACTACTGCTCTAGTCGATGTTGATACCGTCATAGAATCCGACGCAGAGAAGGGCGGGGTGATCGGGGTGCGTATCCAGAGAGGTCACCCCACTTTCGGTTTCGTAGACGTACTCCGGATAGCTGGGGTTCTTCAGCGAGTACAACAGGATCATTCCGGTGCTTTGTTTCATGAAGTCATCTACGGGAGGGGGGGCGTGGGTAATATGTGAGTCAACTTCGGGGCGCAGGTAATAGATGAATCGTCTACGGGGTGCATGTAATAAGTGAAATCATCCACATCGAAGCGTCTGTAAAGATTCTTACTAATATTAGTAATGTAAGAAATAGTTCTAAAATTAGTTTCTCAGGTATTATGGATCGACGGTATTCTTTTTAAGTGTGCGGGTTTCACAACTGATCATTAAGGGTGTAGGAAATACAAAGGAGTCAGTCCGAAATAAAAGTGGATGAGCAGTATGCGTGTATGTATAGTAGTGTGTATGGGTATGGGTATGACACACACTACACATTACATCTCTGATCATCTCTCTCTGCCTCGCTACTAATAGCTGCTGCTGCTGCTGCTGCCCCTATCGCAAAGTGCCATACACGCTACACATTACATCTCTGCCTCGCTACTAACAGCTGCCGTGTCCTACCGCGAACATGTCAGCGTAGGTAGGGTTCCAGCTGAGCGACGTGATCGCCAGCTTCTTGGCCTTGTCGTGAGTGAACTTCCACAACGGTAGCAGGGTTCCCTCCTGGTCGCGGAACTCATCAGATACGTCCTCGTAATACTTGAAGTCTGGTCGTCGTAGTAGTAGTAGTAGTAGTAGTAGTAGTAGTAGTGGTAGTAGTAGTAGTAGTAGTAGTAGTAGTAGTAGTAGTAGTAGTAGTAGTAGTAGTAGTAGTAGTAGTAGTAGTAGTAGTAGTAGTAGTAGTAGTAGTAGTAGTAGTAGTAGTAGTAGTAGTAGTAGTAGTAGTAGTAGTAGTAGTAGTAGTAGTAGTAGTAGTAGTAGTAGTAGTAGTAGTAGTAGTAGTAGTAGTAGTAGTAGTAGTAGTAGTAGTAGTAGTAGTAGTAGTAGTAGTAGTAGTAGTAGTAGTAGTAGTAGTAGTAGTAGTAGTAGTAGTAGTAGTAGTAGTAGTAGTAGTAGTAGTAGTAGTAGTAGTAGTAGTAGTAGTAGTAGTAGTAGTAGTAGTAGTAGTAGTAGTAGTAGTAGTAGTAGTAGTGGTCGTCGTAGTAGTAGTTAATATTTAATTATTTGTATGACTATTTTATTTATTAATTATAGAATATAATATTATCCCCATATTATTTAATAAACTACTCTTTATTAATTGTATTATCATTATATATATATGCATTAATGTGATTGCATAAATATATTTTGTTATAAATTATAATATAATTAATAATTATTGATCTATAAGATTATTAGTATTAATATAACTAGGAATACTTCAGACAAAGATTAGTGAGATTCACTTTACCTTGAGACACGTCGTCGAACGTATTCTGGTTCACCATTCTTTCTATGATCTTTGCTGCGTCGGCAACCCTCGCGATATCGTCAGTCTAAGGTGAGTTAGATGATGTTAGGTGTGTGTGTGTGTATGTGTGTGTGTGTGTGTGAATATGGCAACAAACTGCTGTGAAACAAACTGCAACTCCGAACGTCTACAAACCCGAATAGACTTGATTGTAGTGAAAGCCTTGCGCCTTCTCTATAGTAATCATTTATAGATAGTATTTAAATTGAGTAATATTTAAAATATATAAAAAAAAATGTCGCCGAATTATTTTTCTAATTATTATTTATAAAAATATAAAACTAATATACGAGTATTAATTTAGTATATATTTAGTTATGTTCAAATTTAATTAATAATTTATATATTTATCAAAAGGTTATGTAAATATGTGACATGAAAATATTCCTTAGGCTGCAAGTGTCATTAGAATAGCAATGTATAGATTTAATGTATTATACTATAAAATACACATACATTAATTATGATGCATTATGTATTAGGTAATTAGTATGACTAATTATCGGAAATAATACATTAATAAACTATGATTAATAATGAATTATTATGCCGTAATTATGTTACATAATGATTATTGAATGATATTTATATTGACCATCGAGGATTTAATTTAAAAATGTAATTATCACTAATGGTTGTCGAGTATAAATGAAGCATTAGGGTGGGGTGCTAGTGGCATGATTGGTCTGTTGGTCAGATAGCTACTGTTGTATGGCTACGAGGGGTGCTGAAATAGGGGGACGTGGGGATATTTCCCCCCACTTTAAAATATAGGGGGCCTCCTATGTATTTGGCCCCTCCCCACTTTTACAACAACATTTATTTTGATTGGTTGGTCCCCCCTACATACACACCATCGTTGCAGCGCTGCCCCTAACGGCAACCCAACGTAGCGGACACCTGTCCACCCGTCCACCCGTCCACCTGTCCTACTACACCACTCCAACACCCTTCGTTATGCACTATTGTGTTCACCGGCATCCGTTCATTACTGCTGTCTTATACACGCTTTAGCCGTACACTTATACGTAGGGGCAGCGCTGGAACGATGGTGTGTATGTAGGGGGTGTGTATGTAGGGGGGACCAACCAATCAAAATATATCTCGTGGTAAAAGTGGGGGGGGACCAATACATAGGGTGGGGTCCTTAGATTTTAAAGTGGGGGGGACATATCCCTCCCGTCCCCCCCCCCTTTTGCAGCGCCCCTACTTATATGGTACGCTGAGATATGATGATTCGTACGCGACGCGTGAGTCATCAGAGATATTGCATAACATGAAGCTAACCTGAAGAATTACTATCAATAGTTATTTAGTTGTACGCTCATGGTACACTAAGTTATATAACATATTCTATAGCATTTATATCAATTTAACGTATACATACATACATATATATATATATATATATATATATATATATATATATATATATACATTATATATATATGCAGATCTACCAGAACTCTATCCTGGGAATAATGTATAATAGGCATAAGCCCTATAGGGCTTAAGTTATAAGTATTGACCGTAGAAGTAATGCGGTATTCGCTATTGAATTATAACTAAGCATAGAGTAAATAGTGTATCATATATAGTGTATACAATAAATGTATTGTGTACGCTATAAATGTATTGTGTATACTATAAATATATAGTGTACGCTATAAATATATATTGTATAATATATAGTATATAATGTAAAGTGTATATACTATATAGTGAATAGTGAATACTTTAGGATACATTTAAATTTTATATTTTTCAGACTGCGAACTGTGCTTATAAAGCAATCGGCCGCCCATATATATTTGATATTAATGTTTTAGATTAATGAGTTTTCAGTAGTTTCTCGAAGCTTGGCGTCGATGGTGTAGTACGGATGCGTGTAGGCAGAACGTTCCAGGGGTACGGGAGAGCGTTGACCATTTAATTTACAATCGCAATTATGACGTATGTTCGCAATTATAATGGACAATTCCATTATCGCAGAATACGCGGGGGTGTAATATAATAAAGAGGCTTAAAAAGCATTATAAAAGCCTCATGACTCATTATAACTATTATTATGCTAACCGTGGAGTCTGTAAGTTGAGCTTTACGATTCTTCTTGTCGTCGTCCTTCTTGCCGGGCACAGACTTCTTGTCCTTGTTCTTCTCCTGTTAGCGAACAGAGCGGTTACTATACCGAACCCCTTCGAACGTTACCTAATTACGGGCGCGCACCGGGAGAGAAAAGGGGCGGCGGTGGTGGTGTCGGTGGGGGGTTAGAGAAAGGGGGCGGAGGGGACGTGCGAGAACTGGTGTAAACCGGCGAACAAACTGTAACCGGACTAAACTGGAACCTGAATAGTGTGTAGGCGCCACGACTTAAAGTGCACACATTACACTAGTTATGTGGACAGTATTAAGGGTTTATAGAGAGAGGGTTTATAAAGATATTATAGAAGTTGTATACTGTATAATCTGTATGGTTATAGATGAAAAGTAGAGAAGTGAACAATTAAATAATTTTTATTTTTAAAATATCTTATTTAGTTCATTATAGAAAATTACAGTTTGAAAGATCTAAAAATCATCACAATTGATGTTTTATAACATGTACTATTTATAAAATAAATACATACTATTTATAAAATAAATATATATGAAAAATATCGAATAATTATAACTATTTTACAATAGACATACATTGCTATTTAGAATAATTTTAAATTATAATATGTTCACTAAATATTAAGAAGTTTATTACGATAGTTGTAATCTGGGTCATTATTATATATGCACAAACTTGCCTATTACGGCCATAAGCCCTACTGTCGAAACATTTAAGGATGGCAAAAAAAGACTTACTATGAAAGTGGATCGATATCATAAAGATATTATTTTATATCGAACAAATATCAAAGATTTTTCAAAGGAATTTTTTGCATATGAAATCGTCTAATTCGATTTTATATACAAAATATAAACAACACCACCTATATAGGGTGTATTTTCGAATAAATATGTTGTTTATAATTTAAATTTGTATCAAACTATACGCTTTTGAATGTGTTTAAATTATTATTTATATGATGAAAACTATAGTTCTCATTGCCCTTGTAAGGGTTCATTACTAATATATAACAAAGCAAGAGGATATGTTGTTTTAAATACTGTGGAGAGTAAAATCTAACTTATATTGCATGTAATATAATAGAACAAATTGTTGTGAGTTAATAAAAAACATGTTTTAAACAGCCAGTTTTAAACGCAGTTTAAACTGTTTTAAACAGAGAATAAAAAACGAAAAAAAACAGAAAAAAACAAGAGACATAAATTTATATATTATGTGCTCAAATTTTAATTGAAAAATGAATGATTATAATTATTTTTAAATAATTATTTAATAAATGTATAAAATAAATGTCTAAAAATATAATATTATTATTTTAGTAATAAAGTAAAATTAGATTTCTTTTATATTTTTATATAATACATTATATAATAATTGAAAAATGAATGATAATTTAATAAATTTATACAAATATAATATTATTATAATAAAGTAAAATTAGATGTATTTTATGTTTTGATATAATAAATAATAAATATTATGTTTAATATTATATAAAAAAGCTGTATGAACTTTCATATTTCTTTTATAATAATATATATTTTATATAAATTATATATTATTATAAAAGAAATATGAAAGTTCATACAGTTTTTTTTATATATATTAAACATAATATATTATTATAAAATTTAATATATCAAAACATAAAAGAAACCTAATTTTACTTTATTATTTATAATAATTTATTATAAAAAATATGAAAGTTCATATAGTTTTATAATATTAATTATATACAATACAATGTATATTATACATAGGTTGTGATACAATCTCCATGTCTATGACATTAAATAATACATAAATACTCAGTGTTATATTGTAACAAAATAAATATTATAATAATTATAATTGTCATACTAATGTATAGTATGACAATATGATTTAATGATGCTAATAATACAGATAATATATTATTTGAATTAATAATGATTATTCATATAATATGTACTTATTATTTTTACTATATTATTATTTTATTATTTAAAACATATCTACTTTATTCGTCGCGCATAGAAAGTATACCTGTTTCTCGAAATCATCTTGATAAGCGTCGAATATCTGCCATTGAGTGACGCTTCCCGAGTAGGTGAGGCGAGGGGGCGGATCTGTCGCTGTACCCCTCTCCTAGATGGCGATACCGGTTTTCAACGATTATTAGATTTATATACGTCATACATATATCTTCTATATATATATATATATTTATTTTTATATATATATATATATATATAAAAATAAATGGGTGAAAGACTTGATAAGCTCTGCTTCTTCCTTCACCCA
Source organism: Osedax fenrisi (assembly GCA_964019155.1). NCBI lineage: Eukaryota > Metazoa > Annelida > Polychaeta > Sabellida > Siboglinidae > Osedax > Osedax fenrisi. The sequence goes on from OZ025239.1 coordinate 103,615,680, forward strand.
GGCAATTGCCAGATCTGATTTTATTATTATTTATATATATATATATATGTTTATATATGTTATATAAATAAGTAACTATACGTCGAGTGATAATAATAATATCAGATTCAGTTGATGACCGAGATCAAAAACCCAAGTATAGAAGTACGGTATAGAAGTTCTATCGAGCTTATCGAGATACCAACCCGATCTCGGTAACGAGATAATTAACACAACAACGAATATATATAAAGAGTATAAATGTTTTGCGATTCGATTTTAAATAACGATGGAAACAAGTGAAGGATAACGAGAGTACTACACGCGGCGGGGTGCTAACTCTGAGAGGGTTATTGTAGGTCTGCGAGGCTCGTTCGCTGTAGTTGAACTGGTTCGCCGGTTTCTTACCCTTCATCTGAGTGGCGGTGTCTTCGGGGCTTGTTTCTTTAGTGTGCTGACGGGGAGTGCGGGGCTTAGTAGGGGCGGGACTTTTTTCTTTAGGGCGCTAAATCGGGGGTGGTTAGGGCCTTAATATAGAGGGGTTAATTAATAGGATCGGGGCTTGTTTCTTCGGTGAGCTAGACGAAAAGAGGAGGGTGTTAATAGGAGCGGGGCTTATTTATTCCGTGTACTAGGCAGGGGTAGGGTACTGTATTAATAGGATCGGGGCTTGTTTCTTCGGTAGGCTAGACGAAAAGAGGAGGGTGTTAATAGGAGCGGGGCTTATTTATTCAGTGTACTAGGCAGGGGTAGGATACTGTATTAAAAGGGGTGGGGTTCGTTTCTTTAGTGAGCTAGACGAAAAGAGGAGCGGGGTTTATTTATTCAGTGTACTAGGCAGAGGTAGGGTACTGTATTAAAAGGGGTGGGGCTCGTTTCTTTAGCGAGCTAGACGATGAGGTGAAGAGATGTGTTTGTGAGAGAGGGATTAAGGGATGGGATAATGTTTAACGCGCTAGAGGTAATGGGGTGATTTGTGAGACATATTAATAGGGTAGGGGTAGTGTATTCGATGGACTAAAAGAGGAGGGGTGTATGTGAGATATTAATAGGGATATTTAATAGAGGTATTTATAGGTGTATCGTATTAAGATAGGTAAGGAATTGTGCTTTGTATTAATAGATGTGGGAAATAAATATTTCATATATTACATTACGCACGAGGCGGTACCATTATTTCACGGTTGAAATTGATCGTTTATAGGTTACTCGACATCGACGAATATTCACGATTTAACCGCGATATTAGAGAGAGCAATTTAAACACTGATTTATATCGATGAGTATACCTGTATCAGTTATCTATTATTCGTTAGTTTTATCAGAATATCGCAATAAGGTGAGCGATTACAAGAGGCTCACTATTACCGCGAGAGTAGTAACAACAGTTCACTAACTTCGTCTTCCTAGAGAGGCGAACGTGAGCGTGTGCGTCAACGAGAACATGTGAATAAGGTGGGCGCGGATTAATCGGGTGACGGGGGGCGGAAACGAACGGAAACGAATGCGAAAAACCACGATCTAACGTTACTTACGTATAATAATAATCGGTCGAGTCCTCTCTATAATATATAGTTGATAAGTGAATAGGCGTATACGTGCGTAGCGTATACATTATAATGTGGATCGTATACGACATACGAGCGTGTGTATATATAACGACGCTCGATATAAAAGTGATTTAAATAAATAATATAAAAGTAATGTAGTGTTTTAATGCGTAATTTAAGTTAGATGATGTACGAAGGGTTACACGCATATTTTGACGACGATAGGGAGAATGCTTCGAATGCTAATCATACTACATCGATACGCACACACACACGCCAACGAATACGATAAATAGTACAGCCTAATCTAAGTGCGAGCGTACTCGACGATGAATAGTACAGCCTAGTCTAGGTGCGAGCGTACTCGACGATGAATAGTACAGCCTAGTCTAGGTGCGCGCGCACTCGACGATTACACTAGACGCGCGTCTACACAACATTACACATCTTACGTATATCTCTTCTTCTTCCACGACACTATTAGTCTGTTGAACGTGGCACGTGATATACGATAGTGAACGGTACCGGCATTATAGCGAATAATTCTGTCGCGCGTGTATATATACTGAAATGTCTGAAAATATCGTTATAGCGAAATATATTTCGGTACTTTTACTTACTATTTTCTATAAATACGAGACGAAAATAATTACATAAATGTATATACTGTAGACATCTATATAATAATGTAGTATATAATGTATAATATATATCTATTGTACTGATAGTAAACCTCTTTATCTCCATCTTCTCCGTCATCTATGACTTCCTCTTTATCTTCCGTTCCTACATCGCTCGCAGCTACGGTAATATGTTCGAGTTATATAAGTGCGTAACCTCTTAAACTAATATATAAACTATTAATTAAAGATGAACACTAAATATATACTAAATTAATACTTGTACTTATATTATTTTAAGATATTTATAAATAATAATTATAAAAATAATTTGTAAACCATTTTTTTTTATATATTTTAAATATCAATCAATTTAAATACTATACCTATCAAATATATAAAAAAATTATAATTGATTATTATATACATTTATTGTAACTTTAAAAAGACTTATTAGGTTTATTTCTACAGTTATCAGCTCTATAGGCTGTTGTTTTAGATGTCAAATTAACGTTAATTATTCTATACTAAATAATCTAAATAGATATATATACGATGAGGAATATACTACGTGTGGGTGACAGGGATACATATAGCGATAGAGGAATATGTAGATCATGTTGAGGGGGGGTTGAGGGGGGGAGGGTGAGGGGGAGGGAAAGCTACGGAGGACGTACTATCTTGTAGTCCTTCCTGACGTTTCATTTGACGACGCGCCTCGTCCCCTTCCTTGTGAATCAGATTTCCGTCCAATGAGAAGTGAATGGCGAGTTGATCGATGGAAGCGATCTGTTTGAACGCTGACTCCTGGTGGTTAACGAGGGAGGTAACAACGAGTAACGGTGAGGTCTAGGGGTGCATAACGTAATGATGTATAGGGAATGAAAGAATTTATTTACATATTGATCGTAACAGATGCCTATACAGACGCATACATGAACTCCTATATAGATGAATACATAAAAACTTATCCATATGTATATTTTGACGCCTTACAGACCCTTTCTCGAATAATTAACCGAGTAGAACTAGATAAGCTTTGCTTTTTTCTACCCAGTCGTTCGCTACACCCTCCGAGATATATATATATACATATATATACTTATATATATATATACATAGTCGGGTATTGGCAAGGGTATCTAACCTTGAAGTTATAGCGTACGATGTTCTGCGGGGCGTGAGGATTATTAGCCACCAGAATGCGGGTGATCTCTTCCTTCAGCTCCTGTTGGGTAGTAGCGCCGTGTAGTAGCGCCGCCGCATTAGTAACGAATCTCCGTCGCGTTATGTAATACTTATGAGCGCGCGCGGCACTAAACACGTGCGAATCGGATGCGAACAGAATCTCGGAAATTGACTAGCGATATAGAGGAAAGAGAGTTTGACATGGATGCGATGTCAACGGAAAGATGCGCAAAGATACGCAATGGTGAATGGATGATATCGGAATCGTAGACTGCGATGCCGCGGAACTAGGGGGCGCGGCGTAACGAACCACTTCGCTGAGTTGTAATTGATCGTCGGGTTTCACGAGAGGTTTGCCGCCCTGTAGAGTACGCGTAGCGCGAGTGTAATCGACGTAAGGGGCTAACTACTAAGGGGGCGAGTTAATAAACGCTCGGATTCATGAATGAATCAGCATACATACGCGGGGTCGTGGTTGTATTAGGCGTATTAACATATATTGCTTTATACATTTAGGAAGCGTATACAAGTATACACGTATATGTGTGCACAGCTATAGTTATTAATATATATTTACAATAATGTATAGTATAAGAAATCAGTATTAAATAATCGACTAGATTTGGAGAAGCTAACGCTAGGTGTGGTACTAGACATGAAACTGAACGGTGATAAGTAGCGCTTATCGACGTATAATGGGGACACGTACCTGCATCCATTCTTCATCGTGACCTCCCTCTCCGACCTCTGTGAGATTATCCTCCTCCTGATTAGTCGAGCGTATTTAATGAAGATTTGTTTTTCGCGAATAATAAGTTAAGTTTAAAACACGAGACGAAATTAACGTTAAGGGACTGAAACAAACGTTAGCTTATACGAAGTATATTTTCCATATCCGAGTAAAGTACTATACTATGTTGAGTATACCGCTATTGGCTTTGATATATATAGTATAGTATTGTGTACTAGACTACTAAACTATGTCGATCATTATATGTCGGGTGAAATTAATCTTGTTTAATTATTATAAATATCTAAATTTAGATCCAATGACAATTTGTGATTAAATAATGTAATAATACGACATTATTGAACATGGAATAATACAAATGCAACTAGAGAAGATAGGAATGTTAGCTAACACTGTAGTTAGCTTAGCGGCATCTCACTATGTATTATACAGTTTATTAACATTTATAAATGTAATAAAATATTAATAATAAATATACTGCACTTAAAAACTATTTAATGAGTATAATTATAAAATTATATATTAATATGAATTCTAAAAAAAAGTATTTATAACGAATAATAAAAATTTATATAATATATATTTGTGTTTTAAATAATTTCATGAATTATTAAAATATAGAAATTAAAAAAAAAAATAAAATTAAAAGTTATATTTATATATATATATATATATATATATATATATATGTGTATATAAATTATATATCAAGTTGTTGGTTTATACGAGTATAAACCTAGCATATCAAATTGTATATATAATTCAAATATAAATTTATTAATTTAAATATATGTAATAATTATCTAAATATAACAAAATTAGATATATTATATATATATATATATATATATATATATATATATATATATATATAATACACCATATACTATATTATATATATCGTATATAACTTATATAAATGTTCATATTAAAATACTATTATATTAACTATATAATATATAAAGGTTTTATATTTTATATATTTTTAATATATAAAATAATTTTATTAAAACGAACTAACAATAAGAACAATGAACAAGTTATGAAATCAAAAAAACGAAGAATTTTGCGGCATGTTTTTGCTGGTATGGTTTATCTAACCAGAGATGGCCGATTACTGTGATAAGGATTTTCTGTATGCCATTCAGAAGTTATTCGTGAATTAATATTTTGACCGTGTCTTTTGGACATTGCTAGTTTGCGAAAATTATATTTTGCAGTAGAAGAAGATGACCTAGTTACTTTCTGATTATGTGGCATTGAATGTCGTATACATATGGTGATAATAAGTTTATGTTCAAGTATGATTTTATTATTAGTAGAATGAATTTGTATTTTTACACTTAATAAACAATAATCAGTTTAATAAAGGGTATTAATATTATACTGTTGCCAAGGAAACATAATGTTAACAACAAAAATATATATATAATTTATCAAAAACAAAGATCATAGAAAATAATTTGTTCTACTATATATAATATATATTTGTAGTTTACCACTGTAAATATTTTAAACTATACATCTATGTACTAAATCATTGACTATAGTATGTAATAAATAATCTTTACAAATAATATGTATATATTCTATATATAGAATATAGTCGAATTTACCCGAATCAAATAAATATATATTTATAAATCAAGTTATAAATTAAAATAATATAAAATTATAATAATATAATATTATTAATTTTATAATTAAATATTAAATGTTTATATTTATATATACTATATAATATATACTATATAATATAGTCCTTATTTAATTATTTGTATGTTAAAGATAATGTGTCGAATACATACCCTGAGTATGCCACCTCTCATTGTTTTTCGTTTTTCCCCTGTCTGTAAATAACATACTAAATAGATAATAATAAATATATATATATATATATGTATAGAAGGTAATCAAATATATATTTATTATTTTAAATAGAATATGTATTAAGTTTGATTGGAGGTTAATAAATGTTGTAGTTCATAATTATAATAAATTCAATATATTATTGTACTTAATATTTAACAGTGTACTTTATATATAGGTTATTCTTACAGTTTGCTTCGATTTTAATATATCTCTTTTTTGAGGTGCCATTTTTGAATTATATTAATTATATCGTTGAATTGTTTATTGAATTACTTTTATTTCTATGAATTTATTTGTAAATAAGTAGTTTACGCGTTGCCAGGTTCCAGGTGCTCTCAAAGATATATATGATTTCTATTATTTGTGATATTACCTGGGTATAAATTACCTTGGAAAATATTTGTGGATATTATTTATTAACCATAGGCAATAGATACCTCTTATAACCTCCTATAGGAGGTTATATATATCCTATAGGAGCCTATATATAACATCTGGGTTATAGGAGGTATTGATAGAGATCGGATAATTGCGTCGTTATGTATAATACATCATACAGTGTAGGACCAATACCTCATATAACCTATAACCAGGAGGTATTCGTAGGACCTACATAATCTAATATGAGGTTGTAGGATGTATTTATATTTAGATTTCAATATAGGGATTATAATATAGGGGTTATATATATAGGGGTTATATATATATATATATAATATATTTACTTCATTTATAATTAAATGGTTTTGTAATAAATGTGTATTTATAGTTATATAACTTTTAAATATACCAAAGATTTTCCGAAGGAAAGATATAACACACGCGAAATCGTGTAATTCGAATTTGTATACAAAATACCCTAGTGCCACCTATAGCGGGTTACTTGTAGGAACTATTCGTTGTTTATAATGTAAATTCGTATTTAACTATACACTTTTAAAATGTTAAATAATATGCTTTAAATTAATATTTATATGATGAAAACTAAGTGTTCATTACTAATATATAACAAACAAATATGATATTTATGTTTTAAATGCTATAAGTATATATTTAGTAAGTAAAAGTTAATTTATATTGCATGTAATTTAATAGAGCAATGAAAACATTGTTGTATGCAAACAGAGCCGAACCTAAATCTATTTCAGTGATTTCGATACCACTGCTAGCAGCGGCAGGGGATATTACTAAATTACGTTGCATGTATAGGGAGTGTTATATCTTTGCTTCGCAAAATCTTTGAATATACTATCCTAATTAATATATAATTGATATATATATATATATTGACCATTCTATAGGGACATTAATATGTTATAGGATTACGTAACTTACCTATAATGATGGGTTACGTAACAATGCATATATGCTTGACCTCGTATAACTCGAGGTTATGGGAAGTCTTGATATATTCAAGACCTCATATAACTCGAGGTTATGGGAAGTATTGATATATTCAAGACCTCATATAACTCGAGGTTATGGGAAGTATTGATATATTCAAGACCTCATATAACTCGAGGTTATGGGAAGTCTTGATATATTCAAGACCTCATATAACTCGAGGTTATGGGAAGTCTTGATATATTCAAGACCTCATATAACTCGAGGTTATGGGAAGTCTTGATATATTCAAGACCTCATATAACTCGAGGTTATGGGAAGTCTTGATATATTCAAGACCTCATATAACTCGAGGTTATGGGAAGTCTTGATATATTCAAGACCTCATATAACTCGAGGTTATGGGAAGTCTTGATATATTCAAGACCTCATATAACTCGAGGTTATGGAAAGTATTGATATATTCCGTTATATATTAATAATAAATAAATTACTTAAATTAATTCCACAAGACAAATTCTCCTATCCATTATATCTATATCGGTTATACAATGTCAGTGTATAGGGTATACACTGTACACTGTACAGTGTACAGTGTATCCTACATATACTTTATCGATATATTTATAAATATTCTGATTTTATCACCACATACTAGCATTCTATCAAATAAAACATTATTATTATAATTAATAATTATCCTATTTATATTTTAATAAAAATAATTTCAAAATATATAATTGTCTGGTAATTTAAGGTATTACAATTAGTAAGATCAATGTATCAATTATGATCACAAATATAATTATATCCTATGATCACACATGTAAGTATATAACTATCTTAATAGTACGTATACGTACTATAGTAATTAATAAGAATATATAGAGACACACGAGTTATGTACAATACAATATTAAAAAGATTGCTAAGATTTAATATAGTAGGAATCAGGAATCCTACAGAAATTGCTGGAATAGATTGATCAATGAGCAATGCTCATGTGAATGGCGCTATTAATGTAGATATTGAAGTGTATATGAGTTTTAATAAAGGAATTAATATAATATGACAATGTCACCAATTTATTTGATCATAATCCAATGTCTTGTCATCTCAAACTTTGAATATAATTAATACCTCCTATAACCTCAGGTTATAGGTTATAGGTTATATGAGGTATTGATACAATAACCTTCACCAAGATGTAGAGATAGCCGTAGTACAGTTAATTTGCCACAAATGCAATCTGGTTATATATAAATATATACTCGTAGTAAGGTTGGATAAATCAATACATCATATAACCTCTTATGGTTATAGGAGGTATTGGCTATATTAAGTCATTAAGTCATAATTACATATTGTAATGAGATTTTCGTATCGCCGGTCCAAATGAATGGAACAATTTTTTGAAACAAACAGCTTAAGTTTCCCTTTGATCTTCGTCTAATAACTACTAATTTGTCTTAGTTTTTGTTAAAGCTAAGATAAAAACTTATTTATTCAGTGAGGACTGAACTTTATTAATTGTTAAAATGTCTCTATATATAGAGAGTATAGGTATAGGTATATATATACCTATACCTACCTATATATATAGAGAGTATACCTACACTATTAATAGTTATTAACAATTGTTAATACCCAGTAAACCAAAATCAGATAATGTTGGACAATGTCAGATAAATCACAGATAATTTAAGAAAATGCTACCAACTCAATAAATACAGATAATAGTGAGATATTTTGAGAGCAATTATCTATAAAGTTAGCTATAAATAAATGATCTCAAATTCTACAGATAATATCTGGCAATTTTTAGATGAATTATCCCAATATTTATGGGACCCATGCCATATGGTGGAAAATGTATCTAAAAATATACAGCCAATATCTGGCAAAGTGTCGTAATTTTATTCAGAAATTTACTGGATAAAAAGTAGATATTAGCTGGCAATTATCTGATTTTGGTTTACTGGGTATATATTATATTTAATATAATTTAGGGTTAAAATAAACGGTTTTAAAATAAAATAATAATAATAATAATAATAATTATAATTAACTTCGAGTTATTTATTTATATAATATATAATATGTACATATGAATTTTAACGTCAATACAGAATGGTTACCCACAAATCTAGTATTCAATAAAACATATCCTGCTAAATAGTATTATTGGACCAATTTAATATACCATACATTTATTTTCATAAATATCTTTGGAAAATTATCCTTTAATAGATGGCGTTATATTCTATATTCACAATAAAAATTATAAAGTTTAAAAAATTATACATAAATGGAAGTTTCTGATAATCAAATAATTAATCATACAAATAATGAAATTTCTTATGGTAATCTAAATTCTATAGAAAATGATACGTATCTAAATAATGACGAACAGGAAATTTCAATTATTTCTAAATCTAATGTTATAGACTGTCAAAAAGCATATTTAATAAATGATGAAAAGGAAATATCAATTATTGAAAAATCAAATATAGACGCAGAGAAAGAATATTTAATAACCGATAATGGACAATTAAGCGATAGGTTTTTTGTATTAATTATCTTAAATAATACTCCATCATAACATGAATTGTATAATCTTATATATTATAGTAATTTTAATAGCAAATATAATAATTCTCAGATAATAATTATTATAAATTTTATAATAAAAGTTATTATTATAATAAGTACTATATTTAGTATACGATATATACGATATAATACATACATCAAGGGGGAATATATCTTTTTTATAATTTAATCGAGACATAATCTCTAATAATACCACGTGGAATTTACTGTCAGAAATATTGATATGCATTTATTATAAATTGTATATGTATAGTTAAATCTTTAAATATTATAAAATAATATTATCTTATTAAAATCAGCGCACATTTTTAATATTATATTAAATATAATATTAACAAATATCACCAATATATTTATATGCACGGCAATACAATATATCGATGCATATTCAGAAATGTTTCTCGTTTTATAAATTATTCATATTTATAACATGAATTGAAGTAGGATGTTCTAGTTTTTTTAATCTAAATGAACTACAAAGTTACTTTTAAAGTATAATTTTTACAAATTGTACTTATTAATTAGTAAGTGATTATCATTATATTCACTATATAATTACAAAATATAAATATATTACACACACATGTATATAAAGGAATATAGTAGAATATAGTAGAATTCCTCTATAATTAAAATTCACAATTTATCAACAAATTCAAATAGAGCACATCTTTATGTAAGAAGTCAATATGTGGTGGCAATGTTTTTATGGTTTATCTGAAATAAGGAACAATTCTTTCTTGTAGTTCTACCATAATGGTAACCATTCATTCATTGCACACTATTTTACACTAAATTAGTTATACTGCAAAATATTGTGTGTTTGGATAGATATTACAGAGTAATTATACTTTATAAATAATATATCAATAATATATGTATATATATATATATATATATATATATATATATATATATATGTATATATATATATATATATATATATATATATATATATATATATATGTATATATATATATATATATATATATATATATTTATATATGATATATATATTATTTTATTCATGCTAAATATATATTATATTTTATTTATAAAATTTGATATAATACAAGCACATACCTAACTCCAAACACACACACCCACATACATACACCCACATACGCACACACACACATGCACACACACAGATGCACACAAACACACATACATACACACATGTATACACACACACACATACACAGACACACACGCACACCTATCTATACTAGTAACACGTGCCCCTCATTCGTAGCGTATTAAGCGAAGAGTTGAAGACATGCATGCAGGACGTGATCTCGCTCAACCAATCAGGTTAGACCGTCACCGTCAGTACCCACTGTTACGTAGACAAACCTATACCCTGATACCGATACCCTTGATTACCCCCGTAACCCCTTCCCCATTGTTACCTAGACAAAGCTATACCCTGATACCAATACCCTTAATTACCCTCTGTAACCCCTTACCCCCTTACCCACTGTTACCCCCGTACCCCCTTACCTATTGTTACGTAGACAAAGCTATACCCTGATACCAATACCCTTGATTACAGTATCCTTAGTACATCTACACTATAACTCCTACACTAGTACCCCCTATACCCCCTATACCTGCGTTATACCCCTACACCATTACCCTATAATTCATTATGACTACCCTATAGCCTATATATCATTACCGCCCGCACGGTGCAACCTTAATAGTGATTATTACTATCACTTTCTATTCGCTCGCTTTTATTGAACATTTTAGTGCGCCCATTTAGTGTTAGGTCCAGCATTGTTACGCTGTCAACACTGTAGTGCTATTGTAGCGCTACGGATATGTACGTCACACTAGTGCCGGGGTTTAAGGATTTGATAATGGTCGGGGGGGTGGATTCTACAAATAATTATTTTGTTTTCAATTGTATATGAAAAACGATCCAATAAACTACGTCTACTGATTTATAATAAATAAATAGGATTATTATATAATTGAAAAAATCTGATTTTTTGTAGGCAAACATAGTATAGTGGGGGGGGGGGCTATTGCCCACAAAATACAACTTACAATAGACACCGTGTCACACCCTGTAGCACGGAGTGGCGTATATCTAGTATTTGCTGTATCATTATGTATTATCCGTGTACACTTGGACTAACCTCTGTATGACCTTCAGGTATCGCCTACCTGCCCGCCTATTATCTGGAGTCAGACGGCCAATCGAATTACATCTCCATAACGGAGGCTGAGGCTTCGAACATCATCCCGGTCCAGTTAGTAGTCGTCTACGTCGTTATTCTCCTCCGGTGTTGACCCCTTCGTCGACCCTCGACCCTTCATTCACCCTCCATACCCCTCTTGACACCCCCTTCCATCACTCATCTCTCTCCAATCACACGCGTTCACCAAGATCGCTGCGTGCAACAGTGCAGGCATTAAATATCCTATGCGATGTCCTACTTTGAATAAGTATATGCAATGTAATTGTCTTATACGATGTTTAAACTATTTACAACTTTAATTACTTTGTTTGCATCTATTATTATCACACTGAAAGAATTTTATTTTATAATTAAATTAGCGTTAAATAATATCATCGTCTATCACTACACACACACACTCACACACTCACATACACACACACCCACACCCACACTCACACACACTCACACACACCCACACCCACACCCATACACACACTCACACATACACTCACACACCCACACCCATACACACACTCACACACATACACTCACACATCCACACACCCACACATACACACATACACACACACCTATCACCGCAGGTATTGCGACCCCGATGATGATTCGTCCCCTCGCGACCCCCTCGACCCCGCCTGCATGTTCGACCAGACGTCCGTCATCGAACAGTCTATGAACGACATCCTCGAGTACGACCACTCCGATCTCATGCTACACTCGGGCCAGGTGTCTCCCCCCCAGCTTCCCTCGTCGCCCAAACATCACACGGACATCGGCATCAAGTTCGCCAAGGTTAGTCATCGTAAGAAGAAGAAGGGCGACTTCGCTCGTTTCACGATTTTCATATTTTTCTATTTTCCATATTTTTATTTTTTGAATATTTAAATCTACGTTTATAGTTATCCTGCGTACGTAACTTTAATCCAGCGATAGATTTATTTATATCAATTAATTAATGTTGGGAATATTAATTATAATTGCTTTTCAATACCTTTCCGTAACATTTATTAAATCACCTATCTATTTCATACCGAAAACATTATATTTCTTTTATTTTTGTTTAAAAAATGAGTTATTATTTAATATTTATTTTATTCAAATACAGTATAATTTTTAATTCATAAAATGGATCACAGTCACTTAAGGCAAACATTAATATAATTAATATAGTTCATCTATCGATAGTCGATATCAAATTATTATATTACTAAAAGTATACATCGATTAGACAGCGATATAAACACACAAGTATAATTAACACATTACACGTGCACAGATTCGTTCTTTATATTAAAATATACTATAGTAATACCAAAGATTTTCCGAAGGAAAGATATAACACTTACGCGAAATCGTGTAATTCGAATTTGTATACAAAATACCCCAGTGCAACCTATAGCGGGTTACTTTTAGGAACTATGTGTTGTTTATAATGTAAATTCGTATTTAACTATACACTTTTAAAATGTTAAATAATATTCTTTAAATTAATATTTATATGATGAAAACTAAGTGTTCATTACTAATATATAACAAACAAATATGATATTTATGTTTTAAATGCTATAAGTATATATTTGTAAGTAAAAGCTAATTTATATTGCATGTAATTTAATAGAGCAATGAAAACATTGTTGTATGCAAACAGAGCCGAACCTAAATCTATTTCAGTGATTTTGATACTACTGCTAGCAGCGGCAGGGGATATTACTAAATTACGTTGCATGCATAGGGAGTGTTATATCTTTGCTTCGCAAAATCTTTGGTAATACTATAATAAACTATAGTTTATTATATAAATTAGCTAAATATACTAGTTTACCATATAAATTAGCTAAATATACTAGTTACTGTTTACTATATATTCCGATATCATTAACACCCTCTACAATTGAACTATTTCTAGCATGATTCATAGTAGTGTGTATGTAGTATGCCTTTAGCCCAGATACAGCTATCAAATGTACTCATTTCGGATCAATGATGATCTGTATTACATGTTCAATCGTGATTTCACAGTACTATGTGTATTGTATAAATACATTATACTATACATATATTATATATTAATATATTACATATTTTCATTATATAATATGTATTAAATATGTCATTTTAAATGACTCATTTATAACTTGTGATGTATCTTCTCTTTAAAATAATATACTAATAGTTATAATTATATATATATATATATATATATATATATATATATATATATATATATATATAATATTAGTGCAAGTAATAAGTGAATTTCTATAATGTTTATCTTGATAAAAACAACTTGATATCAATCTATGCATAATATAATAAGTATGCATATATACAATATAAACAATTACATATTTAATATTTGTAGTCAAAGTATAATTAATCATAGAATTGGTCTCCATTAAACATTATTTAATAATTGTTCTCATAATATTTATTGATATTTAATTGTATACGTCATTAAATGTATATGATATTATGTGTATGATATTATCTTTAACCTTAATAATACTAACTTTTAGATATTCTCGTAGATAGATTTTTTATGTAATACTGAATCTTATATATGATGATAGTTATTAAGAATATCTTATTTATATATATTGTGATATTATAACAAGTTGGTAGACAATTCATGATATAATCAATTGGTGCCTTTTTTAAAATATAACAATAAAGTTTAAAATGTATCTATTAATTAATTATGATATACTATGCGATATTATATGCAGGGATAGGGTCAAATACATATTTGTATTTGTATTTAAATACACTGATTTTGTGTATTTGTATTTGTATTTGATTGTTGTATTTGTTGTATTTGATCAAATAAAGTTTCAAATTCACTTTTAAAAATATGTTAATAATTTAATAAAATTTAGAATTTAACAATTGATTTATGAATGTAAATAAAATAACAACAATTATATAATAAACAAATAATTTTCAAAGAATTTTATGAATACTATATAAGTAAATTTATGAATTTAACTTTATATTCTGTATAGAAAATGTATAAATGTTATAAATTATAACTTATATTATCCCAAGCAACCAGTCTATTGTTTACAGTTTTTTATTTTATTGATTTTCTTTAGAAATTAAATATATTTTAAATAGATTTTAATATTTGTTTTATATTTGTATTTGTATTTGATAAAATGTATTTGTATTTGTATAACAAATTTAATAAATATTTGTATTTGTATTTGATTCTTTAAAAAAAATGTATTTTATTTGATAAAGTGTATTTGACCCCAACCCTGATATAATTGATAGTATTATTTTTTCAAAATAATTAATAATAAAAAATATATAAAAATAATGTCTACCAAAAATATATTATATAAGTTAATTAATTTGTTGACAATATTAAGAATAATTTTGTGGACATTTGACATAGAGAAATCACTCCATCTTTGCTATTTTGTGAGATATGTTCTATAATTAATGATAAACCTATATCCATGTGTAATTATTTTAAACAATTAAATAAATTAATTAATTAATTAAAATATATATGATCCATTAGTAATTACTATTAATATAATTAATTATATATATTAATTATATTAATATAACATAGAAATGTATCAACACCCTATATATATATATATCCAATAATACAATATATTTCATTTAAAATGGTATGTCTACTAAATAATTATATTAATGGATATATATATAGAGTTCAATCATTATTTAAACTTATTTATTCTATAGATTTTAAAATTATTATTAAATAATATGCAAACATAGTTCATATATATTCATGATATATCTTTATTATAATTACAATTTATAGCAAAAGTGATAAATTATTTCCATAAATATTTGGTGGATACAAACGAAATTGTGTACCAAATAATCATGTCTACCAAAAATAGAAATGGTTATAATAATAAAGGTTGCATATCTAATTTATATTTGATAATATATATATATATTTATATAATAACGAAAGATAAATAAATAAATATGTTAGAAAGATGTATATTATATAATTTTAAATTCAAAGTATAATCTTATTGTAGAATAGTATTTATTTTTAGAATAGTATTTATTATTTTGAAATAAAATTAATATTAACAAATATAGAATATACACATATACATTAAATGCCTAGCAAATGTGTTTGTACATGTTATATTTATGTGTACCACTATAAATATAGTCAAATAGGGAGTTGTTATAATGCTATATAATATTATTTGTTAAAATAAATATCAAATCTCTAAATTAACAAAATTTTTATTTATATGTAATGAAGGTAGACAAGACAGTGTTCGTAGTTTAATTAGACTTTATTAGGAGTACCGCTGACTCCACGTGCGTTTTATTCGCGTAATGAATATGCACGTCTGCTTCTATCAGAACTGGAAAAATAACTCTCGGTCGCACATTGTAAATCACGGACCGCGACACGCCCTTTATCTTTTCGGGGGCGTGTCTAAACAAATACATGGTACACTGCAAGAGCGTTGGAGCCAAGCCAGAAACCGTGTCGATCAGCCAGAAACCAAGTAAATCAGCAAACCGAGCCACATTTAACTTCTTCATCGCCGAGGATCGCAGATAGAGATACGAATTTGAGTAGGGATATTTAGGGTATGGTAATTAGTTATATAACCTATTCATGACAACTCTGGCAACTATCGAACGCCATACTCAATATATAATATCAGGGTTACAATATACCAGACATACTCTCATGTATACTGCGATGTATCTCTAGGCGCCGCTCGCCTATACTAATGCGACCTCTCGTATACACAGATTTTTTCCAAATACACTACACAACATATATATTTTCTACTACTACTACTACTACTACTACTACTACTACTACTACTACTACTACTACTACTACTACTACTACTGCTACTACCGCTACTACTACTACTCCTACTACTACTACTACTACTACTACTACTACTACTACTACTACTACTACTACTACTACTACTACTACTACTCCTACTACTACTACTACTACTACTACTACTACTACTACTACTACTACTACTACTACTACTACTACTACTACTACTACTACTACTACTACTACTATATACACAGCCTAAGAAGAAAGGAGGTTGGCCCAAAGGAAGGCGACGTAAGAAAGTCTACCTCGGTCCTAAAGCTCCCAATACAGCGTTAGATCACCATCACCATCACTGTCACCAATACCACCAACCTACCTAATAGCAACCTACCTAATAGCAACCCTACCCTTCACCATAGTTACGTGATATATAACACACCCTCCCCCCCCATAGTTACGTGATATATAACTACCACCGAAGAAAGGACATACGTATCGAACAACCCGACCTGTCATTCTCACAACAAACACGACTTCTCGGCAACGAGTGGTCGAATCTTTCCACTCATGAGAAACAGGTAACTACATTACGCACGAGTAGGGGCGCTGCAACAGGGGGGGGATATGTCCCCCCCCCCCCCCCCACTTTATAATCTAGGGGGACCTCCTATGTATTGCCCCCTTTTTTACACCCCTTTTTACCACCAAATTTATTTTGATTGGTTGGTCCCCCCTACATACACACCATCGTTCCACCGCCTCTACACATGAGCCATATGCATAGATGTGAACTATGCGGTATCGGTTACATACGTTACCCGTATACATGCGGTACCCCCCCCCTCACACTTACCCCCCCCACCCACTCACACTTACCCCCTCGCCCCCCCCTCACACTTAACTCCCCCCCCCACCCTCTACGCCAGCCCTACGTCGATCTCTCCAAGAAGGACAAGCTGCGCTACGTCGAACAGCTAAAGACATACCAGATGAGCGCCGAGTATCAGCAGTACCTTCGAGACAAGAAGAGCAAACGAACCGACGCAGACCTGCCCTCGATGGACATCGATAACTTTGTGCAGGACATGGACTCTCTAGAGGTCAGTGTGTGACTCGTAGAGGTCATTGAGTACGTTGCATACTTACTTACTAATACTTAACATAATAATAGTAATTTATTAGAAGAATTTTGTTTTATTCTGTTTCGTTGTCACGTTTATAATATTAATATATGCTTTTCCACCTAAAAGGCTTCACAATAATATCACAGCATATGTTCTGTGGTTGTCGCACAGGAAATATTAATAACATATCATATGTAATATCAAGCATCGCTACGATGCAACAATAGTTATAATAGTATTGTTTGTACTTTGGCCCAAAATAACCCATTATATACGGCTATGCCCCCCCCTAAAGTGGAGTGAATACCTATGTATTTTCGAAAATTGATATTTACTGGGTTCGGTTAATAAGAGGAAGTACTTATAATTATAAATCCGAAGTTTTGTTTAAAATTGATACCTACAAGGTATTACGCAATCACCTAGAAGTTTAACATGGAGGTAGATAGCATGTTTTAACATTGAGAACATAGGAATAAAATTCAATCAATTTTTGTGAACATATAAATTAGTGAAAATGTTATGAAAGTGAAGTATATTGTTAATAAGCATGACTATAGCAGTATTTAATAAAAATTAATATTTATATTTTTCCTAGTAAATCTAGGAATAATATTTATAAATAATAATTTATTAATTATAAATAGTTTATATTAATAAAACGACTTAATTATTAATTATTTACTATTTTATATAGTCATATATATATATATATATATATATATATATATACTGTTACTATATAGAATATATATGATATATTTATTGATATACCACAAAAACATAACTTATTTAACAAAATAACGATTTAATATTATGAAATATTTTGTAAATGTGCCTAGAATTTTTTTTTTTGCATATTTAAAAAAAAAATTGCTATCGTATGTGGAAATATATATTTTATGTGATTTAAATTTTTACACATATCCAGACATTAATAGTAATTTTTAACTCATTTATTAGCGTAAATATTTACGATATAGCATTTATAGTGTATAATATAGTATATTATGGTATAAAATGTGTACTAGGTTCTAGTTCACCATAAATTATAAAACCTATACCAAAATGTTTGTCATTCAATAATCTATAAGTTGCAGACCAGGTGTTATACGTTTATGAAAATCACTCCATATTAAAAAAAAACCCCTCCCCCTTCACATCTACCCTGTGTAAACATCTGTTCTACCAGCTTTACTATCAGCAACGCACATCTTATCATGAATGATGCCTAGATCAGGCTAAGAGGATAGAGAACGTTGTGATCTTATTGTACAGTGTACACATTGTACACTTAATGATACTATAGCGTAAAGTATGCAATATATTCATTGCTAATATTAATCACCATGCTATCAGATTTATGCATATTTATTTTGATATATGTAAATTTCAAGAAATATTATGATATTTATATAATTTCAATATATTGTATATATATTTATGCTGTATTTGATTAAATATACTAAATACAAATAAAGTAAATCTCCGATTAATCATTTAAATACAAATATAATGATACACGTAATCAGTGTAAAATATTGGCGTTAAATACACATATGTATTTGACCCCACCACCACTACTACTAATGCCACCTATACACAACCAGGGTTCCATTATTTTCGGTAAAAACCTGTTTTTACCGGGCAAAACCGGTAATAACCGGTAATAACCGGTAAAAACCTATCTCTACCATGTTAATTTACGGTAAAAACCGGTAATAACCGGTAATTACCGGTAAAAACCTAGTACTCATAAAATATAATACCTTTAAAAAAAATTTATATTGAAATTTAAAGTAATATTGATTCATTTATATATAAATGTTATGGCTAATTAATCTAGCAGATTTATTTGAAAATTTGTCAAAATTTGTCTGCTTTGTTATGCCATTTATAGTACATTTATTATTTTAAATCCAACTGGATTTTGAGGTCTGCTACCCTTATATTGTAAAATTAACAAGTTGATGTAATTGGATATATTTTATAAATGAAATAAAATCATACTGTGTTATATATTCATAAAATTACACAATGAAAATATTACTAAATAGTTATACAGTATTGTAAAAAATATTTGTAAAAACTATTTAATTTCATATATATAAAAATAAATATTCTATTCAGTATTTATATATATATATATATATATATATATATATATATATATATATATATATATATAATTAAATATCATGGTATAAAATCAAATAATGAATACATTCAAATTATTTCTCAATGAAAATATTATTAGTTCTATTGTTTAATATATATATTATTTTTTACAATATTAAGTCCCTGTCACACCGAAAAAGTTGGCCGATTTTTCACCAATATCGTACGGATTTTTCTCTCTCTCTCTCTGTGCTACACCCCTACCGATATATCATCGATATCGTGAAAATATCACTATTCATCATTTCGAGATATCTCTAAATATTTCTCGACGATTTCGTTACTGCGCAAAATCGCTCGCTTTATTTGGTGTGAATGGGCTTTCCTTTTACTAATGCAAAAATAAATATATTATTATATTCAATATTTTATATATATATATATATATATTGACTTATTTACTCATTTATTTCAATATCATATTATTTATTTTAAAAATGTTATCTTTACATAGAGTCAAAATTAATAAAGTTTTTTTTTTAATATAAAAAATCTTATAATATTGATTTTAATGTAGTATTATTTAACTTTATAATTGTATATTATCTATTAAATATAAAATCTATAAATAATATATAATTGTAAATTATATAGACACTAGTAGGTTTAATATAATATAGATAATATTATATTTAATTATATAGACAACACTAGGTTTTTACCATGGTAAAAACCTGTTTTTACCGGACAGGTTATTACCGGTTATTACCATAGGTGGTAATAACCTATGGAACACTGCCTATAACAGAATGGCAATGACCTCTAATACTACCACCACCACTACCACTACTACTACTACTACCACTACTACTAACGCCACCTATACCTACTACAGAACGGCAACGACCTCTACTGCGCTATCTGTAACCAGTACTTCTCGAGCATGCACAACCGTCGCGAGCATATGTTTGGTAAACAACACATCACCAATGTCACCATCGACTTTGAGAATAACAAGGCGGGGTCAACGGACAACGGGGGTGGGGGGGTGTCGTCTAAAGCTTCTCCTCCTACCCCTCTACAGCATCATTCTACTTCTGATGAGTTTGTATCCATCCATCTCTCTCTCTCTATATCTCTCTATCTCTCTCTCTCTCTCTCTCTCTCTATATATCTCTCTCTCTATATTTTCTCTATATCTCTCTCTCTATATCCCTCTCTCTCTATATACCTCTCTCTATATATCTCTCTATCTCTCTCTCTTTTCTTTGAGTGTTACAGATCCTACCACTATGTCTACATCTAATGATTATTTATATGAATTGTTATATATATATATATTTAGCATAGATATTTTTTCTTATTTCTAACATTTCTATTCAAAAAATATATTTTACGAAACTTGTATAAATTTGAAGAATCATACAATCATTAAAATATATTAAATCTTTAAAATATTGTTTTCTTATAAAATATACTTTTTTATTAATATAAAACTCAAATTTTATATATAAATTTAATATATATAAATCAAATAATATTATATATAAATAACTTAATTAATTATAATTTATTGTAAACTATATTTTAAATGTTTATATTATGGTTAATAATAATATTAATAAGTGAAATAATATAATTGTATGCAAACAAATAGAAAATAATAGTTTACTATTATATTATTATTATATTATTAATATTATAATTATATAATTCTAAGGAATTTATATTGTATCTATTAATTTATAAATCTATGAGAGTAGATACAATGTTATCTATATGATTATGTAGTCTATATATGCAATAGTGTATTATTATTAGAGTACAAATATAAGCATATAATATATATATATATCAATATATCAATATATATCAATATATCAATATATCATTAAAAAAAAATTAGTTTTTACTTTATGAATAACTATAATTACGAGTAAACATCTGTAATGACTAATTCATAAACCTGATTGTATTTGTGATCGTGACTCACTGATTGTTTGTGCGTAATTAGAGAATAGATCCTCCTGATGTTGTTTACTGTGAGTCTATACCCATGTGTGTGTGTATGTGTGTGTGTGTGTATGTGTGTGGATGTGTGTGTGTCTGAGTGTGTGTGTGCACACATAGGTGTGATAAATCATTACATTCCCACATTCTGTATTATCTGATCTCATTCACGGACAATATCCAGACAATATTTACATTGAGCTAAAAATACCGCTGTTCAATTGTAACGGGCACGCTATTTAAAATAATACTTTGTATCTAATTTAATTCTAATTTTATACCTGTTATTTAATAAATTTCTAATTTCATTTTATTTTTTTTCAATTTATTTCACATCTGTTCTTCTTTAACCACGGACCTAGCACGCTATAGTTATACGCCTGTATAATGATATTGATATTATTTACATATTTTGAATTAGCTCATTTTGTGTCGAATAATTTAATTATTAACCTGGAATCCAGCAAGTCCTGGATTATTAGTTTTTCTATTGTTGTTATGAAATTATCGTCATGCCAACTGCGTAATAACTCTGGTGAGTATAATATAGATTAACCGTAGTTATCTTACGTACATAGACAGTAAACATACGCACTAATCATTAAATCATTAATTAAGGAGTAGTGATTAGTGATTTCTTTATAAAGTACAAATAAATATCAACTTTCACAACCTGAAAAAAAAGCCCGATATTAGCAGCTTCGAATTATTCGTTTTAAAACATTTATTAGATATCGGGCAAGTCAAACATTTCGTAATATCATAAGGGTAATGTAGTACAGTTAATACAGCATATTAACGCACACACTTACCACCACAGCAGCACCGATATCTCAGTTCTCAATCCGGATCACTCTCACTCCGATAAGATGAACAAACTCATCGCTGAATTCAATAGTACGAATAAAGGTTTCCTTCAATGGCTGTGTTTGCGTATCCTATTATTATCGTACTATTAATAGCGTACTATTATTAAACAAGGTCTCGACCATCTAGATACCATATAGATATGAACGTTATCTACGTAATAAATAAAATAAAATAAATGATAATAAAAAACATAATAATAGAAATCATATTGCAGAAATCCCTTTTTTCTCTTATATTTTACATGTAAACACGATTTAACCTTAACCTACCCTAACCTAACCTAACCTAACCTAACCTAACCTAACCTAACCAAACCTAACTTATGAGCAGGCGAAAAATATGAATATTTAAATTTAGATATTTACATTAGGATATTTTTTTTAAATTATAATTAATTGACAAATATTTTAATATTTATTATTATACGGTTTTAATTATAAATGCTTATTTATAACACTTATATTTACTTGTATGTATCAAGCCATATATCATTTTATAGATAATTTT
Organism: Osedax fenrisi; assembly: GCA_964019155.1. NCBI lineage: Eukaryota > Metazoa > Annelida > Polychaeta > Sabellida > Siboglinidae > Osedax > Osedax fenrisi. The sequence continues at coordinate 103,639,255 of OZ025239.1, forward strand.
ATATTTTATAAATCTATTATAAATTATAATTTATAATATATAAAATTTATTAATTTTTAATATCATTTTTAATAAAAAATATATTTATTTCAAAAATCATAGTTTTTGTCAGCCTAACTTACCTAACCTAAAATTCCTAAAATTCCTTCACCAGAAGTGGATAAAGAACTCGAATACCTGAAGCAACTTCACCACAAATCTCGAATCAAACATAAAAATCTTGAGAAAAAAGTAAAAAATTTGAAGGTTTGTAAATTCAATAATTATCAATACTTTAAATGAACATCTAATCAAGCAAATTATATATATATATATATATACAGTCAACTCCCGATAAGTCGGACACTCAGGGACCGGGAAAAGTGTCTGACTTAGCGAGATTTCTGACTTATCCGCAATTCCAAAGAATTATTAAAAAGCCCCATTCAAAGTATTTTTTAGGTAAAACTATTCAATGAATTTAACTATAATTGGATGTGTTATGCATATGCAATATAATATTGAATTGTATGATGAATTTTTAAAATATATAGTTTATTTCATGTATACATATAGAATAGTATATATCTATTTTTTAAGAAAATATTTCTATAGAACTTATCACTTCACTTATTTACATAATGAATATTATATCACAATATTATGTATTCATCTTCTATTTGTATATAGCAGCGAAAGGTAGTATAAGTACGATAACTATAATAGTTTTATTTCTAAATATTCACCTATGTAGTGCAAAATAATTATTCTGATCTAAATTTTCAAATCTAAATGCACCAACTAAATGTGTCCGACTTACAGAGAGTTGACTATATATATATATATATATATATATATAATAATTGCTTTGTTATAATACGATATGTTTTTCATCGTCGATGCTGGTCTACATGTCTAAACACTAAAGATCACCTCAGATTTCCGATGTTAACATCCGACTTAGTGAAGTAATGTTACCAGCATCACTCATCTCCCCTACATCTCTTTACGTGCGTGTGACTAATTGTAATACGGGCGCTTCTTTCGCTTTCGTATATCTATTTATAGAAAATAACTATTTTGTTTCGTTTGGATATAATCCACATATCTCCACATTGATTAGTCAATAATATTATTAATAATTAGTATCGTAAGTTTAGGATTTAATTACTCGTGTTCCCTGAACCAGTATTAGATCAACATATTTTATAATAAACTACATTATATCTTGTTTTCATCGACACATTATTCAAAACAAATATATATATATATATATATATAAAAATAGGTAAATTTTAGATGTTTATTAATTATTAATATATAATAAACAAGCATAACATATTTTTATGGACTAGTTAAATAATATGTGCTAAATATAGTTTACATACTACTTATAGTTATTATTAGTATTTACTAAATAATATCTAGAGAAAATGGTACTAAAATATAATTTATTAAAATAAAATACATATAATAAAGCTATATATATATATTATTATTATTATTAAAGTATAAAGTATATTATTTTTATTATACATATTTTATATATATATAAAGTATATTATTTTATTATTCCATTGTAATAAAATAAAATTTGTATAATAAAATATATTTATATTATTACTTATATTAATATATTCAATAGTATTTTATTACCATTTACTATAGATAAAATAATTAATTAGTTTCTGTATTGGTATATTTTCATTGTATTTATACCATTTACTTTTGATAATAAATCTATTAATTGTAATAAACTATATATATATATATATATTATCTATAATAATATTTGCTCATAACATGTCTAGTTTATAATATGTATTCTAAACACTGTTACGCGCCTGCAATCTCGGCTGAACTAACTCATGCAATCGTAAAAGTATGTATTTTTTCTGCGACAATTACAAAATATTCTAGTTATAACTAATTCTATTTGTTGAGTCAATATACCCAACTAGCGAGGAAAACACACACACACACACATGAGTATAATAATGAGTATCAATGTATACATACGCATTGGCTTTTATGTATCAATCACTTTATAAACAATTTAAAAGATAAATGCATAACACAATGTTCACTGTACTTTGTAGTGAACATTTCTGTTTGATTGAACTTGATCTTATTCAACACATCTTCATTTTGAAATATATTTTATATAATTATTATTAAGTATGAATATTGCTCGTGAATATATTATAAAAGTGTAAAAATGTATGCATAAACGTTATGATAAAGTCTTAACATATAACATATACGTTTATACATATATAATATATATATATATATATATATATATATATATATATATATATATATATATCATATTTTTATAAAACTTTATATATTATAAAATCATATATAATATAATAAGTTCATATAATTATTCATTTATAATATTATATTATAAGTTCATATAAATAATTGATATACTATTATTATGTACGTATCATATATTATATAACTGTTATCACGGCGCATAGTGAACGCGTTTATGAATCTCATATAAATGATATCAAATAATTATAAGTTCATATAATTTATATATTTTTTCTGCTCTAATTCAATTAGTAATCGCCTAAAATATGTACTCATGTGGACACCTTCAAATTTATGATACCAGGAGTTGACCGTATATGTATTTATATGCTTTTACATATTTCTATAAAGCACGCTACTTCCATTCTATTTATATATCCGACATTAATTTGATAATAATGTATTATATAAATATACTCGTAAAGTAATATGATTAATATTCTAGATTTGTGATAAATTCCATAGCGGAATAGCCGTAACAATTAGAATATTAGTTTATTTAATGACTATTTATTGTAATGATGGCGGGCAGCAGTGTGTGTTACATGCGATAAACCTGCATAATAATAATGTTTATATGTATTGTGTATATATTTCTATGCGCGCGTGTCTGTATGCGATACAAATACACCATCATCTGTACATATACCTAACGTTATAGCATAACTATTAATCTAGTACGCTACGTATCGAGTATTACGTAATCAATTAGTACAATGTAACGCGCTAATAGTAGCCCCGCCCCCCTAATAGTATCCACGCCCCCCTAACCACGCCCCCCTCATCGCACACAGAAGAACAAAGAGAAAGCCGAAGAGAAGCTCAGAGATAAGAAGGAATGCTACGCATCAATACAGGCGGCTATAGATGCACTGAAGTCAACCCCCTCACCCATCGTATACATCGTCTGATCGTCGACCCCCCAACCCCCCGACCCCATTGTGTATATATTTATATATATTGCTACAGTCAATTAATAAATTTATACTTTTATACTTAAACCGGCTTTTTAGTTTTCTGTTGGAAATTTAACTATTTTTAGTCAGTATTTCAACCAATTAGTATCTGCAATTAAACGCATCAATTTGTAATTCTTTATAGTCTTATTATTAAATAGATAACTATTAATATATGAATATGTTACATAACATAGTTAATATAAAATAGGAATATATAATATTAACAAATACGATTATTTAGAAATATTTAAATATATAAAATTTACAGTATATATTTAAATTTGTTTTGCATCTAAATATATTTATAAATCTAGTGTAATCAATTGTCAATATTCACAAGAAACGTATTTTTAGTTTTATATTTAGAGATGATTGACATATTTGTTAAATGTGTCTATCATGTAATATATCATTAGCAAATTATTATTAAAGAGGATAGGTTATCTATTTATGTATATTTTGGAAACTTTTATTTTAAGTTTGACTTAATTTATTGTATTGCATTAAAACTGGGTCTTAATTTAATTCAGTATCCCAATCGATGCAAAAATCTTTTTAAATTAATAATTTAATATAATATATAAATTGTAATATAATTCACATTATATTATTAGAATGTTGATACACATAATATAGAAAAGCATCTCAATTTAAACTTACTTATAAATAAATTCTTATTTTTAATAAAATTTAAAAAATTAATGATATTTTAATTTACAATAAATAAATATTTCTGGTATATAGGAAATCATTGACATATAAATATATATACCTCTGAACTCTATATATTTCATTGTATAAAAATGTACCCATACATGAGATAGGGAAATTATTATTGGTATTCATTATAATTAATTCAATTTAATAAAGTGTAGAAAAGGTTTATAATATTTTTTTTTAAATAGCAAGAACATAATAACACAATCATTGTTAAATAATAGTATTTAAATAAATAATTCTAATCCCATCTCAACACAAATAATATATGTTTTAATTATATATAATAATATATTTTATTGATTAAAGAATTGTTGTTACAAACGATGCTATGCTTGCATATTACATGAATAGTTTAGTTTATCAGAATATGATATATAAAATACATATATGGAATATACAATTTTATTAACAAGTATTATAAGAGATTCAATAAAATAAAAAGATATAAAGCATATCTATTGTGTAAAGATACAAAGTGTACTATGTATTTTAACTTAAATATAATTGATTTTAATATCCCAGCAAACAGTACGAAAAATTATTTGTGAATATAAACGAGTATATTTAAGTACAACTGTATAAAGAATATATACGAGTAAAGTTGTACCGTTATGTACAGAAATATATTTTTTTTAAATGAGTTGCTACTTATAGGTGACTACCTACAGCTGAATCATATGATTCAAATTAACATATTTAGTATTACCAAAGCCTGCTTTGGTAATATCAATCCAATGAATTGGTAATACATTAAGAATACCTATAGTAATTCACTATACCAGGTTGTAGTATAAGCAGGGATAAGTAGCATAATATAAGAGGTAAGAGATACAAATTACAAACTACCAATTGAGGATAAGTGAATTGCCACTTGACAAGAGTTAGTGAACTAGGAATTTGGTCTTTTAGCTAAATAAGTCAATGATAGGACAGGTAAACTTCATTTCTAGGAGAGAATTACATATGTAAAGGAAAATGTTATTAGTAATAGCTGCTTATAAAGAATGTATAGGATAACGAAGTACAATATTCGACGTAATAAATATATAAGATTAAATCTACAAATTAAATTTATAATTCATATATTATAATAATTATTACCTATAATTTATGCGGGTCTGCGAGGGATCCTAACATTATAATCTAATAATTATAATTATAACACACATATATATATATATATATATTTCATATAAAATATATTATGAAAACTGTAGGTTTATACTATATAGATACTTTATACATATAGAATGATATAGTATAGAAATAGAAATCACAAAGTAGGATAGTAGAATTATAATTAGTTATAAATTAAAATACATTCATATTTATTTGTTTGCTTATATTTAATTATTTACTTATGTAGAAAATCACTTTGAAATAAACGTAGGTGTGTTATACATTAAAGCCTATAGTTTAAAATAGCGTATACAAGTTGTCATACATTTATTGGATATATATAATCTAATATATTTTGCGAAGATTTGTAAAAATATTCGGGCTCGGTCAACCTATAGGATATATGATATATAATATATTACGATCATATACTATGAATAATAGTATATGATATATCCCTTGATATATATATATATATATATATATATATATATATATATATATATATATATATCAATATCATAGATCAAGAACTAGATAGTTCTCTCTAGCTCTATTATCTATATATTGCTTTCGTTAATTAGAAGACATTATTTGTAATCTTTGATTAGTTGTTTACGTAGTAAGATTTAAATTTTATAAATTCATTTAATCAAGTTTTCTATATGGTATACTCTAGTATGGGATCAGCAATGGAAATTAATGTAAAAAATTCTATTATATGCATTTCGATATTGATAATAGTATTATACTCAGTCGGGCTGCCAATATTCGGAAGATCGAAATCTTTTATATTGTATGATAAAGTTAATGTAAAAAATCTTATTTCAGTCAGTATAGAGATGGCCGTTCGAGGAGGAAAGCGGGTGACATTCGTTAGAAATAGTGCCGATATTGGCGAAAGTTCGAAAGGTCAAACAAAAGAAGGGAAGAATGACGTACTTACGGCTGGAGACCTCCAGTCGCATTTAACCATCATGGCCGGATTCAAGAAAGCTTTCCCAAGTTTAAATGTTTATATAAATTCAATTTAAAATTGACTTACATCAAGTAATTATTAACTTAATTATATAGTTATTTAGCGATTAATATCATATGTTTTGGATCAAATGAACTTTACGATTAACGGACGTTTTGGCGGACATTTATGTCCGTCGATCGTAAAGTTAATTTGATTGTATCGTAGTTTAGTATATAAGATAATATGTAAAGGTTTAAAACGCATTAAAGATTAACTTTACGATCGGCGGACATCTATAGATATAATACAATACAATCAAGTGAAGTTAATGATAGACGGACATCGATTTCCATAATATAGAATATCAAATTAACTTTACGATCGACGTACATTAAGGGCGATCATAGAAAATTTAAAATTAACAGATTAACATTGGACTATGTTTTTCTTAATAAGTATACCATTAATAATAAGTATACCATTAAAATGAAGCACACGATTTTTTTTTATTTTTATTAATCTAAGCTCACACGACAGCCTCGTGAAGTTTAACATGTAGTTATAACTATCTATAGATACAAATTTTACATTGTAAAAAATAAATTATAAAAAAATAAGTATTTGAAACCTTTGTTATGAATAATTTGTTATCAAATTTTAACACACTATTTATTTTATAATAATGGAATAGAAAATATAAAAAATAGAATTAAAAAAAAAAATTCCTGGACATTTCTTGGAATTTTAACAGGACACATGTAAAAAATCGTCAAAAATGACTAAAAAAAAGATTGACAGTATGTCGTGTTGTCAAAAATGAATAAAAACAAAATTGAAGTATACATATATTCTTAGAATTTCAATAGCTATAAGATGCAATGTGTCCAAAAAAACTTTTTTTTCTATGATCACCCTTAACGTACATCGATTTCCGTCGAATTTGTCCGCTGATTGTAAAGTTCCGTTGATACTATCATAGTAACTATGTTTTTGATGTTTAGTTTTAAATGAAAGAAAGTATATTTAAATATGGATTTAATTTTTTTTCTAATTTCTATATATTTATAGAAAATATATTTAGATAAAGTATATTTATAATATTATTATAATAATTATATTATGAAAAAATAAAAGCTATATTAAATATAGCTTTACTTTTTTTAAAGTTACAATATATTTATATTACGAAATTTTAATTTCATAAAATATATTCAATAGTCTATTGAATAGATAATATTGAAGATTATAATGATTATAATAATAATAACTAAAGTAAATATTGGTATATATTGTTATTATATATTAATAATAATAATAATTTGATATAATTATTATAATAATGCACTATGTAACAAGTTTTACTTAATATTATTAAGTTAATATATAAATATATATATATATATATATATATATATATATAAATATATATATGTATATTGTAGATTATAAGTGTTGTGAAGGTGTAACAATTTGTCCTATTGCTGGTGTTTAACGTATGAACCAGCTAACCAATCCGTGTGTCTGATAGATGTGTATAAGCTAGAGATCCATAGAGACTTGTCGTAACCTATGAAGCGCAAACTTCTTGGCCTAAGACGATGAGAGACTCCTACACCTATTTTAGTAGTGTTCTTCTCGTAATCTCGTGTTAAAATAAAACAAAAGTCGTGTTTTAATAAAATATGCTACAATTACGATTACGATATAGGACATAAATAAATAACGAAATATTAATCACAATCTCGATAAGAATAGCCTACTAGTTAGACGCTCTATAATGCTGACGTCGGAGGGATAACAAATCTAATATTATAATGTTATATTATATATGTTCTTATCAACGGTTTATCTGATGAATTGTATACGTTGTTGTAGAGTTGTATACATTGCATTTTGTTATTTATTAAGGTTATTAAATTAAGATCGGTCATCATTTAATGTGATAACAACATTTAATTGTGTTGTTAATATTATCAAAGATTTTCTCTAAGGAAAGATATGAATACACTTACACTAAATCGTGTAATTCGATTTTATATACAAAACATGAACAGCGCTACCTACATAGGAAATCCTACATAATCAATTTTAAGAAACATGTTTTACTTATGATGTAAAATCGTATCAAACTATATAGTTTTAAACTGTAAAATAATATGTTTTTAATTATTATTTATATGATGAAAACTCAGTGTTCGTTACTAATATATTACAAAGCAATATGATATGTTAGTTTTAAATGCTATATTATCTATGCGGCGAGTAAAAGCTAATTTATATTGCATGTAATGAATAGAACAATGATAACATTATTGTATAGAAATCGCTTCAAGCCTAAATCTATTTCAGTGTTTTCGATGCTTCCAGCAGCAGTAGGGAGCAGGTATTAATTTAGTTGCATAGATAGGAAGGGTTATATTTGCTTCTAAAAATCTTTGCTATTATTATAAAATTTGGGAATTGCCCGGTATTTATAGAAGCATTAATGATATCTTAATGTTAATACCTCACTATACTCTTTTGTTAGCATCTATAAGTTTTAATACAATATACAATAATATGAATTCTGCTTACATATGTGTATATAAATAAGAATACATATAATCATTATTTGAGCAATAATTACAGTTGAACTTTATTATTTTATTATATTGTTTTAGATATCAACTAATTTCAATAATATATAACTTTTTTATGTATACTAGTAATAGCTATTACATACTAATGTAATATAATTCAAGTATAATGTCGGTTTTTACAAGGATGATATTGAAAGTTGTAATACAATTTAAAATCGACGTCTCGAATTACAAAATGTTGTGCGTAAAATGAATAAGAGCATTAGAAGAATAGAGAATAGAGAATTTATTATATAAAATAAATTGAATTGAAACCTAAACAATGTTAATGATGTAACTTTGTACATTATCAGTAGTACATCCTGAACCACGTACGTAAAGCTGTGAGCTCTATTAGCTTATGCAGCACAGTATTGATCATACGCTTAATGCTATTATTAGATTAGTTGCCAGCTGTAATTAGCTTATCGTAACGACGTACATCGCATGCGCGATATATATAAATATAATCATTACGAATACGTATCTACGTAATAATATAATGAATACACACAATGAATTACTATATGATAGAGATGATATACGAACACTAGATGTATTTATTGTATTATTATATTATTGGAGGGTACCCTAGTTGTGAGTATAGATTACAAGATAATCTCTGGTATTCTCCTTTGATCAGAAATTGTATGTACCGCTTTATATTTCATTTCTACTCAATAAACCATATTCAATTCAATTCAATCTGTATTGTTTACGTAATGAAATGTATATTTAACAAGCACGAAAGGTATACTAATACATCATTTAAAGCCTACATGTTCAAGCGATACGTTACCCACTCTCCCTGATGTACACCTACATACAGTACAACACACACTCGTATAAGTTCATACGGTATTGTATTACACATCCGATTCATCATTTATATTGACCACTTCATCGCTTATGGGTGTTATCTATTATACAATCGTGTGGTAGTGAATAGCAGTGCTATATTGGGATAGTCATGTACCGCAAACGTAGTCATGTAATCTACATTATTGTTGTTACTATGACTCATTCTTAAATTGTTTGTAGTTTTCATTGTTAGAAGTACGCCTTTTTGTTTATTGGTATTTATTTATTCAAATAATGTACTCTCTATTTAATATATATATATAATATAATATTTAATATACAATGCATATTGTACACCTACATATATATATATATATATATATATATATATATATATATATACTCTAAATATATCCTACTCTTCTCTACTCTCTATATTGCTACCCACTACTCAATAAACCCCAGCATATTATTAGTTGTACACTAGCCTCGCTCACCTCTGACCCTGTAGCGCCACCTGTATCGCCCTCGCCCTAATAACGGGCCCCCCACTCAGGTGATCAGCGAGGAACACGTATCAATTAGCCCAAAGTTCACGATGGACGGAAGCATGCCGTCGGAACTGTACGTCGACCCACTTATCGACAGTTTGACCGATGAACTGATACCGGTCAACGAACTCGTGGTCTGGGTCGACCCACTGGACGCTACGCACGAATACTCTGGTACGCAACGGGCTGTAGTGCTGTGTATGTCGAGGTGGTGGTAGTAGTAGTAGTAGTAGTAGTAGTAGTAGTAGTAGTAGTAGTAGTAGTAGTAGTAGTAGTAGTAGTAGTAGTAGTAGTAGTAGTAGTAGTAGTAGTAGTAGTAGTAGTAGTAGTAGTAGTAGTAGTAGTAGTAGTAGTAGTAGTAGTAGTAGTAGTAGTAGTAGTAGTAGTAGTAGTAGTAGTAGTAGTAGTAGTAGTAGTAGTAGTAGTAGTAGTAGTAGTAGTAGTAGTAGTAGTAGTAGTAGTAGTAGTAGTAGTAGTAGTAGTAGTAGTAGTAGTAGTAGTAGTAGTAGTAGTAGTAGTAGTAGTAGTAGTAGTAGTAGTAGTAGTAGTAGTAGTAGTAGTAGTAGTAGTAGTAGTAGTAGTAGTAGTAGTAGTAGTAGTAGTAGTAGTAGTAGTAGTAGTAGTAGTAGTAGTAGTAGTAGTAGTAGTAGTAGTAGTAGTAGTAGTAGTAGTAGTAGTAGTAGTAGTAGTAGTAGTAGTAGTAGTAGTAGTAGTAGTAGTAGTAGTAGTAGTAGTAGTAGTAGTAGTAGTAGTAGTAGTAGTAGTAGTAGTAGTAGTAGTAGTAGTAGTAGTAGTAGTAGTAGTAGTAGTAGTAGTAGTAGTAGTAGTAGTAGTAGTAGTAGTAGTAGTAGTAGTAGTATTATTAGTAGTAGTAGTAGTAGTAGTAGTAGTAGTAGTAGTAGTAGTAGTAGTAGTAGTAGTAGTAGTAGTAGTAGTAGTAGTAGTAGTAGTAGTAGTAGTAGTAGTAGTAGTAGTAGTAGTAGTAGTAGTAGTAGTAGTAGTAGTAGTAGTAGTAGTAGTAGTAGTAGTAGTAGTAGTAGTAGTAGTAGTAGTAGTAGTAGTAGTAGTAGTAGTAGTAGTAGTAGTAGTAGTAGTAGTAGTAGTAGTAGTAGTAGTAGTAGTAGTAGTAGTAGTAGTAGTAGTAGTAGTAGTAGTAGTAGTAGTAGTAGTAGTAGTAGTAGTAGTAGTAGTGTGTGTTGAGGTAGTAGTAGCCGTAGCCATAATGTGAAGTCAATATCTATGTACGTATGAAGTATTATATATATTTAGTAAATATTATTTACATATACTGACAGTATAATGATAGCGACAATCATAATGCTAGGGTTCAATATAATGCACACCCACACACACACACACCCACACTCACACACACTATCTCACACATACACACCCATACACACACCCACCCACTCACACACCCACTCACACACCCACTCACACACCCACACATACGCATACACACACCCACCCACACCCACTTACACACACACACACCCACACACACACCCACACACACCCACACTCACACCCATACCCACACCCACACATGCACACACACCCACACACACCCACATAGAGAATCTCACTCAGTACGTCACGACAATGGTCTGCGTCGCTCACAAAGGAAGACCTATCATTGGGGTGATCCATATGCCGTTCACGGGAGAAACAAGTATGTCGTCAGCATAGCTATCCTAGTTCTCAGTCTAACTCATGCGTGTAGTGCGGCTAATGGAGTGCTCTTTGTAGCTGGAGGGTTGGTCAGATGGACACTCTACTATTGATGTATTAACTGTCCACGTGAACAACTGTACTGCTACGAAGAGCACACCCTAAAATTATTGTGAATTCATTTTAAAATTAAAATTCTAATTTATTATATTTCTATATTCGCGGACATATCGCGATTATTTGATATTTGTGATCATATACTAGAATGTTACATTACCTAATATTGAATGCCGCGTGCCACATGCCGCATGTCACATGCCACACGATGTCACCTAATCGCTGCCACTAAACCCGTAAACACTTTCGCTAGTTTGGTCGTACGACGACAAGCTGAAATCCGCGTCTCTCGACCGCCTCATCGAGAAGAACAGCCAATCAAAAGCCTCCGCCGCCGCTACCTCTAAATCCATTAAGCTCGTGGTTTCCCGGTTAGCGAGACGACCAATGAAACGGTAGCGTTCGGTGTTGTCTAGTCGATAGATTGACACGTGTACACGTTTACTTGTACGGGTATGTCTCTGTTGTGTCACTGTAATCGTGTGGTACGAGATCTATTTAGGAATAGCGATGATCTCTAAGTGCGAAGTGTTCCGACGCAGGTTGATCGTTCACTTTAATTTACATAATATTTATCAATAGTAGAATGTACACTAAGCACGGTATCACTGGTTAACTTATTTAATGCGTCTTATAATGAGGTCATCACTTACATGTAATTACCTAAACTTAGACGTCGTATAGTGTTGTTACGACCTCTCAAGGGGTCACTCGGGGGTCATCTACGCGTACTAGACTATGTCATTATCATTTCATCACTGTATTTAATATATTCAATCCCTGTATTCACGATAATTATTTTAACTCCTATTAAATATCGGCGTTTGCATTCTGCTATTGCATTCTGAGAAGTTTATCTAGATGTTATTTTATAAATGTGATTTAGAATAAAATATGTATATATATTTTACATTTCACCTTTATAAATATTGAAGAGAGCAATTATAACTGTTGATTTTAAGTTATTATACAGATTTAGGAGCGTATTTGTTATTGTTTGAAACTAATGTAAATTTAATTATATATTTTCACATATTGAATTATATACATTGATAAACGCACAAATATGTATATAATAATAATAATAATAGTTTATTTAGACACTTCAATAATAGTAGAAACAAAACAGGTTATTATATAATTAAAAAAAATAGTTATAATAGAGATGTTTCTTTAATCTTATACGCGTTCGTATACTTTAGCATGCCTTCCGTCCCGCAGATCTCATAGGGGAGACGTGGAGAAAACCGCCCGCGAGATATTCTCCACGAGTGACAACCTGCGCCAGCGCCCCCTGGAGGTACAGGAGGCGGCCGGGGCGGGGTACAAGGTGCTCCAGGTCATCGCCGGAGTGGCCGATGTCTACATGCACACCACTAACATCAAGAAGTGGGACTTCTGCTCGGGTTACTATATGCACGTGTGTGTGTGTGTATGAGTATATTCACCTTACTAAGTATCAAATATGTGGTATAGAATTACATGATTTATATATATATATATATATATATATATATATATATATATATATATATATATAAATATATATATATATAAATATATATATATTATAGCTATATTTCCTTCGTTATTATAAAATATGTATCCTAAAACTAAATACAGATGCTTATATCTCATAACATCATAACGACTATTTATAATGTAAATGAATATTATTTAGTTGCATTCTATTTTGATTTATTTCTATTTCTGGCATAGTTAGCATTCTAACGTTAGAACTACCACCACGATCGTCTGCTCGCTATGCTAACGTTTTTATACTCAGAAATATATACTTTTCAGTGGTATATTTAATTATATTTCAATGATTTTAATGATACCACATTTATTTATTTATTGTAAATTAAAAATCTATAGTTTTTTAAAATTGAAATTTTATAACGAAATATAAATGTATATGCAATCTTTTAGCATTCAATTTATATAATTATAATTATATTAATATAACCATTAATTATGAATGAATACATCTATATATATTTTTTATTTTATTGTAATTTTATTTTATACATATTTATTTATATATTTGTAGTAATTGTTCTATATTACTTTTAATCATACTAACTAAAATAATGTGTATTACAAAGCTTAAGTTACAATTTATCATTACTTTTAAACCATAATGAAATATGTTTAAATTCAAACATAAAATAAAACTGACCACAAATATACATATATAAATTTTCTATCGTCGCTAATACTAAATATTATGAATGTGATTTTAAAAGTGTTATCAAAATATTGTTATTGTCTTTAGACTATTACTGTATAACAATACATTTTAATAGGCTAATTAGACTAATTAGACTAATTAGCACCATTACTACTATCCCATCATGTATAGGCAACTACTGTTATATCGTTGTTAAAACACTGTAGTCTATGTTATCATAATAATGAGAATTATTTCGACGATGAAATGATGTAATGATGTAATGATGAGCGAGTGTGACCTGTATTCACTCTATCGCTGCGGGAAATAGGCGAGGCAACTATTTGAACGACTCGCGTAAGTTTCTTATCGGCATGATACTATAGTATACTATAACATACTATAGTATCTATAGATTCACGAGACAACGTCTATATTTGTACTTATACTCGCTGTACACTTATATATACATATATACATGTGTGTGTTGAATCTATAGAGCAATGTACATTAATGTACATTAAACAGTGTACATGTATAATATAAGCGTGATATTTGTATAGAAGTTAATATTGTACATATACGATTATAATCGTATAATAATTATTAATATATTTAATAATAATAACCTATCTATGTGTACCGCTGTTATGCCTAGGTATGTACAAATGAGGCCGCTTAAAGATTGTAGACATATTGTTGTCGACAGAGTTGAATTAATAAAACATTAATTGAATATAAAAAGTAAATAAATTAAAACTGTTTAAAACATATTGTTTTAAAGCTGTTTTCTAGTTTTACTTATATATACATATATATATACATAAGAATATTTTTCTAGTTTTACTTATATATACATATACATACATATATATATATTATATATACATACGAATATTTTCATTACCATTTAACTACAAAGTATTATAAGCCACTCCCCCGCCACTCTGCGCAGGCGACGCGATCCTACGCTCTATCGGAGGCCACATGACCACGCTGAAAGGTCAAGAGTTCAACTACAGCGCTTCGTTCGGCAGCGCCCTCAACGAGCTCGGACTGCTGTCCACTTACGCCGAGAACCACCGCGACTACGTCGATCGCAGATGAACGAACGCCATCGTCACAGCCATCGCACACACGCACGCACACACACTCACACACACACACACATACACACACACCCACACACACACACACACACACACTCACTCACGCGCAGGATTCTATTACCGTCACTCGGAAAATAGCGAATACGGCCCCCCCCCCCGTTTGCGTTGATTGCGATCGTAGAGGTCAAATTTACGATAGTTTATATTTAGCGCTATATAATTTAAAATTACGGTAATTAATTTATATATATATATTAATAAAATATATATTTTCATCGTTCATATTAGTTTATCATGTACCATAGTTGGTCGTATACGTATAAACGAGTATTTTAAATTTGACCCCGTAAATCGTAATTAAAACAAACACGTGGAGGTCGTATTCGATACAGATCCTATCACTCTACCGTTATTTATTTATTTATTTTCTTAATTTTGAAATATTTCTATCATCGTTCGTAATGTTTGTCGCGTTATTTCGTTTTCTAAAATCATACATTCCAGACATATTTTCATTTACGATTTCTATTTATTTACATAGTCGAAGGTATTACACGTATCGTTTCATTTATATCATTGTACATAAATTAGAATTTTATGTAATCGTTACCAATAAATTATACAAATATTACTGCTTTTTTGTCATAGAGATTTCATTAACGTAAAAAGATTGTATAAGATAGACATGTCACGTAAGAATTTACCCATGCAATTAACTGCCTGTATGGCTCAGTGGCTAAGGCGTCAGACACACAAGCAGTAGGACACGAATTCGAGCCTCGTCCGGACCATTAATTAATTTTATAAAATCGTTCTTAAAATATTATTTAGAAGTGATCTTATATAATTGTGTATACATAAATGATCGGCTCTCGTTAAAACCATGGATGCCTTAACACGAGAGCGGCTTCGAAGGGACATTAGAGCCATATATGGTTATAAGTGAACACTTCATCTAAGTTCCTGGATGGGATGAAAGGACTCCACAAATAAAAATAACAATAACAATAACAATTAATGTGGCGGTAATTAGCTTATTCTGCAATCTCACGTCCTGTCCTCGTTGATATTATCTAGCGCCTAGTCAGTAATCAAAACATATAGATTAGTGATAAGTGATTAAAGAATGTTTGCGGTGAGATTATATGCGTACACCATCGCTGGAAACACTAGCAGTTGTAGATATGAGGTGGAACTGAAGAGGTGCGCTGAAGCGGAACGTTTTCTTTAGTTTAGATGCACGACAATAACACGAGTGTAACTTTCACCGTAATCTATAAGAATGATACTATAATCCCTTGTTCCGTAGTATAGATGTATAGTGTAGGCTTTCATAAACGTATTACTATTCTACATATTGTGATCAGATATAATTAGGTTACATTTAATTAGGTTCAATTAATTTGTTTTATATTTATAATCGAGCAAAGGAACTATTTTCAAGGTTATAGTATTTATTTTGTATATCTTACTTATATTACAAGTATTTGTTTATGTTAATTTATACATAACTAACTATACGATCTATAGTGTTATGTTGTTAAGAGATCGAGTGAGTGTTATTAGTCCTTAGGTATATTTATTAAGGTAGAATAAGTAAGTGTCTATATACAATGGTGGTCCGCTATATATAGCAATGTGGCTAGCACGCGAGGCAGTCATGCATGACACCATCTCGGGCGTATGCTAGACACGCGGCGCACGTGTAACGTACGTGATAAGGTGAGTGATAATATGGTACAATAATATATAACATATAGGATGACTAATTAGGGAAAAGAACAGATGAAATAATAGATATACGTGGCCTAATTTATAAATTCATAATAGACAACTATTGATTATGATAAATTGAAAGAGTTTAAACATATAATTATGGTATTTCCCTATTTCTAGTTTCACATATATTAAATATACGTACAAACATGTTGATCACAGTTTAATCATTCTAGTGAACTATACTATACTAATGTTAAGCTGCTCGCATGACTATTACAGGTGATGTGATCTTACCCTATATGTGGTTATAGTAATAGAGGACTATTGATTATAATCAATATTGTGTATTATTATACATTATGCTATGTATATCTATTATTTAATCTGTTCTTTTTCCTAATTAGTTATGCTACAAATCATATAGGGTCATCTTATTAAATATATCTTACTAATATTTTAGAATTATATCTTTATTTTAATTTTGGAAGAAAGTGTATATACTTATAATCCCTTTTAGAAAATTAAAATAGTGTAATAAATGAGATAGATAAGCATTATATGAAAAGGTGATCAAGTTGCCTCACTCTCTAAAAACCTACTAAAGAAAAATAAATGTTCAACAATTTTTCTTCTGTATTTTTACGTTTATAATTTTAACTATAAAATGATGAATTCTTTAGTGAGGGAGGCTGCTTGTGTATATGTATTGTGTATATTTACTTATAATTATAAATAATAATATTACATTTTATAAAATAACATGATTATTAATTCATATAGGGGAAATTAACCGAATACGGATACTCTCGGTATCTCAGAAACCATAAATCCTACAAAAAATGTAAAGAAATATTCATAATTATATAAATACTCCAAATAAGTATGTTTAATTATTCAAAATAGTGCTTGTATAATAGTGCTTGTAATAGTGCTTGTAATAGTGCTTGTATAATAGTGCTTGTAATAGTGCTTGTATAATAGTGCTTGTAATAGTGCTTGTAATAGTGCTTGTAAATAAGATTTTAAATTTATGAAAAAAAATGTCAACTTAAAACCTTCTCAAGAATATAGAAATGTATCGATATAAAACATAACAATATATTATTAAAAACTAAAACATTCTAAACATTATATACATAATTTCACTATTTGTTATCAAATATTAATTAAGTTATATGCTTATATCTAGATGTCATATAAATCCCTAATACGGACATTCTAGATGTCTTAATACGGACACCCTATAACCAATCAGCGTGCAGCATGTGAACTATTCTGATTTTCATAAATATCGCGTGCGTTATAATATTAATACCACCAATGAAGCTAAATCTAAAAATGTTATTATTTAGATTCAAAACTTTTATTATTAATTTAAAAAATAATAAAAATAAACTAATTAATTACTAATTAAATTATATTAAATTATTTATAAAATTAATTATAAATAATGTAATTGTAATTTATCTGATTGGCTCATCAATAATATATGCTTTATCACATTATATATATATATGGTTTATCTAGCCTATTATAGATATTATTGTGATTTTCCCCAATGTTATAATACGGACACCCTTTTATAATATAAGACTCTACCGAAGAATTTCTAATAGATATAAACGACACAAGCCAGGTCCAAGGATGCATTAATGCAAATGTCTATGGATACACATTGTCACGTTGACGATAAGAAAGAATTATGTGATCTAAGTTACCTAACGTTAATATTAAGTTACCTAAAGCATTTGGTAGATCTAGAATAATCAAGTAACGAGACACCTTAGTATTCAAAGATAGTATAGATAGTACCTAATATCCTAAACAAATGATTACATAGTGCCTCTTTAATATCGGAGTGGTATCGGAATAATTCATCTACAGACCATTAGGTTTACCTTACACTGGAATAGTAGTGTACGATAGTGACAAACAAGAATGATGTCAGTAATGATGTCGATTAGTTGGAGAGATAAGCTGTGAAGTCAATGTAAACTACTATACATAATGTGTGCCTACCTATTAAATCTATTATTCATCCTAGTCATCATATTAATGTTATACTGTGGAATAAGTAAACGTTATAGGGGAAAGTGACCTAATACGGACACTTTAACAATACATGGTCTTAAAATTGTACGACTCATTATTTGTATTCAAAAATTACAATATATTAATATTATATGATTATAGATATTATTGTGATTTTAAAATTTTATTTAATCTTTTAATTCCATAGATAACGAGGGTGTCCGTATTCGGTACCCATGTCCGAATACGGACACCTTGTGTTATAATACGGACACCCTATATACCACTAGATGAACTATATATTATTGATGAATCAATAAGACAAATCATAATTATATTATTTATAATTAATTTTATGAACAATTTATTATAATATAATTAGTTAATAATTTATTTATTTTTATTATTTTTTAATTAATAATATAATTTAAGTATCTAAATAATAACAAATTTAGATTTATCTTTATTGGTAGTATTATTATTATAACGCACGCGACTTTTATGAATATCAGAATGGTTCATACGCTGTGCGCTAATTAGTTATAGGGTGTCCGTATTAAGACATCTAGAGTGTCCGTATTAGGAACTTATATGACCTCTAGATATATGCTTATAACTTTAATGAATATTTAATAACAAATATAGAAATTATATATATAATTTTAGAATTCTTTATTTTTTAATAATAAAATGTTATATTTAAGTTGACATTTTTTTTCATAAATTTAAAAACGTAATAAAAATATCAGTTTATTGGATATGTCAGCAATATTTTGAATAATAAAAAAATAAAAAATACTTTTTTAGACTATTTATATAATTATGAATATTTTATTAATCAAACATTTTTTTGTAGGATTTATGGTTTCTGAGATACCGAGAGTGTCCGTATTCGGGCACTGTCTGTATTCGGTTACTTTCCCCTATATCATATCTTTTGTGTATAATTGTGTATTATATCTTTTGTTATTAATATATTTTATCAAGGTATTGTTCAAGATAAGTAGGTATATATCTATATAACTAATCTTCACTATATTCTATAGTTAAGGGTATATGGATGAATTTGACATACTTAATTTATATAAGAATATTGAAAATGACTTTAACAAATATATAACAAAAATATATATTTTATTTATTTTATAATTATATATACATTTGTATATATATATATATATATATACGTATATAATGATCTAATTATAGATTTCAAAACATCGTCAGTTTTCTATTAATAAACGTAGCACTCTTGAGGACATCGTTAATCTGTCGTTGATTAGCGAGGACATAGGTATTGCACTGCGACGGTGGGTCGAATATATCCGCATCGAGCTGTGTATTAATACGAGGTGCATGTGTTAGAGCTAACCGAATACTTAACGGTGAATAAACAATTCTTAATCTCTATAACAATCGTCATTATAATCTATCGATAAGATAACATATTAAAAGAACAACAATTTACAATATTGTAAAATAATTACTAACGATTATAAATGTATATTGTATAATTTAATCTATAGATGATATGTATACATAGTATATAGTATACATACACTGATTATAGTCTATATATATATATAGATATAGATTATATATATATATAGTCTATATATAGTCATTAGTTAACATAACTATGTTATGTTGTATATTTAATATATTATGAATTCACTTCTATACTTGAATAACCACACTGCGTACCACGTACTAACCCTATAGAACTAACCCTAGAACTAACCCTAAAACTAGGGTACTAACTTTAATCTTTAAAGACATAACGTGGTCCGAGTATTCCTCGTTACCATATTTGGAGGTAATCGGAACCATCGTTTCGGAGTCGACGTGTTCCGTCAACACCGTCAAGTCCGAGTCGCCCTTTATGCTATGCGACGTAGGTGTTTCGTATGTATTATATATATACGTATATATTATGCGATTTCTAGAATTTAGGGATATTCTACTAAAGTTATGAGGGATAAGGAGAGTAGCGGTTTGGTAGCTAAGAGAAGGAAGGTAAGGTGGAAGGGTGGTACGTTTTTGAAGGTGATCAGATGTATATAGTTAGGGTTACGATAATAGTTTGTAGATTAGGGTGATAATGCAGAGTTTATATGGGATGTGAAGGGCATACCTATGACTCATAGGCTATGAGGCAACCCTATGACGGTGAAGGGCACGAGATGAACAATTATAACAGAGTACTACATGCATTTTATATAGTATACTATACAATGGTATACATGCATGTTACCATATATGCTATATAGCTTATTGAAGAACTTATACTACAATTTAGAGGATAAATAGATTTTGCATGAGGTATACCTCAGTGAATCTATAGATTCAGTAGGGAAGAATAGTAATTGTATCGGGAGAGGACAATAGACTAAATAGTGTCTTCGTAAGGATTATGGATAGTGACTTTCGTATTTTGTTATAGGTGATCGTTTGAGGAGTTTGCAACGGAAGAGATGTGGCTTTTAGGGGGCGTGTTTAAATGGTAAATAAGGGCGTGTTTACGTCGTAAACTATACACGGTAAACAAGCTCGTCTTAAACTAGAATAGGTGACCACATTTTCATTATTGTTAACAGTGTACGACGACATGCATGACGAGTTAGCGTTACAGATATTTACTGCGGTATGAACACGCCCTTAACAAGCACCATCAATGACAACATTAGGTACACCTATACAAATGGCACAGAGATATATGCGTGGAGGTAGGTCATAGATCCTATAGGTCACCTATAGCCTATAGGCTATTGGTCATAGAGATATAATCGTAGATAATAAATACATAATAAAAATAAATAATGTACATAAACGAACCTTAATTTATAAGAATGGAATTCTAGTCTATTGTTCCCTATTCCTAAGTGATCGCTGTTAACGTAAGTGTAGCCCTCGTATCTACATCTCGGTTTAACGTTCACCGGGTCAGTTCCTTTGTGACATTTACCTTCTCGGTACACGTACGATGTTCCGTTTTCTCGTAATACAACTGCATTTTCACATTAATTATTTACTATAATTCATATATATATATATATATATATATATATATATAATTAAATATTTTATTTGATACAAGTTTAAACAAATATCAAATTCTAAAAGTAGTAGGTTATTATATTGTTTTAAAGCCGATAGAGCGGCATAACTCAGAATTAGAAATGAACGACTATAGTGGACTATGGTCCCAGACCTATAGGTTGTATAAGTGTATCTATATGTAGTAGTTTGGTGAATGGTGGAGTTGATGGTATGTAATGAATGGGCGTGGGGAGAATGTTCCTACAGTATACTGTAGGTACCTATAGGTAGCATACCGATGTGCCGTGTATTGCATCGCATACGTTAATATTCACTCATGCGCATATGTTAGTTAATGTAAGTAATGTTTAGGATATACACTATATATATATATATATACTATATATACTATATATATATACCACAGATTTTGCGAAGCATTTCCTTCAGAATTTCCTTCGGAAAATCTTGGTATATACTATATATACTATATATGGGAAAGTCCCCGATTACCGACCCCCTCCTAATACCGACACCCTATCGTATATCAGTAACTATAAGAGATATCAAAAAATAATATATACACAAACTGTTAGTAATTTAATGAAAAATATGAATAATTATTTTATTTAAAAAAAATATGAAATCCTACAATTGTTATTTGATAAAATGTAATATTCTGTTTTTACTTTTTAAATATTTGAATAATAACTTTTTTTAAATTATTGTAAATACTTTATTATTTAAAAGAAAACTTAATACTGCGCATAATATTGTAGATCAATAAAATGTTTAAAACTATTATTAAAATAATTTAATTTGAATAACTATTAACCAATATATCTTAATTATAGCAACCCATGTGATTTTCCTATTACCGACCCCCTAAATTACCCTAATACCGACCCCATATGATTTATAATATTCAATCAAAAGAGATCCGTATTTTTCTTTAAAATATGTCGTAAGTTGTTTGTGTATCATTGATATAGATTTAGGATTTATTATTCCAGTTAATTATATACATACTGATTAATAAATAAATATTAAATAATAATATACACTATTTTAATATAATTACTATAAAGTTTAAATTTAAATTTAATATTACTATTAAAACATAAATTCAATACAAAATAAATTGCGTGAATGTTATAATTAATTATATTTATGAATATCTACTATTTTTATTATATATTATAATACTACAATTATTTACATCACGATTATTTTAGGGGGTCGGTAATAGGAGAAGTGGGTCGGTATTAGGTACATGTATCCGATTACCGACCCCCTCTTTATTCTTGTAAATATAATTATATTACAAATTTTAAATAGCCACATTATTCATTACCATAATATTACCCTAATTACTAAATTTCAAATAAATATATTTAATACTGAATAAGATATTACAAATAATCATTTAGGGGTCGGTACTCGGAGACTTTCCCCTATATACTAAATATATATACTATAAATACTATTTATACTATATATATATATTATATATACTATATATAGTTGGAGTAGTTAGGTTTTACACTGAACGTCGTTCATACATAGGACACTCTTGCAGACGTGCACACGTACACACAGTGCACTAACCGTGCTCATCGCCCGTCAGGTCCCTCATCATGTACACCCTATTCACATAGTCGTATGCGAACCCGTATTCCACCATCTTATATTTATTAGTAGCTGTGTTGTAACGCGGCGGTTATAGGTACTAAGTATACCATAGTACCTAAGTACTTAAGTACCTGAGTACATTTATACTATTAATATATAATATTCAAATTTAATATAATATCAATAATATTTTATTATACTTATATATATATATATATTTATAATAACATAATATTGTTTAACTTGTAATACATATATATTATAATTATTATTATGATATTATTAATTAATTGATTGATTTTTAATTTTAAGCAAATATATAATGAAATGTATTATAATTTACAAGTTGAATTATTCGTTACCATGGTAACACCCTATCGTTTATATATCATACATTACTGAAATAAACTATAGTTTATGTTAATGTATACATTGTTATATAAGAACAATGACAAATATGAACAATGCTATATAAGAGCATACATACTATGTATTACATAGTATAAAATATGAGTGACAGATAATTATTATAAATAAACTAAAAATAGTAATAATACAAATAGAAAATGTTATAAATATAATTTAGTAATTTTAAAATTCGAAATAATTTTCGTAATATTATCTTAAAATTAAAATTAAAATTACCAACATAATTATAGATTATTACATATTAATATAATATATAACATATATTCTATATATACTATATACATTTAATTTATCATGAATAATTATGATTACATTTTTATTGATACATTTGTATTAACTTTATAATAACCTATTAGTAACCTACTACCTACCTACCTACCTACCTATAGATAATAGACACAGTATACTCCTATAGGATAGTAACTCAAATAATAATGTGATTAAAAAATACAGTGACTATAGTATATTAAGAAACTATTTATATTCTATTATATATATAAAATATATAGGATATATATATATATATAGGATATATATATATATATATATATATATATATATATATATATATATATAGTTTATATATGTTATATAATTATATGTTTATATATAATTACACATTTCTTTATATATAACTAGTAATACAATAAACTTTTGATCTATCTATCTATCTATCTATCTATATAGGATATACCTATGTTCTAGTATACGTATACTTACATATCTCGACACTAAACACAAACTTTCCCTGGAAGGTTCTAGGCCAACACCTATTCTTAGCGATAGCAGCGCTCAGTACGGCCAATAGCACATAGCATAACGTAGCCCTACACATCGCACTAGTGGTATGTGTTCAGCGATACAGAAGATGATGTGTAGTAGGCTGTAGCCTCTCACTTATATAGGCTGCGGATAGGCGCTTTAAAAACTGTTACTGCTAATACGGTCTCTTTCGTCGATCTTTATTTGATTGCGAACAAAATATAATTTACGACTTGTATGATATTTCAAAATGATAATAGGTTGATATTTAATAGGCGGATATAACGATATCCTTTCAATGAATAATATCGACATTGTTTACTATAGTAAACAGTTATTATGATGAAATGCCTCTATTAATACGCTAGTATACCATCAGCTGATGTTATATTATATATATTTATATATAGAACTAATAATGACTAAATAACGACTAATAACGACTTAATAACGACTAAATGTCAATATCGAATTGAAGACATTCACTTAGTAAACACCCGTGGGCCCTACGATGCCCTATCACGTTGGCACTACGACTCCATATAGGCTTAACAATATAGGGTTTACGACGTAGGGCCCAGGTCATAGGTCATACAGACAGCCTACTTACGATGTTGTTCATCAACCTATGTGTACGATCACGGTACACCAGAACCTGTTAGCAGTACCTGATAGTACACCCATATTAATACACCCCTGTTATTATACCCCTGTTTGTACACCCCTATTAGTACACCCCTCTTGTTACACCCAGGTACATTGATATCATTCATTATTAGCTATATTGCATAAGAAAACATTGGAGATTATTATGTAACTATGATATCCTATATTAAATATCCTTAAATATGATAGGTTAAATATGAGTTACATGTATAAAACATTGTTTATTATAGAGGAACATAGGAAACACAATGCATTATTTGCAATATATATGCTATTGAAAAGTAAGTTATATAATATATTATAGCATAGAGTATTTAGTGGTTAGTATACTGAACACACACACACACACACACACACATATATATATATATATATATATATATGGTCCAATGACCTTACAAAGATAACTGTGTTAGTTATATACCAACTCCTTTAATTGGTTAATGAACTCGGAATAATTATTTGTTTTTTTTTATCATGGAATAGTTATATATATATCATAATACTGTTATGTTTTCTGAATACTAATAGAAAGTAAATTATTAAATAATAATATAATTTATTTACTAAAAAATTATACAACTCTAAATAAAGACAATAAAGGCCAAATAATATCATAACTATATTAATAGAAAAGCCCGTCAGAAAGGGTATTAGTATGATTTATAATGTTAACATATGAAATTATGAAACTATAGTTTCTAAATATATAATTTATATTTTAATATATGTCAAATCTCCTAGTTATAAAGGTTAATTGGTAATTAATTAATAAATTAAAAAAATTAAAATTTCCGATTAATATTCCTACTATATTTAGGTATATTTCTGGACACATATTTTAATTATGTATAACATATCATGCAACGCCTATAGCATGTAGGATATATACTTGGTCATAGATACGCCATTATTGCCATAAGAAAATGATACTTTAAATTAGGAGTCAAATATTAAATCCATATCATTAGTATTGAACCTATAGGTTCAATACTATATACGCTGAACGATGAGTAATACGGACAGTCTTAGGTAATGTCGTGTAACTTTATAAATATTAGTATATATGTATATATAATATAAAAATATTACTAAATATATTTTTTCAAATATTTAACTAGTACTTACAAATGAATGATTAGATCGACACCACCCTCGTGTATATAATTACATAGAAACGCCCACAATGGTGATTTTAGTATCGGAGAACAGATGATAACTAAATAATACAAATAAGAAATAAGAAATATAACATTTATAATAGTATAGTGGGTATACCAGTACCTATACCAGCGGAATCAACTCCAGATACGTCACGTGTTTATTAGTCATAACAATCATCGTCATATATATCAAGGAAGGTATGCGTATTGAATGATTCATAACGTATCGTAGTGGATAGTGGGATTGTACGATATGTTTGTATACAAAGTGCTATAATTATGGAAATGATCAATAGTTAAATCATGTACATTATATTGCATAGCTTATCATGTTATATAACTAATGTATACGTTTCAGATGTGATTAAAAACGTATATGTGACGTAAATTGAATAATAATTTTTATTTTTTGAAGTTCATTCAACGATCAAGACTGAGTTCGGCCCCTAAACATGTCACGTGACTAATTGAGAGTTCAAGTAAACAATACGTGTAGGGCTTATATAATATCACATTTATATATAAGCATGCGGTATTGTGTAGGACACGACTTCACTATAGTGTACACTATAAGTATATTCGGGGATTAATAATTTACAGAGAAATGTAACGATCCGAGACATTTTTACTTGAACTCTCGGTTTGACACGTGACTTACTGGGGGCCGATGTCAGCAGTCAGCCATTCAACCCCGTCGGTGGGGTTAATGTACATATACATATTAACAACAAAATCTATAGATTAAGTATAATTAAGAAATTTGAAGATTAAATGAATTATAATAGTTTGTCCGATGTTTAGTTAATAGTGACGCGACATTTATTATTACATACTAGTTATTACATAATAGTTATTTTTAACATTTATTTAATAATAATAGTAAACTATTATAATAATCGTAAAGCTTGACGCTAATTGAGTCATCTGTACACATAAGGGCTAACATTGTAAACAGTGGATGCATTGTAACGAATCTTCAGTTTCAGCGTCAATGATGTTGATGTGTATAGTACAATATACAGGCAATATCATTATTGCTTATATAAATAGTGTTCATATGACCCCGTTTTTTTGTGGTTCATTTAACCCCAATTCAAATATTTTGTTTGTTTAATAAAATTATAATAATTATGTATTACATTTTAAATAATTTTTCTATAAATATTAACTTCATTATATATGAACATAATATATATAACATGAAACTAAATCAAAATTATTATTAAGTATTGTAATGGTATTCACCTTGTATGGAATTGTTACTCTGAATTGTATTTTATATTAAATTTTATATACAAAATAGTAAAACACATATACCTACAACGTCCTTAACACAGAATCCACGAACACATCTGCCACAGACGCATATGAGCACTTCATGAAAGCGAATGAAGAAGCAGCAGCCTCATTAATACATTTGAAAATAAAACCATGCGACAAAATAATCTCCCAAGATAGCAGAATTATCTAACTAAGAAACGACGTTCAAACAGTATATAAGGAATATTCCGTTCTAAATACAAATAATTCCTAAAAAAAACTATTTAAAGCTAAACAACTTCTATAAAAAGAATATGACACCATTGAAGCTGAAATTCTAAACTCTAACACAAAACATATTGAACAAACTAATGATCAAAGTAGACATGCAGAGAGCTGGAAGTTAATTAACAAAGTGACTTGACGAAGACACCCAAAAAGAGGACAAATCAAGGCCATCAGCAAGGAGGATCGTGTAAGCAAATAGTATGAACACTTTAAGAATCTGCAAAAGTTATAACACCTGTCGGAGAGACCGACAACTTTCAAATAACAAAGTGAGTCTAACAAGGTGACACACTCGCGCCTTTCTCTTTGTAAATCACACTAGATTACGCCATGCGACAAGCCATTGACGGACGAGAAGTAGAATTCGGAGTCGAAATAATACAACGACAAGGGAGATGAAATCTAGCAATACGGCTAACAGACCTCATTACGCAGATGATATAGCACTTGTATCACTAGAAGTCGAACAAGCTCATCAACTACTAACATCCATTGAAACAGAAGTCGCTAACATTGGCCTTCAACTGAACTAAAAGAAAACTGAAGTCATGACGTTCAATCAAACAATTCTGGTCAACATTAGAATAGAAAACGGTAGAACGCTGATTAATAATGTTATAAATTTTAAATATCTGGGGGCATGGATGGCTAGCTCACAAAATGATTTTGAAATTCGCAAAGTGTTATCATGGTCAGCAATACACAAGATGAAATCAATCTGGAACTCCAAAATGGAAAACAGTCTGAAAATAAGAACTTTCAAAGCTACAATTGAACCTATATTATTATATGGTAGCGAAGGCTGGACAATCGACTCAACAACGCGTAAGCAAATCGATGGTTGTTATACCAGTTTACTTAGAATTGCCAAACATATATCATGGAAAGATAAGGTCACCAATACACAACTGTATAGGAAATGCCAAAGATCTCAAATAAGAAGATTGCATCATCTTAGTCCTTTCACCCATCCAGTAACTTAAATGAATTTTTCACTTATAACCACATGGCTCTAATGTCTCTTCGAAACCCCTCTCATGTTAAGGCATCCCTAGTTATAACGAGAGCCGATAATTTATTTATACACAATTATATAAGATCACTTCTAAATATTATTTTAAGACCTATTTTAATGGATTGAACCCACAATGTGGGTCCCACATCCTATAGGCAATATACTGCGTGTGTGTCTGACACCCTAGCTACATATATATATATATATATATATATATATATATATACAATAATATTGATTTATTATACAACTACGTAGTTATTGTATAATAAAAAATGAAATAATTTTATGTGGAATTTTTATTTCAAATGAAAGTAAAAAGAATATCTAAAATAATCATATAAAAGTGCATATATACAATTACTATGCGTAAACTAAACAGGATACCATATAAACGGTGACATAGTGTGTAATACAAGTTCATTATAATTAGAATTACACTGTATACTTTAAAATTTACACGAATCTGGAATTGCGCTTATCATATATAGGTATGTGTCATTACTATATCACATATATATATATATAATATCCTATATATATATATGTATACAAATCAATACATTAACGATAATAATGTCAGTACAAACACTAAAGGTCACCATATTGACCTCACACTAACACTAAAAACAATATCACATTACCCAGTATTATATAATCTCATTCAATGACTTTTTGATGATGTCGACGCATTCTCTTGTCTAAATATTAAAACAATAGTGTTAACAATATGAGTGAGTAATATTTACTAATACTAACTAAGTATAGTAAATCTAATATAAATATTAATATTTTACGCGTGTAAGATATTTATAATATACGTAATATAATATATATATATATATATATATATATATATATATATATAGACATGTTTAATATACGTATACGCTATAGAATGACATGGTAATTACATTGTTACGTGACCTGCTGTTCGGTGATGCACAGGGGAGGAGAGAATCTTATCTTATCTCCGTGCGTGCATTTAGCCAACAGTCCATTGTCTCGCATCTTCAAACAAGCGGCCCACGCATCTAATTCTGTAATGTATTGATTATTCGTTATGTGATGCAAGTTAGAAATATATATTAATCAATATATATATATATATATATATATATAAATGTATATATATACCATAGATTTATAGTTTAACTACTTTGTAAACTATAAATATATGATTTATACACACACATATATAACCACAACCTATTTACCTAGAATACCTACCTATATACGATACCAATAGGTATTGAGGATAGGTATTACCTACCTACCTATTACCTACCTATCATATTTCACGAACTATACTATTTCATAATATAAAATATCTCTAGCTATATTGCCAACTAACTATAATATAATATCTCACTAAATATAATATATCTATAAGTATAATATATCTATAATATATAGATGTTATATGTTTAGATTAGAATTATATGTGTTGATAAATGTAATATAATGTTAAATAAAATGTAGATATTATAAACAAATACCAAATATTTATAAATATAAGAGTTACATTTATATACATATACATACACATACACACACACAATAATTTAAAATTCATTAAAATAGTATAAATAGAATACAAATTGTAAAATTGTTTACTAGAAATTGTTATATAATGATTATAAGTTATACAAATATATCCTAATAGTTAAATTAATATTAATAATATGTATATTAAATACAAATAATATTTATGTATTTTATAAAATATATATCATCATATTTAATAATATAATTCGAATATTATATTTATAAATGTTAGCTAATGACAACATTAATAAATAATCAAATACATAATATCAATATATATAGATATTATTAAAATTGATTTACTACCAAATAATATAGATAATAATCCAAATATGAAAATAAAAAAAATTATTTATTATAAATTGAAAGTAATATATTTCAATGAACATTATTTATATATATATATATATATATATATATATATATATATATATATATATAGTTGTACTTACTTGGATTTAAAACGATCGCATTGAAGAGACCTTGACCTCTAACGGATGTAACAATATCGTTAGGGATACTGCTCAATTCCATACGGAATATTTCTCCCATTTTCAGAGAATTTTCAGAAAGTTTCTCCTCTTCGATAATCTTAGGACAGTGTATAACTTGTTAAGGTGACATATATACATTCATATATACATAGCCACATATACATTGAAACATATACATGGACATATATTAATGAATTAAGTTTAGAGAAGGTTTATTAAATTAATTCAGCTAGATAAAATTTAGGTTTGATATTGTTGTTAATAAAACTGATATACATATATATATATATATATATATATATATATATATATATATATATATATATATATATATATAATTAATATCATAGTGACATGCTATTTATGATTATCTATATATATAAAAACTTCTATTACTAATTACAAGAACGTCTTCATATTAATTATGTATGAAATGTAGGGTTGGGTTTGGGTTTGGGATTTCCTATGACGCCAATATTATGTATTTAAGATTATATACATACATATAGGTGTGTGGTATCTTAATAAGGTATCTTAACAAGGGAGCCTTACATTCATACTTAACCATAGTGGCGTTGTCCATCGCGGTTTAATAGGCTAGATCGAGATCATGATCGTGATAGAAAAAGTATCGGCTTAAATAAAGGATCGTGATCGTTAGAATTTGGCAAAAAGATCACAGAAAAAAGGATCTATAGATCCTTTATAGATCCTATAAATCCTTTCCATATATGCCCATCACTGTACCAGGTACACTGTACACACACGTATATCTATAGTTATATCGATGCATATATACATACTATCGGTCTAGTAAGCCAATAGCTGAATATCAATACCTTATTAGGCTTTACTTACATTATTATTAACATACTATTACGTAATCAAGTTGAACCTTGAGAGCTTCGATAGCTATACGACAACCGAGAGGGTTACCCCCGAAAGTAGACCCATGTTCACCTGGTTTCAAGGTCAACATCACAATGTCATCGCAGAGTATAGCTGATACCTGAACAATGTTTAATATTGTAGTGGTGGTGGTGGTGGTGGTGGTATGGGAGAGATGGTGGTGGTGGTAGTGGTGGTGATAGTGGTGGTGATAGTGGTGGTGGTGGTGGAGGTGGTAGTGTTGGTGGTGGTAGTGGTGTTAGTGGTGGAGGTAGTGGTGGTGGTGGTATGGGAGAGGTGGTGGTGGTGGTAGTGGTGGTGATAGTGGTGGAGATAGTGGTGGTGGTGGTGGTGGAGGTGCTAGTGGTGGTGGTGGTAGTGGTGTTAGTGGTGGACGTAGTGGTGGTGTTGGTGGTGGTAGTGGTGGTGGTGGTGGTGGTGGTAGTGGTGGTGGTAGTGGTGGATGTGGTGGATGTAGTAGTGGTAGTGGTGGAGGTAGTGGTGGTAGTGGTGGAGGTAGTAGTGGTAGTGGTGGAGGTAGTGGTGGTAGTGGTGGAGGTAGTGGTGGAGGTAGTGGAGGTAGTAGTGGTAGTGGTGGAGGTAGTGGTAGTGGTGGTGATGGTAGTGGTGGAGGTGGTGGTGGTGGTGGTGGTATGGGAGAGGTGGTAGTGGTGGTGGTGGCTGTGGTGGTAGTGGTGTTAGTAGTGGAGGTAGTGGTGGTGGTGGTGGTAGTGGTGGTGGTGGTAGTGGTGGTGGTATTGGTGGATGTGGTGGAGGTAGTAGTGGTAGTGGTGGAGGTAGTGGTGGTAGTGGTGGAGGTAGTAGTGGTAGTGGTGGAGATAGTGGTGGTAGTGGTGGAGGTAGTGGTGGAGGTAGTGGAGGTAGTAGTGGTAGTGGTGGAGGTAGTGGTAGTGGTGGTGATGGTAGTGGTGGAGGTGGTGGTGGTGGTGGTATGGGAGAGGTGGTAGTGATGGTGGTGGTGGTGGTGGTGGTAGTGGTGTTAGTGGTGGAGGTAGTGGTGGTGGTGGTGGTGGTAGTGGTGGTGGTGGTAGTGGTGGTGGTGGTAGTGGTGGTGGTAGTGGTGGATGTGGTGGAGGTAGTAGTGGTAGTGGTGGAGGAAGTGGTGGTAGTGGTGGAGGTAGTAGTGGTAGTGGTGGAGGTAGTGGTGGTAGTGGTGGAGGTAGTGGTAGTGGTGGTGAGTATGGGAGATGTGGTAGTGGTGGTGGTGGTGGTGGTGGTATGGGATAGGTGGTGGTGGTGGTGGTAGTGGTGGTGATAGTGGTGGAGATAGTGGTGGTGGTGGTGGAGGTGGTAGTGAGTGTGGTGGTAGTGGTGGTAGTGGTGGAGGTAGTGGTGGTGGTGGTGGTGGTGGTATGGGATAGGTGGTGGTGGTGGTGGTAGTGGTGGTGATAGTGGTGGAGATAGTGGTGGTGGTGGTGGAGGTGGTAGTGAGTGTGGTGGTAGTGGTGGTAGTGGTGGAGGTAGTGGTGGTGGTGGTGGTGGTAGTGGTGGTGGTAGTGGTGGATGTGGTGGATGTGGTGGATGTAGTAGTGGTAGTGGTGGAGGTAGTGGTGGTAGTGGTGGAGGTAGTAGTGGTAGTGGTGGAGGTAGTGGTGGAGGTAGTGGTGGAGGTAGTGGAGGTAGTAGTGGTAGTGGTGGAGGTAGTGGTAGTGGTGGTGATGGTAGTGGTGGAGGTGGTGGTGGAGGTAGTGGTGGTAGTGGTGGTGGTGGTAGTGGTAGAGGTAGTAGTGGTGGTGGTGGTGGTAGTGGTGGTGGTGGTAGTTGTGGTGGTGGTAGTGGTGTAGGTGGTGGTGGTGGAGGTAGTGGTGGAGGTAGTGGTGGTAGTGGTGGAGGTAGATGTGGAGGTGGTGGTGGTGGAGGTGGTGGTGGTGGTGGTATTGGTGGATGTGGTGGAGGTAGTAGTGGTAGTGGTGGAGGTAGTGGTGGAGGTAGTGGTGGTAGTGGTGGAGGTAGTGGTGGAGATAGTGGAGGTAGTAGTGGTAGTGGTGGAGGTAGTGGTAGTGGTGGTGATGGTAGTGGTGGAGGTGGTGGTGGTGGTGGTATGGGAGAGGTGGTAGTGGTGGTGGTGGTGGTGGTAGTGGTGTTAGTGGTGGAGGTAGTGGTGGTGGTGGTGGTGGTGGTAGTGGTGGTGGTGGTAGTGGTGGTGGTAGTGGTGGATGTGGTGGAGGTAGTAGTGGTAGTGGTGGAGGTAGTGGTGGTAGTGGTGGAGGTAGTAGTGGTAGTGGTGGAGGTAGTGGTGGTAGTGGTGGAGGTAGTGGTAGTGGTGGTGAGTATGGGAGATGTGGTAGTGGTGGTGGTGGTGGTGGTGTTGGTATTGGATATGTGGTGGTGGTGGTGGTAGTGGTGGTGATAGTGGTGGAGATAGTGGTGGTGGTGGTGGTGGAGGTGGTAGTGGGTGTGGTGGTAGTGGTGGTAGTGGTGGAGGTAGTGGTGGTGGTGGTGGTGGTAGTGGTGGTGGTGGTAGTGGTGGTGGTAGTGGTGGATGTGGTGGATGTGGTGGATGTAGTAGTGGTAGTGGTGGAGGTAGTGGTGGTAGTGGTGGAGGTAGTAGTGGTAGTGGTGGAGGTAGTGGTGGTAGTGGTGGAGGTAGTGGTGGAGGTAGTGGAGGTAGTAGTGGTAGTGGTGGAGGTAGTGGTAGTGGTGGTGATGGTAGTGATGGAGGTGGTGGTGGAGGTAGTGGTATAGGTAGTAGTGGTGGTGGTGATGGTAGTGGTGGTGGTGGTAGTGGTGGTGGTGGTAGTGGTGGAGGTGGTGGTGGTGGAGGTAGTGGTGGAGGTAGTGGTGGTAGTGGTGGAGGTAGATGTGGAGGTGGTGGTGGTGGAGGTGGTGGTGGTGGTGGTAGTGGTGGAGGTAGTGGTGGAAGGAGAGGTGGTTGTTGATGACTATACGAAGTGATATTGATATATTGATATGTTATAGTGAGGGTTGTTATAATGATATATTTACAATTCGTAAGCACTAATAGATATTTAAAAAAATAATTTAAAAAAATAATTTGTTGCAATATAATTATTAAAGCAGGTTTATTTATTTAAAATTATTTTACTAATTGGTTATTAAGTTAAGTTAAGTTAAGTTAAGTTAAGTTAAGCAGAAAAGGCTAAGGTATCGTAGATAACTGTGTGTTCATTGGTATTATATGCTATATGCAATGATAATAAGGAATATATAACACTACTAACCGGGTACATGCCTCCAGATAAAGCTTTACCTAGTAGCACGATATCGGGTCTGGCGTCATCGTGATCCACACACAGTCGTCTGAGGGGCGGAGGGGGTATGAGTCATTGTGTGTGGGGGGGGGCAGGAGGTATGAGTCATTGTGTGTGTGTGAGGGGGACGCAGGAGGAGGTTGTAGTATGAGTCATTGTGTGTTTAAAAGCTATCATTTTACCACTGTTATACTCAATTTATGAGTAACTTTGAATATGGATCAAGTTTAATATGAAGACAAAATTAAAAAAATTGCGCCTATATGGTCAGTTATTTTCGATGTGCCAGATTCCAGAAGTTTATCATTGGTAGATAGGTACATTAACATGTCAAATAATAAAAATATTAAAATGAAGTTTACCAAATATTAACTTATAAATTAATAATAACATTAACAAATAATGTTAGCATATATTAATAATTTAATATTGTTAATGGAAAATTATTATTAAAATATTTAAAAAAGAAATTTCTAGGCATCTGGCATTTTTTTAAAGACATATTTTATATTTTTGAATATAATTTGTTGGATAATGGTATTAACATAATACTATAATATATATATATATATATATATATATATATATATACATATATGTGTGTGTGTGTGTGTGTGTGTGTGCTATTTACACGTGCTATTGACCTTCCCGTCCTTCCGAGACCAGACTGAACCTCATCCGCTATGAAGAGGACGTTGTTCCTCTTGCAGATCTCTTGAACGCCCTTCATGTAGCCCGGTGAAGGAACCACTACTCCGGCTTCACCTTGGATCGGTTCCATCATGAACGAACACACGTTAGGATCTTTGGTAGCTTCCTGTTTGCAGCCAATCATAGAGTGTTATGTTTAATTAAAAAATAGGTCACCGAGTAATCATTCATCTTATTAATAATAATAATTAATAGGATTTCAGATTTAATTTATAATATTATTATATCTATATATATATATATATATAATAATGTAAGGTTATGTATATATATATATATATATGTATATATATATATATATATATATATATATATATATACATAACCTATATAACTATATAGTTTCGTTATAGTTCTACATTTATATTATATTATATAATATATATGTAATATTGAGGGTCGAAATAAATGTAACAATAAAACACCACTCAAAATGATAGGGGAACGTTGTATTTACTCTTTATTTATAAATCGAAACAAGAAAAACCATACACTAAAACTGTTATAAAACATATATACAGAATTATAATATGGAATAATATAATATAATATAATGTTTTACAAACCTCCACGTGTCAAGGTATAATCAGAAATTAAATAATATTATTAAATTTAATATAGTTCAGATTATATTACTTCTACTCGACGGTTCATTGGTCCAACCAATTCTATACACTAAATAACACTAGATAAAAAACACAAAAATCAATATATATAAAATCAACATTTCTACTTTTAATTATTACATAACAGAAAACAAAAATATAACCAATTAAAAATATATAATAAACTAAATAACATTAACTAAAAACACAAAAATCACTAGATGAAATTAACATTTATAATTATTACATAATACACAACTAAATAAAATAACTAATTAAAAATATATAATATAAACTTAAAAACAACTATATAACCATATAACCAGATATTGGTCTGTTACATACACCCCTTCTAATTTTTAAAATGTACATTTATAACATTTTAAAACTTCACTCACTAAGTTTTATATTTGTTCTGTGTTCTACTCTAAGATCGTCGCCCCATCTAATCTCATAAGCTTCAATATTATCAAATTTTCGTACTACCCTCCAAATTTTCTCTGACCATAATCTAGATAATTTTCTTCGACCTAACACTCTCTCTTTTATCCTCACCAAATCCCCATTGTCTAACTTTAACGCTCTCGCTCTACCGTTATGATTTCCTACCCTTCTATTCCACGCCTCTTCTAATGATTTATTTACCTTATTTCTAACTTCCCTATATTTCTTATTTACCTCTCTGACCCAATCTGTCGTTATTGTCCCCTGTCCTACTAAAGTTTCCTCAGTTGGTATCCTATCTTCTCTATTAAATATTAAATAAAACGGACTATAACCTGTCGATGTATGTGGCATTGTATTATAGGAATGTATCAACTTATTCAAATGTATTGGCCATTTGCCCCGTTCTTCCCTAGATAATGTTCTAATGAGCCCCAATAGTGTTCTATTGAACCTTTCGACTTGGCCATTGTCCATAGGGTGGTAGGGAGTCGTTGTACTACGTTTAATCTCAAAACTACTACAGATTTCTCTCACTACCGCAGACACAACATTCCTACCAATATCCGAATGTATTCTATTCGGTATACCAAAATTAAAAAACCATTCAT
Source organism: Osedax fenrisi (assembly GCA_964019155.1). Lineage (NCBI taxonomy): Eukaryota > Metazoa > Annelida > Polychaeta > Sabellida > Siboglinidae > Osedax > Osedax fenrisi. The sequence goes on from OZ025239.1 coordinate 103,676,899, forward strand.
TCATTAATATTTTCGCCACTGTTATTGCTAATTGATCCCTAGTCGGTATCGCTTTTGTGAATTTTGTATAACAGTCTGTTATGACTAAAATATGTTCCCTCCCATCTGTTGACTTATCTACTGTTAAAAAATCGATACATACTAAATCTAAAGGTTTATCTGCTCTTAACCTCCCCATTTAGACTTTCCCATCTCCTAATTTACACATATTACACACTTCACATGACCGTATATGACTTCTAACGTCCCTGTATTTCCCCGGCCAATTAAACTTCAAATTAATACGTGCAATAACTCTATCAACTCCCTGGTGCCCGTTCTTATCATGCACCCCCTTCATTAATGTCCCTACTAATGATTTCGGTACCATTATCCTGTGTCCATCTATACCAGGGATTTTTTTCTCCATCAATACCCCATCTATCAGTACGTTACCTAACTTATTTCCTATTCCACTCTTAACACGATCAATTATCACCCCTAATACTGGATCCTCCCTCTGTCTACTACTTAACTCATCCTTATCTATAGCATCAAATAATCGCATCCCTACATCATCCGTATCAACTTCTATTGCTGCTAAACCAACTCTATCATCCTCCTTACACTTAACCCCATCTACAGGTCTTAGCCTAGATAACGCATCTGCCCTACTATTCTCTTTCCCTGGTCTAAATTTAAACGTAAGTTTATACGGTGCTAACTTATTCATACCTCTTTGCTCTACAGCACTAAGTTTCTTAGTAGAATAAATATAAGATAATGCACTATTATCTGTTATAACCTCGCAAACACTACCTATCAGATAATGACTAAATCGCTCACATACTGCCCATACTACAGCCTTAAACTCTAGTAATTTAGATGAATATTGGGGATTCGACCTCGCACTCCTAGGTACAGACTTACTAGCATATGCTACTACTCTATATTTCCCATCTACTTTTTGGCTTAAAATAGCTCCATATCCAATATCCGATGCATCGGTTTCTAATCTAAATGGATCTCCCCATATCGGGTAAGCTAGTACCGGTGCACTAGATATATCTTTAGTTTATAAACTAGTCTTAATACTATCGAATGCCTCTATAGCCTTATCGTTCCATACTACTTTAATTTTCTTACTTAGTCTCTTACTTATCACTTTCCCGGAGTTAGTACTAACATCTACTATTAACTGTTGTAATGGATTTGTCATGGTTGTAAAATCTTTCATGAATTTACTATAGTACGCTACAAAACCCATAAAAGATCTTAATTCCTTTACCGTATCTGGCCTTGGCCATTTCCTATCTGCCTCTATCTTTTCCTCATCTGTAGCTACTCCATCACCAGACACTCTATAACCTAAAAACACTACTGATCTACAAAAGAAATTACATTTCTCTGCATTTAATTGTAACCCCACTGATCTCAACTTCAACAAAACATTCCTTACTATAACCTCATGTTCCTCTGGACTATTTGAATATATTAAAATATCATCTAGATAACAAACTACACCTCGTAAATTAAACTCTCTAAATACATTACTCATAATTCTTTGAAAAGTTGCTGGTGCATTTACCAAACCGAAAGACATTCTATTATACTCATATAATCCCAGTGGTGATATAAAAGCAGTCTTCTCTCTATCCTCTTTTACTACTCGTACCTGACTATAAGCTGACTTTAAGTCAAATGATGTAAACAATGTAGCCCCATTTAATGCATCTAATGTATTATCTATTCTAGGTAACGGATACTTATCCTTAACTATTTTCTCATTTAACTTCCTATAATCAATACACATCCTCATTTCTCCAGATTTTTTCTTTACTATAACTATAGGACTAGCATACTTACTTGATGACTCTGATATAATTCCATCATCTAATAACTCCTGTAAATGCTCTCTAACTGTCGATAACTCATTATGTGGTATTCTCCTATATGACTGAGCTACCGGCATATCATCTACAGTTCTAATTTTATGTTCACATATATCAGCACATTTTCTCAATGACCCTTTTTTTGCAAATACATCCCTAAATTCATGCACTAAACTCTCAATAACCTTCTTAAATAATGGGTTCATATCATAACCAGTTACTTTTGTATCCTCTACTATTTCATTTTTAACCTCAATTTTCATAACTCCGTTTTCTACTATAATATTTGTACTACCTTTCGTACTTATTACACCATACATGCATCCTAAACCACCTAACACATTCATACCTAGAACTCTTAAACTATCTATTTCCGATACTATAAAACCTTTTTTTCCTATATTTACCCCTTCTAAAACTATATATAATTCTACATAACCCATATACTTTAAATTCTCACCATTTGCTACTCTAATTTTTAACCATGGACAAGGTTTCCACATTTTTATATTAACTATTTTTTTAAAGAAACTATATGGAATGATAGATACTTGACTACCGGTATCAATCAAACATTCTATCTTACTCCCCCCTATATATACTACTTTCCTAACACAATCACCTATCAACCGATGGTTATCTACAATTCCCTTCGACCCACCTATCGAGGGAATGTCTCGTTTAAATCTACTCTACAGTTACTACTTATATGACCTAATCTATGACAACGATAGCATCTAACCTCTCTAACATAGTTATCTACACGACTTCTACCATAGTCTGTCCTCGGATTACCCGCCCTTAATGATACATTGCTACCTATACCCTGACCACCCTGCCAATTACGTTGACTACTATCTATAGAGGGTATACCCTAATATCATAACTCTCATATGTATCCGTCTTCGATACTTCCTCCCAACTAATAATAAATTTCCTCACCTCTTTAAATGAAATAGCCTTCCCCAAACTAGACATAGCCTGCCTTAATCTAATATCAATTAAATTCCTCCCAAGGCTCTCTACGGCTATCTCCTCCCACTTATTATCAACTTTTTTTAATTCTCTACCTAATTTTAATAATTTATTTGAAAACTCCATAGAAGTCTCATTCTGTTCCTGCTTAGTACCCATTAATTCATAGATAATCTCACTCTTATTTCTAATTCTCAAATAACGTTCTTGTAAACTCTCTTTAATTCCCTCTATTGTGGTTAACTTAACCCTAGCATGGACAATTCCAGCTTAGCATCTCCTGTAATATGATATAACGTATATGACGCGGCCTCGAGGCCGCGGAGAGGATCCTCTCCCTTTATACCTAATCAACCAATACACTCATCTAAATTTCCCAACCATTCATCTACATCATCATCCCCATTGAACTTACTTAATATTAAATAACTCTTTTCCATATTTACAACTAAACCACTACGTAATTTCATAAAATAGAGTATACTAAAATAATCTTATAGGAGTAGCACTATGTATCGCGTAGCAAATAATATAATCTGAATTATTGTTATCAAAAGTAAAAAAAATTAATTTAAACGCGGAAATTTGTAACGAACCCAATATGATAATAATACGACGAAAATAATTGGTGACTTCCAGTCTTTAACTCTTCTTTTCTCTTTACAGTTCAGTCTGCCTTCAATCCGCTCCGCTATCTCTCCACAAACTCCGTCCGTAGTATATTGTTTTTTTTTTCAAATGAAAATATAAATATAAATAAAGAGTACAAATGTGCTATTTTTTAAAATACAATCAATCCCGCCGCTGTCACCAAATGTAATATTGAGGGTCGAAATAAATGTAACAATAAAACACCACTCAAAATGATAGGGGAACGTTGTATTTACTCTTTATTTATAAATCGAAACAAGAAAAACCATACACTAAAACTGTTATAAAACATATATACAGAATTACAATATGGAATAATATAATATAATATAATGTTTTACAAACCTCCACGTGACAAGGTATAATCAGAAATGAAATAATATTATTAAATTTAATATAGTTCAGATTATATTACTTCTACGCGACGGTTCATTGGTCCAACCAATTCTATACACTAAATAACACTAGATAAAAAACACAAAAATCAATATATATAAAATCAACATTTCTACTTTTAATTATTACATAACAGAAAACAAAAATATAACCAATTAAAAATATATAATAAACTAAATAACATTAACTAAAAACACAAAAATCACTAGATGAAATTAACATTTATAATTATTACATAATACACAACTAAATAAAATAACTAATTAAAAATATATAATATAAACTTAAAAACAACTATATAACCATATAACCAGATGTTGGTCTGTTACATATATATAATATATTTACATTATTTTACGATATAAAATATATTTGTATACTTGTATAAATAAGTATATATGTTGATGTAGAGATAAATAGAGGCTATAGCCGCGTATACGCGACACAATTGCTACGAACATCGAGTGCGTCAAGGTCGTTGTAGGGGATCACGTCGAAACCCGGAATAAATGGGCCAAAGTCCTCGTAAGCGGAAGGGTCGGTGGACGACGATATCGCGGCCAAAGTTCTTCCCCAGAAGTTACCGTGCGCGAATATGTGTCTGGCTTTGTTCTCCTCTACACCCTTGACCTTCAAACCAAGGTTATATCGGGGTACTTGTGTTATCGTATACACGAGTTGCATTTTTTTGTTATGTGCGTTAAATGGTAAGCAATACAAACTTTTAATTTGCTACGAAATAAATATATATGCACATTTGCTAAGATATACGCAGATTAGACGGGTAGTAGAATAGGATATTATAATATTATATATGTATGCACCTGTCGGACAGAGAGAGAGAACCAGTACTAGTAACGACATACTGTTATACTGATATACTGGTTAGCTTGTCTACTGGTGTACTGGCATACTGGCGTACTGGTATACTGGTCTACTGGCAGACTGGTATACATCGCACATGTAAGGGGATGAACACGAACCTTGTATCCCCATTTCCTAGCGAGTTTGATGGCCGTTTCCCCGGTTTCAACCCCTATTGGCCAGTTACAATATGATGTGAATACGTGAAACCAATACGTGCTATATATATATATATATTAAGGATAATTTACATTTCAATAAAATAGAAAATATTTGTTTTACATAACATGATTTTATAGATATAGTTACTATTAATTTAATTATTAATAATAAAAATATTATAATTAGTGGAATATATAAATCACCAAAAGATGATATAATTAGATTTAGTGATTTAATTTATAATATGTTTAGTAATATTTCTGCAAAAAATGACTTATATTTAGTTGGTGACTTCAATATAAATATTTTAATGGATAATTTAAAAAATAAATATTTCATAGATATTATTTATAGTATGGGTTGTAGGCCGATGATAACTAGACCTACTCGGTATAGTGATACTCTTAATTCACTCATTGGTAATATATTTTGTAATGTTAATTGTAATCCTATTCGTAATAATATACTTATAAGTGATGTTAGTGATCATATTCCGATCTGTATAATTTATGATGTTAATTATGCAACAAATAAATTAATTAATAAAGGTAAATATAAATATATTAGAAAAATTAATGATAACACTATATCTAGTTTCCGAATTAATATAACAAAACATAATTGGAATTATATTTATGATAATATTGATTTAAATATTATATATGATACATTTTTCGAAGATTTAATTGTATTATATAATGAAAATATTCCTTTAATCAATATTAAAGATATTGACAATAATAAAAAACCATGGATTTACAATAGTATTATTAAATGTATTAAAATAAAAAATAAATTATATACTAAAGTTTAAAAAAATAAAACAAATGTAGTTAATTTAAACTATTATAAACATTATAAAAATATACTAGGATCTTTAATACGTCGCTCAGAGTATTTATATAACTCCAATAAATTAATCGCTAGCCGAAATAACATACAAAATACATGGTCTATTATAAATAATGTAATTAATAATAAAAAAATAATACAAATAAATCAGTTGTAAATAAGGTTGACTAATGATTTTAATGATTACTTTAGCAATATAGGTTTAAAATTATCAGAAAATATCAAAGCCTCATCTGATAATAACATATATCATACGATGCCTCCAACTAATACAAATTCATTATTCCTCTCTCCTATTTCAATTTTTGAAATAGAAAGAATCATAAATGAAACCAAAGTTAAATACAGTAATGATACCTATAATTTAAATATGTCGGTAATCAAAGAAATCAGGGTTGAAATTACATCAATATTATTTCATTTATTTAATAGATCTCTATCTGAGGGAATATTTCCAATCGCTTTAAAAAAGCTAAATAATTCCATTATTTAAAGATGGAGATAGATCTAAACCAGAAAATTATAGACCCATTTCATTATTACCCCAATTCTAAAAATTATTGGAAAAATTAATAAAAGTCAGAATTTTGAAATTTTTAAACAAGTTTAATATAATCAGTGATACGCAATATGGGTTTCGAAAAAATGTATCAACTTCTGATGCACTTTCCGATGTTATTGAAACTGTTAATTTAAATTTGGAACATTTAAATAATTGCGCTATCGTATCCATTGACCTGTGTAAGGCTTTCGATATTTTAGATCATTATATTTTAATTAAAAAACTTAGTATATATGGTATAAGAGGGATAGCTCTCAAATTATTAGAAATCTATTTAAAAGATAGGCAACAGTATGTTAGTTTTATGAATACTACTTCAAATATTAATAATATTGCATGTGGTGTACCACAAGGTTCGGTTTTGGGGCCACTGTTATTTGTATTGTACATAAATGATCTCCCAAACATATCTAATTCATTTAAGCCTGTATTATTTGCTGATGACACTAATTTGATTTTTTCTGATAAATCAATTACTGATCTAAAAACTAATATACAACGTATAATTAAATAAGCTCTTTGATTGGTTGAATATTAATAAATTGTCCCTTAATGTTAGTAAATCTAGTTTATTACTGTTTAATATTCGAAATAAAAATAATAATGTTAAATTGAATGTCAATATTAATGATATTAAAATCAAACAAGTAACAAATTTAAAATTTTTAGGAATAATAATTGATGACAAATTAGATTGGAAATCACAAATTAATTATGTATCTACGAAATTATCTAGAGCTATTGGTATTTTAAATAAAGTGAAATTTAAATTGAATTTGAATTCTTTAGTATTGGTATATAATTCATTTTTTTAATTCTCACCTTACATACTGTTGTCATATTTGGGGTAATACATTTTTTTCAAATTTAAATAAAATATGTATATTACAAAAAAGAGCTTTGAAATTATAAATAATAATGATTCTAATTATTCAACTTTTTATATTATTCATAAGTCATTACAATTTCATGATATCATAAAAATGAATACCATAAAGTTTATGTTTAGGGGCAGGAATAATGTATTACCTATTAATTTGCAAAAATTATATTCAATTAAATTACATAATACCTATTTATTTCATAGATTAAAAGTTAGAATAGATAGAAAATCTTTCTGCTTATCTATCGCAGGTCCTAGACTATGGAATAATTTAGATGATTCCATAAGAAAGATGTTAAATTTCAATTTATTTAAAAGAACTTTAAAAAAATATTTATTGAATAGTTATCATTACATTTTTAATTGTCCTTTTAATTTATATTTTAACTTTTAATTTTACTTATGAAAATATTAATATTATTAATTTTTAAATAACTTTATAAAACTATGACTTTAACTATTAGCTGACTGATGACATCATTTTATTTAACTTTTATCCGACTTATAATATAATTTACTTTTAAAATGACTTATTGAAAATTGTAATTGACTAATTTGTTATAATATTATTATTATTATTATTATTATTCTAATTTTTACTTTTATTTTTATTTTTATTTTTAATCTAAGTGTTTAATGTTTATTATAATTTAGTTGTATAGTTTTTTCCTATTTGTTTTATTATAACTTTTTAATATATTTTTATTATAATTGTATTTATATGTTTATATATATTTATATATTTTATTATAATGATGATTAGATTACGAGGAGTTTTTTTAATAATATTATTGTATTTTTATTATTTTATCTAAATCATGTTCTACTCTTTATAAAGAATATAAACTTATACATTTTTTACTATTTATAATTGTATTATTTTTAATTATTTTTTTCTTTTATTACATTTATATATTTATATTAAGATTATTTAAGATGTAGTAGAATAATTATGGAATTTGTTTTTTTTTTTGTATTTCGTTGACACTTAATTCATAAATTTGTCATATTTTATATCGGGTAGTATGGATGCATTTGCTGGCTCCAAATGTTACCAGTGTATATACTATTGGCGAAAGTATATTCCCTAAGGTTTTGGACTTGATGAACCCACATTCGGAAAGTTGATATACTATGGTTGTTTATGCTTTATGAGTTGATGATTTATTTTACTAATTTAATTTTTCACTTTATTTTTTGTTCTACTATTTCTTGATTTTAATTATATTCCTATATAATTTGTTCTCCTCGTAATCATAAAAGGGTGAAAGACTTGATAATCTCTGCTTCTTCTTTCACCCAGGCAATTGACAAATCTGATTTTATTATTATTATTATTATTATTATATATATAGGGGTAATTGTCTCGATAAGCAACACTGCTTCTATAATTACCCTGTCATTGCCTAAATCTGATAATAATAATAATAATAATATATATATATATATAATCATTCTTAGTCATAAATTGGTAACATTTATTCGTTCTATTTTGTAGGTTTAATAATTAATTTTTTTATTAATTTAAATATTATAAAAAGTATAATTTAATAATTGAAATGTTTTTATTATTTATATTAAATTGTTCTTTTTATATAAAACTAGCCTGCTACGTCCCGGGGTTGCCCGGGTATTATACGTGTTGTACCCGTGGGATCGTTAGCGATGTATATGTAAACAAAGATTTAATTATAGAAAACAATTTATTTATTTATAACACTTAAATTTAAAGTATTTATTGACAAATTTAAATTTCTTCGTTAAATATAGCGAAAACGTAAACGTTATCACCGTTTATTGCCATTTACGAATGCATTAATTAAAGTAAAGTGAATATAACTACATTTTTACGAAACACTTCACATTCGCATACATTTCATGTGTGAAACATTTTCTTCTAAAATCAAAATATTTATCGATAGAGGGAAATAGGTCGAAAATAGCCCTAAAAGGACAGTGTTACGTAATTATGATAGGTGTAGAGGTAGAAATAAAAAAAATCATCCGAACAATGACAATACTATTGTCATTGTTGATAATTAGTAGCCATTTAAATTTTGTAAATCCGTCGAGCCGTTTTCTTAAACATAGAACGCATATAAATAAATAAATAAATAAATAAATAATTAAATTAACTTTCTTATATATATATAGAAGATGTTATATCCAATGATTAACTCATTACTACGAGAATACATGCAGGATACAATACATGCATGTACTAATGAACATCATCACCACCACTACAGTACACTTAGTAATAGTTTATGTTATATATAGATATCTATATCTATATATATATGTTATTACGTTATATGAATAAGGTATCCAATATGTGTGACCCCGGTCTGACCCCAGTCTGAATATATAATGAATAAATAATGGATATAAACTACAAACTAGTGAATAATATACTATATTGTAAATTTAAAATACGCGCCAATAATAAATTATAACACTTCTATTAAAGGGGATACATTCAAATCGCTATTTGCGGTGATAATTAATATATTAATCAAATAGGTTCAAATAGGTTCAAGGACAATACTATATTAAACGGAAGTAGTACTATAAGTATTCAATATATCGGCGTGTAAAAGAGATTCGAGTATTTATATTGTACTCGTAAGTTGACTATTGTATCATTAATAAGTAGCACTAATAGTAACGTAGGTGAATGTATTATTATTAATATTATTATAACATTAATATTATTATTAATATTATTATATACGCCCACACATACGCCCACACGCACACAAGCGCGCATACAAACCCGTATTCATGGGTAGCACTTTATCGTAGCCGAACAGCGTGGTAATGTATTCCTCGTATTCGCCTAGCACGTCGTTATAGAACGCCCTCGACGTCAAGGTCAACAGGGGTGCCTGCTGTCTGAGGGCGTCCACCAGACGCGGGTGGCAATGACCTTGATTGACGGACGAGTAGGCGGACAAGAAGTCGTAGTAACGCTTACCCTCGACGTCCCAGACGTGCACCCCCTCGCCCTTGCACAGAGCCACCGGAAGGGGACCGTAGTTGTGCGCCCCGTAGCGCTGCTCGCGGTCGATAATAGCTTGCGTCCTCGAGGACATACCGGACGATTCCGTGGTCAGATGACGTAACACCGGACGAGATAGGCGGCTCAGCATTGTTGCGTAATAGTTCACGTGCGTCTGGTCATTGCGTAATAGGGGTAAGACGCGGGGTAAGACGCGGCGGCGATAATAGATAAAAGGGTATAGTCTAAGAGGATGTAGTACCATGACCTCCTTTAGCTTCAGCAGAAGCTAAAGGAGGCCATGGTACTATACTGTAGAGGATCGGCTAACAACAAAATGATATGTTTGAAAATATTCATGTGATTTTCAATTATATATTAATTTCCCATTACATTAGGTATATTATAATATAATTATAAACACTATAAATATATGATATATATATTTGTGTATATATATATATATATAATATAATATAATATAATCAAGTACAAAATTAAATTAAAAACTTATATATACAATTTGTATATAAAATATATATTTAAATATATTATACATAAATAATTATATTTAATGTAATTGATATTATATATATATATAATATATATTATATATATATATATATATATATATATATATATATATATTATTTATTATTATAATGTTGATTAATTAATGTTATTGTATATTATAATTAATATTAATGTAAATATTAAAATTGATATTATTAATATTATTCATAATTATGATTTACCAATTAGTAAATAAATTAACTCTTTATGCGACTATTTCTTGTTAACAAGAAAACGATATTAATTTAATTATACAATCACAGATTAATTCTAGTGTGCTTTTATATGAAATACTATAGCAAATGGGAGGAGTTTCATTAAAATGGGAGGAGCTAACTTACATTTATTCAAAATATATAATAACATCAGTGATGCAATATTTACAGCTGGATTTGGTATTATATATGTAGGAATTGTAGCAGTTCACATATGAGTAAGTTATCAAGTTTATATATATATATATATATATATATAAAATATTATAGATATATAATATTATAGATATCGAATCTATATAATATTATACTCACTAAATTATGTCTAATAAAAAAATGTCTTATTCTAGATTGAATAACATTATGAAATGATTACATTTAAAATTATTAAATAAAGCAATATACATATATATATATATATATGTGAAATGTATGATATCTCGTTAACCTACATATTATACAGTGACCATATTTGCAATAATGAATACGATACCTATACGCTACATTATATGTAGCGATACCTATACCTACACCTATACCTATACCTATACCTATACCTATACCTACACCTATACCCTATACCTATACCTATACCTACACCTATACCCTATACCTATACCCTATACCTATACCTATACCTATACCTACACCTATACCTACACCTATACCCTATACCTATACCTATACCCTATACCTACACCTATACCCTACACCTATACCTATACCTATACCTATACCCTATACCTATACCTATACCTATACCTATACCTATACCTATACCCTATACCTATACCTATACCTATACCTACACCTATACCTATACCTACACCTATACCCTATACCTATACCCTATACCTATACCTATACCATATACCTATACCTATACCTATACCTATACCCTATACCTATACCTACACCTATACCTATACCTATACCATACACATATTTACCCTACATTTCATAAGGTTTCAATGATTTTTAATTGACGTTTACAAATTTTATAGTTATTTTATTGAAATGATATTCTGAACATCGCATTTGATAAACTTTCATTAACATTGTCGATACCAATTTTCATATATAATTCGTTATTTAATATTAATAAAGTATTTCGCACTATAGTGAATTTAGATGGCGATTCGAACAGTGCGCATGAATGGCTTTAACGTTTGACCACATAGCTAGCAACACTACTATTACCATAGATACATATACTACATTACTATTATGGGAGAGTGCTCTAATATCGACATGCACGTAATATCGACACCCTAGAGATCTCGTAAAATATAATTCCAATCAAAAAATAATTAATGTATGAAATGTTATACAATATAATTCTTATTCATATAAGTATAATTTTTTTTTTAATATTTATATTTTTTTAATCATAAACAAATAACTGATTTTTTCGTTATAACTCTAAATTTATGAAATTTTTTAAGTACAATATCGATTCTCAATCATTTGAAAATTTATATATTTTAAATATTTTAAATACATCGTATATAATATACTATATATAATTATATATAATTAAATTTTACAATGTGCCCAAAAGATTTTGTATTTTTTATAATTTGTTACAAATTTATTGACGTTTACCTAAGCAACATACATTTTCATAATACTGACACCCTAATTGCACGCAATATCAACACTCTTTCAATTATATAAGCAATCAGCGTTATAGTTTATTAGGTCCATTACTCTAATAGTCTACTAATAATTTACGTATCGTTATGTTATATTATTTTATACATATTATATATTGTTTCTACTTGAAATTAAATAGTCTTTCAGAAACTATATAACATACCTATGTACTTACAATATTCGCATTATAATTAATTAATTTCAAACTTAGTATTTATAATATTTTCTAAAATTAATTTTAGGAAAACAACGTATGAATTGCATGTGTTAACTAACAGTAAGGCGCATTTAATTCTGATTGGATAGTGGATAAAAAATAATATATGGTATATCTAAATATCGATTATTTAGGGTGTCGATATTATGTGCCAAGGTGTCGGTATCCGAGGCAGTGCCTGTGATATCGACATCCCTGTTATCTCAGAGTTAAGCAAACTAAATTAAAAATTTTAAAATATCTATTATATGTATATACATATTTTAATACTTATAAATAAAATTTGGAATTATTTAATTGAGAAATAATAAAGTGATGGTGATTTATTGTTAGGGTGTCGGTATTCGAGTACTGTGGAGAGTAGGGGATCCCCTACTATTGAATTCATGTTATTTTATTATGATTTAAAACATACAATAATATAATATGAAATATGTGATACTTTATATTGAACAAATAATGAATATTTAAAAACAAAATTTAATATGTGGATTACTGATTATATAATTCTTATCATTAATAAATATTATTATTTACAATTAAACTAAAACTATCAATTATAATATGATCTATATACGACTGTTTTCCTATCTTTAATTCTGTAATACAGTACATTTTCATTAAAAACTATTACAAATATTATGATAGGGGAATTCTCCGATTACCAACCCCTCTAATATCTCAGTAACTATAATATATATATCAAAATATTATATATAAACGAACTGTTAGTAATTTAATGGTTAATATGAAGAAGTATTTTGTTTGAAAAAATGTTCAATCCTACAATTGTTATTTGATAAAATGTAATATTCTGGTTTTAATTTTTATATATTTGAATAATAATAATTTTTAAATCATTGTAAATAATGTATTAATAAAATAAAACGTAATATTATAATTATCTATAATTATAGATAATATTATAGATTAATTTAATTTTCATATTAATTATAAAATATTATAATTTTAATAAGTATTAACCAATATATCTTAATTATAGCAACCCACAACGGCTCGTATAATCCAATTTTTATTTTTATTTTACTTTTCCGTTTATTTCTTGTTTATTTGTATCGTGTCGTTTTGTCTTACTGTTATCACATTTATATATTTTGTTTATATATGTTATATAATTATATGTTTATATATAATTATAACTTTCTTTATATATAACCAGTAATTCAATAAACTATATATATATATATATATATATATATATATATATATGTGTGTGTATTTGGTCCATATAAACACGACCCTGCAGGCATGTGTTATTTTATTACTAATGTTTCGACAACTAAGTATACAACTATACTTCTAAAAAGTGTATATCTAGAAGAAACTGTTTATGTATAATTAGTTGTCGAAACATTAGTAATAAAATAACACATGCCTTTAGGGTCACACATAAATATATAGGTATGCAATATAAATTATGTAACTATTTAATATAGTTATTGTAATATATATTATAGGAGATATATAGGTATATATATATATGTATATATATAAGTATATATATATATATATAAGTATATATATATATATATATATATATATATATATATATATATATATATATGTATATAGGTATACTATACCCACGGGCGAAACTTTACTTTTAATATATGGGGGGATATTGGAAAAAAATCGTATATTTATATATATATATATATATATTTATTCACACAAGTTATTTACCAAATTTAATACTTCTCTCAAATGAATTATCATAAATGACTTTAATTTCATCTATGTCTAATTATTCCAATTTTTCTTTGTGGATATTGCAAATCATTATCGCATTTAATCTTCTCTGCGTCATGCTATTTCTTAGCCATGTATACATTAATAAAATTAAATATATTTAATTTTCTTAACACACTGAAATACTTTTCAGCATCACACGAACTTGCAGATGATATCTTAAGTAATTTTAATAGGGTTTGAATTTATGGACACAATTTTATTACTTCGCAGGAATAGTTTATATTTTTTTATAATATTGTTCAGATTCATGTTGTTATAACATTTTGTATAACATCTAATTTCGGCAATCAAATCTTCTTTACATAACTCTGTGTAGTCTTTTATTATATCAATATTATGTTCTGTATTTGTAAATATTTGTTCCATTTCTTTGTATATATTAATATCTGTTGCATTAAAATATGTATGTATTGACTCAATTGCCATATCAATAATTCTATAATAATCTCTTCGATACAATTCTTCTATAGTAATATGTTGATTATTATCCTTTCGCTTTATTTTTCTTGGTAGCACCAAGTCATCAATATCATTATCATCAATACATTTATTAACTAGGTCTATTATGTCACTAAATATTATTTCTTCTCTGCATTTTTGTAGTTTTGGAAAAAAAAAATTTGAATATGATATCATTAAACTTACAGTAATAGTTTTACTTTGTAAATTTACATTAAATTTCTCCAAAATTGAAATGATTGAAAATACCATATATATGCCAAGAATAAATAAAGGTGATTTCATATTAGCTAAGATACTAGTAGATTTACCTGAAGTCATACCATTTTTACAATAATAATACAAGTTGTTTATTATACCAGTATAGTAATTGATAATATAGGATACTACAGGTTCTCTTGTCAAGAATCTGGTTGGACACAGCGGTTTTATAACATTATTTTCATTATTTTGAAATAATTGTTTAAACTTTCCTGACTGATTATATAATGAACCTAAATCTTGAACAGTATTTAGATAATTTCTAATTATAGTTGATTCAATGACGGATTTTTATTCTATTAAATAAGAAACATGAGCTCCATAATGTACGACGTAGAAAGCCAAAGTCTGCATTTTGTTAATTTCTGATTGACAACCTAAATATGGTATATTATAATAATAAATAAATATTTATATGCATATATATATATATATATATATATAAATAACTTTATATTTTCCAGACATAGTTGAGGCTCCATCATAAGTCTGGGCTCTTAAATTTGATAATATTAATCCAGTTCTTATCAACACATCTTTTATAATATTAGAAATATTTTCTCCTGAATTTTTATTATTTTAATATAATCCTATGAAATCTTCTTTTACATCAAATGTACTCGTAATATAACGAATACAGATAGTTTCTTGTTCTATGCTGCATATATATTGTGATCCATCTACAATTATTCCAAATTGTTTGATTCTTCATTAATTTGTTTGCAGATTTATTTTATAATTTTATGAGATATTATCTCTAGTTAATCATTTTGTATATTTGAACTTATATACGTATGTGCATGATTAGTATTTAAAGCTCTTAAAATATTAGTATCATCAATGGCTCTTAATTTGAATAGGTTAAGAAAATATCCATCGTCATAATTGTGTGCACGTAATGTCATTACTTCTCTCTGGATAGATACTTTATTGTAGTTATAAGTTTCTTCAGAATTCCTCTCCATATTATTTAGACTGCATGCAGTGAAATTTTCATTAATTTATGATAATATTTTTCTGCTGCTTTCTAAACTTAGAATACATTCAATGTTATCAATATTGGAACGTGATTTGTTATGATTGTTAAATTTTTCAATAGCAATTCCAATTTTTGAATTCAACAGAAATAAAAGTACGTTCTACTCCTTTATTAATACCTTTAGAATCAGATATGTAACATATATAGCATAAAAAAGCTTTCATATCCTTATCATAATGTAACCAAGGATATCTTTATACCAATTTTCTTGGAAATATAGATTTCTAAATTTGTTATCTTTTCCAAGGGTTTGGCATGGTATATCATATATCGGTGGTTGGAATTGTTCATGAACTCTGATATATATATATATATATATATATATATATATATATATATATATATATATATATATGCATACAGTCGAAAGTAACCTAATAAGGGGGACACTTTAACAATAAATGGTCTTAACATTTCATGACTCATTATGTGTATTCAAAAAATACAATATATTATATGATTATAGATATTATTGTGATTTTAAAATTGTATTTAATATATTAATTCCATAGATAACGGGATGTCCGTATTCGGTACTCGTGTCCGAATACGGACACCCTGTTTTAAAATATGGACCCCTATATACCACTAAGTAAAATATATATTATTGATGAATCAATAAGACAAATTACAATTACATTATTTATAATTAATTTTATGAACAATTTATTCTAATTTAATTAGTTAATAATTTATTTATTTTTATTATTTTTTTTAATTAAAAATATAAAATAAGTATATAAATAATACAAATTTTAGATTTAGCTTTATTGGTGGTATTAATATTATAACGCACGCTATTTTTATAAAAATCAGAATAGTACATACACTACGCGCTGATTGGTTATAGGGTGTCCGTATTAAGACATCTAGAGTATCCGTATTAGGGACTTATATGACCTCTAGATTTATGCTTATAACTTAATGAATATTTGATAACAAATATAGAAATAAAATATATCATTTTAGAATGCTTTATTTTTTAATAATATAGTGTTATATTTTATATCGATACATTTGTATATTCTTGAGAAGTTTTTAAGTTGAATTTTTTTTATAAATTTAAAAACGTAATAAAAATATCAGTTTATTGGATATATCAGCAATATTTTGATTAATTAAAAAATAAAAAATACTTTTTTAGACTATTTATATAATTATGAATATTTTATTAATTACACATTTTTTGTAGAATTTATGGTTTCTGAGATACAGAGAGTGTCCGTATTCGGGCACTGTCCGTATTCGGTTACTTTCCCCTATATATAATAATTTATTTAATAATAATTTGTTAGGGGGAGATATCCCCCCAAATATATTTACAGGGGGGATACATCCCCCATCCCCCCTAAAGTTTCGCCCATACATATACCTACATTATAGTATAAAATTAAATTTATATTAACAATTATAATGTTATAAAAAGTACTGCACCAGTATACTAGTATAATACATATTGATAATGCTGTTGTTAAGATAAATGTAGGTATATAGATTCTACACAATATATGTGTTATAATATAATATTATATTATATTATATTATATTTATTGTATATTTATAAGTGTACGATAGAGCTGTTATCTTATTTACATTAAATATATGTGTTATGCTTTTATTATGAGTATAGACTAATCTATAGATATAAAGTTTGATTGTTAAAATAATCGTTGTAATCTATAGATTATAATACTAATAATATATATATATATATATATATATATATATATATATTATAATTAATATAATATATTATAATTAATATGATAATATCATACTAGCCTATTATGTATTGATGAATGTAATACATACACGTATACTCAATGTGTCTATTATCTATTCACCACATTATTATCAAATTAATAAAATAAAATAAAATTGAATTAAACAATGTAAATAAGAGTTATAAAACCTATTAATAGCAGTCCGTTACAGGAATATACCCGGTACAAAACTGTCTGGTTAATACTGGTTAATACTTGTACGTCTGTGAAACGGTTACACTTTGCATTATTTATTGGCGATATAAATAAAATAGTGTAAATAAATGTGAAAAAGTGAGCTATCGAGGTAAAGGTGACGCATCATTAAAAATTATGTAATCTATTGTAGTATGCACATTGTACACCGTACACATACACCTATGTATTTGCGATAATGTGAAATGCTTTAGGCATTCTAACGAAGCCATTAACTATATAGACTGTATGCAAAGATTTTGCGAAGCAAAGATATAACACTCCCTATGCATGCAACGTAATTTAGTTATAGCCCGAACCGCTGCTAGCAGTAGTATCGAAATCACTGAAATAGATTTAGGTTCGGCTCTGTTTGCATACAACAATGTTTTCATTGCTCTATTAAATTACATGCAATATAAATTAGCTTTTACTCACTAAATATATACTTATAGCATTTAAAACATACATATCATATTTGTTTGTTATATATTAGTAATGAACACTTAGTTTTCATCATATACATATTAATTTAAAGCATATTATTTAACATTTTAAAAGTGTATAGTTAAATACGAATTTACATTATAAACAACGCATAGTTCCTAAAAGTAACCCGCTATAGGTGGCACCAGGGTATTTTGTATACAAATTCGAATTACACGATTTCGCGTAAGTGTTATATCTTTCCTTCGGAAAATCTTTGCTGTATGTGACTAGCTGGCTATTAAATATTGACCCTTCAACCCGTGGACCCTACCCTCTTTCTCCCTATTGAAAACAGATATTATATTATAACAGTATTATATTTTTTACGGGTGTTATATGGATATATATATATATATATATATATATATATATATATATATATATATATATATGCATCCTATATAGATTTAGTAATATTAAGATTGGATGTCATGAATATATAGGAGAAGTTATATTCAGAACCTCATACCTATGAGGATTTAGTAATGATCAATAAAAGTGGATATTTATTAAAACATCAATACATTGAATCATCAATATATTAAATTTATATTATAAATTAAAATATATTAAAGTATTTTATTATAAGATTAAACATTTTTAAATAATTTTAATAATATTTATTTTAACATTTGGAAATTTTAGATTTTAATGATAAAGTAATGATAAAGTATATCTTTTTGAAGTTTTTGAGAAAAAAAATGTTAAATAAAATTGAAAAAAAACCACATTTCTATAAAATTTTCATCTATAGAGACATAGGGGGAGGGAGGCGGGGTTTGGTAATATCAACTATATCCTATCGTTACCGATATTATTCTTAAAGCATCTTTACGCATACTATAATATTATTTTGTAAAATTATACATTTATTTTTTATATAGTAAACTAAATTTATATAACAAAATAATTGAATTTATAAATATATAATTAAGTGATAAAACCACTATTTATATAAATATACTTAACAATAAATATGACAATAAGAAACGATACCTATTAAAAATCGAAAGTTTAGCGAACGCCACATCATTATTGCTTGTATAATACCTTATAAAGGGTATCTCACCTATAGGTCACCCATATATCACTAATATTATTATATAACTAATATTTTATAAATATATATTATAATCATTGATTACAATGTGTAGATATATTATAATTAGTGGAAAGGTATACAATCCCAAATGTCGTTATATAATAATTAGTAGTTTATTAAACTTAAAAGTTTGCTATTTGTTTCATTACAATTATAATGTTTAGTTAATAGTCTATGTAATATATAATAATTTATTATACACAAATATTATATACTTATTTATTATTAAAATGAAAATTGAAAGTTTTCTAAAATGTTTAATTTGTTCTTCTTAATATTAAATTAGATATTCGCACCGAAACATACAATAGTTTATCCTACCCCCCATGCCCATACCCTCAAGTACCTATCCCTATATGTAAGCATGCCCTACCCTCAATTATCCTATAGGATTCCCCTAACGTCCCCTACGTGAATTAATAATTAATCTTAACTCTGTTCTTATAATATATACGTTAAATAAGAAAACATGCATGCATATATATACTAATACCAAAGATTTTCTAAAGGATATACCTATATATATATATATATATATATATTATATTTATCATGTATGATATTTATGAATTATTATTAGGATCATGTAATCGGTTCGACGGCAAAGACACGATGTTGGTATTTGTTATATTTAGATTTACAGCGATCTGGCTGATTACGCATTTAAATGCATCAACGTATATCCTTTTTACGTGTGTATTACCACCTGTGATGCTCAGTTGGCTAAAGAGCAAGAATGTTTGTAATGCAAAATGTAATATTTATATACAATGCTAATTATGTAATATCCAATATTATAATATGATATTATAACACTGTAAATGTGAATTTAAAAATACATGCTATAGCAAATATATATTACCTAGTTTACAATTAAATATACAGAATTTTAATTTCGACAATAATAAAAATCTAATAGACCTAGATTATGAACAATTAATTAATTCATCTATAGTTCAATCTAAAAAAAAAACCAATAATACAATACACAACGTAATGATAATATAGGCGTGCAATCAAATAGAAATGTTAAGCGTAAACAAAGGTGTTTATTATTTGCTAAAACGCAACAAATGTATTCTAAAAATAGATCCAGGCTTGCTAAATCTATTTTCGACGGAGAAGATATTACAAAAGAAATTAATGAAATGCCAATTGATTTACAATTTAAATATTGGAATGAGTTAATAAGTAAGCCATCTATTCCATTCAACCACTCATTTGTTAATAATAGTAATGTATATATACATCTAGGGGCGTCGGAACGATATTTTTTATAGGGGGGGGGGGGCTATTTATTTCTATTTTATATTATATATCCTATTATTTATTACTAATATAATTAATATAGTTATAACTATATATTATTAATATCGTATATATCTTTAGTCGATGTTAACCCTTTAATATGCAATTAATAATATTTAATTTGTATAACAATGAGTAGGAATATATTAGAAAATAAATAATAAACATTACATAATTTATTATTATATAAATATAGATTTCTATTTATAAATATACCCATCTCAATTGTGTGAATTATTTGTTGATTGATATTATCCAATACTAATGCATTTAATCTACTATCTAGCATAGTAGATAGTAACAACGTATTTATTATTCGTATACGAATATAACTATAGCTTACTAAATCCACTCTAACATGACACAGAACTTAAGGGGCAAACCAATACAATTTGATCAAATCTCTTATGCCAGAAAATATTTTTTGAAATTTAGGAGATTGTTCCATCATGTATATGTTTATCCTCATCAGATGGTATTGAACTTATTGATTGATTTGAACATATGGAAATTCGATCTTTCAATCGTTAATTCTTCATACATTTTTTAATAACATCTTTTAGTGTAGAAAATTAATAGGATTAATAAGATTAATCTAAAAAAACAAATATTTTGTTCATGAATTATATTATTTATAATAATGATTACTTTAATTTATATGAATGTATAAATAATGTTTTCTTAGTATACAATTTGGTTATCATTTTCATCATTATGGAATCAAACAACTCAGTATATTTTATTCTGTAAATATCAATGATAAAGTATATTAACATAGGCTATTAACTGATAATATCTAATCACATTCTTATATTAATATAATATTAACATAACATTAATAATGTTATATTATTTTATCTAGATGAGGTACCTTACATAGTCTTTTGAACTTTCATTACTATTCATCTCATACATATTTATAATAATTTATATTATATGTCTTATTATTATTCTCTGAATTAGATATACTTAGATATACTTAGAAAATTAAATTATATATTTAAAATAAAAATAAATTATTATAATATTTTATTATAAACATTTATTATAAGCTATTTTGTATTTTATAAAATGTTTTATATAATATGTTTATAAAAGTATGTTATTAACCTTGAATCAATATAAAAACTTGTATATATAAAATATAAAATACTTTTGTTTCTATATCTTCAATGAATGTGTGAAAATTATTTCTATCATTATTCAATTTAATTAGAATCATCTTTACTATTATCTGATCCTTTATGTTTATTTATTATTGATTTTTATTATGATTATATATAATTATAATCATATATGCTTTCAAGTATATTTTTTATAAATGTTACCTTCAATAGTATTTGTTGGTATCATGAAAGCTTTCACCTTCATATCCAAGATTTAAAATATCAAACTTTAAATATTCATAGAACAAATATTTGACTTATTTATATTTTTTAATAATAAATTTGCAATATATTTGTGGTCATTGGTAATATAATCTAATTCTTTATATTATTTCAGTGCATCGATTAAACCACTATATTGATCTAATGTTGTTTTAATACATGATTTTCGCAGTCCATCTTGTTGGGCATATTGGTTTCAATGTATTTGCTTTGTTATTATTAGTATTATATACAATCCGGAATTTGATCGTTTGTTCATATAATAATCCCACATCATGAACCACTATCAAGGCTTTTCTTATATTTATATTATTATCTAATGATTATGCTATTAAGTTTGTGCGATGAGCTCCACATTATGTATAAAAAGTTAATGGATGCCTATTCATTATTATAGTCTTTACACTATTATATTGAGCAGACATATTAGCTGCACCGTCATATGACTATCCTCTTTATTTAGAAATAGGCAAGTTAAGATGTTAAAATAATTCTATTATATCGTATAAAATACATTTTTCATTACCAATATGATAATATCTATAACAATGCTAATTATTTAATATCCAATAATATAATAATCTATTATAACACTGTAAATGTGAATTTAAATATATATGGGCGATAATAGAAGGGTCAAAGTTAATTTGGTATCATATCAATGGTTGGTATCATCTCAATACGACACCGGGTAAGGGTGATTATAGACAATTTTTTTGTGGACACATTGCATCTTATAGCTATTGAAATTCTAAGAATATATATATATATATATATATATATATATATACTTTAACATGTTTTTTTGAGTCATTTTTTACGACACGACATACTGTCAATCTTTTTTTTAGTCATTTTTTACGATTGTTTACACTGTGAGAACTTTCCAAGAAATTTCCAGGACATTTTTTTAAATTATATTTTTTATATTTTGTATTCCATTATTATAAAATAAATAGTGTGTTAAAATTTGATAACAAATTATTCATTACAAAGGTTTAAAATACTTATTTTTTTATAATTTATTTTATATATAGCAACATTTTTATCTAACTACATGTTAAACTTCACGAGGCTGTCGTGTGACCTTAGATAAAAAAAATGTGTGTGCTTCATTTTAAGGGAATATTTATTAATAAAAACATAGTCCAATGTTAATCTGTTAATTTTCAATATTCTATGATCGCCCTTAACGCCGGTTCTTGCTACTAATATATTGAAATATTTTGTATATTTAAAAAAATATTTGTAGACACTTTTAAAATATATTTTGTAATATTTTAAATTATTTTTTGTATTTTTACCAAATATTTTACGAATAAATCTTAAAAACGAACAAAGCACATCGAATATAGTAAGAATTAGTCAATATTAGTTAGAAATAAAATTTAAGATTAGCTATGCATAATTAGGAATAACTATAATTAATAATAAATATGCAAATAATCAAAAACCGAGCAATGCCGGGTCGGGTACGGCTAGTATATATATATATATATATAGTCTGGGGTCGATGGCTCAGTGGGACAACCAAAAGCTAGTAAGCCAGAGGTCCCGGTTTCGACTCCAGATAGTTCTTGTTTTTCTCTTGTGTTTATCAAGAATTTAATAAACGATAAATCAAAACACAAGAAAAAAAATGTTACTATTTGTTTTGTATAGTCCGGGGCTCCTCACAGTTATTTATAACATGTACAAGTCTATGACTTCTTGAGGGGTCCATTTGTATCCGATATTATTATTATATATATATATATATATATATATATAAACTAATAGTATTTCCTTAATAATGGAATTTCGCAGTATTTAAATAATACATATTTTAACTAATAGGTAAATATATATATATATATATATATATATATATATATATATATATATATATATATATATACATATATCTATACATTTATTTTTTCTGCTTCGGCTTTCTGAGGTATCTTGGTCATTTTCACAGTCTCAAATTCCCGCCTCTTCTTCGTTGGAATTGGACTCTTCATCCTTCCTGGTGTTGGTAGTCGAGTGTAAGTCGACCATTGATTCAGCATTACACATGCGTTTACGCGTAGTTTCGCAAGAGCAACATTTCAATGGTCCTTTAATAATACAAATAGTTAATTAAGCCCTTAAACATAGTATGACAATTGTTAGTATTAAATTTAAAATCATATTTCCAGCATGAAATATAGGGGAAAGTAACCTAATACTGAAAGGTTAACAATAAATGGTCTTAACATTTTATGACTCATTATTTTTTTTTTTAAATTACAATATAATAATATTATTTGATTATATATCACACTGAAGTTGTGCAAACATTTTCTAGTATTAAAGATACAATTGCTAGTTTAAACAATACAGTTTCGATACTAACCAACAAAATTGAAATACTAGACAACACAGTGAATTCTAAAAACATTAAAATTACTTTACTAGAAAATAGAATAAATAAACTAGAACAATACTCGAAAAAGTCTAATATAATTATAACTGATAATTCGGGTTTTTTAGAAACCAAAAACCCACGTAATACATTCATTGAATTTGCAAAAAATAAGTTGGACACAAAAATCAATTATTTAGATATTGTTGAAATTCATAGACTACCTACAAGAAATGAACAACAATATAAAACGATTGTGAAGTTTCATTTTAACGAAACTAAATTCAACTTATTAAAAAACTCAACAAAACTCAAAGATACAAACATTTACATTAACGAACATTTGACAAAAGTAAACTCTGAAATATATTACAGAGCAAGACAATTAAGGAAAGATAATAAGATTTTTAATTGTTGGACAGTAAATGGAGTTACTTTTATACAAAATAAAGAAAAAGACAAAAAAATACAAATTGAAAGTCTAGACCAATTTTAAATACATAAAATAAAAATATAAATTATTATTCCAAAAATTATATTCCATTTGTTAGTTTTTTTCTGGTAGAGTTTTATTTATTTAGTTTTATTTATTTTTATTTAGTTTTATTTATGTCATTAATAATATTTAATATTTAATTAATCATTAATCATTTTTATATTAAATAAATTTATATTAATAAACTTTTTATTTTTATTTATAAATAGCTTCTAATTATAGAAAATCACCATTGATTTAAATACAAATAATAATGATGATGATATAATAACATTTGATGTTGATACTCAGTATATTAACGAAATTGAATTACCCTCATATATAAAACAACATAAAGATAAAAAATGTGACTTGACACTTGTTAATCTAAATATTAGAAGTTTAAAAAAAAATTATGATAATTTGAAGATCTTTATTGAACAAGCAGATTATGATATCATTTGTTTAACAGAAACATGGTTAACAAATGATTTACCATTTATTCATAAAATTAAAAATTATAACCATTATTTTACCAATAGGTCATATAATAGAGGAGGAGGTGTTTTAATTTATGTCAAATGTAATTTTAAAATAAAAATGTTGAATAAATTATCTTTTTCTAACAATATTTTAGATTGTATTACGCTAGAATTATGTATAGAAAAAAATACAAATATTATTATTAGTGCTATTTATAGAGCAACTAGGTATACAAATGAAGCTATTTCTGAATTCAATAACATCATTTTAAACAATTTTAATACATTTAATAATACAAAATTAATTATATGTGGTGATTTCAATTTAGATATTCTTAAAACTGATAACCTAAACGTGAATAACTTTATAAATACTATTAATGAAATTGGATGCTTTAAAACAATCAACAAACCAACAAGAGTAACTATACATTCATCAACTCTAATTGATAATATATTTTATAATGGATTATTTAATAATATTAAAACTGGAATAATTTTAAATGACATATCGGATCATTATCCTATATTCATTATAATAAAAAATATTTACAATAAATCACATCAAAAGAATAACATTTCAATTAGAAATAAGATAAATACATATACAATTGGATGTTTAAGGGAAGAATTAAAACAAATAAATTTTAATATACTATTTGAAAAAGCAAAGACCTTAAATGAAACATGGATCATATTTATTAATACAATTAAAGATAAATATAAAAAATGTTGTCCCTCTTATAATTGTAAAAAAATAAGAAATCTGATAACCCATGGTTTAACGACGACCTTAAAAAACACAGTAAATTAAAACAAAAAGTATATATCAAATATATAAAAAATAAAACTCCCGAAAATCTATCAAATTATAAAACTGTGAAAAGAGAATTCCAATTAAATATTAAAAAATATAAAAAAGAATATTATCACAATCTTTTACATAATTGTAATGATAGTAAAAGCAAATGGAATGTAATAAATAATATATTGAAAAGTACAAAAGACGCTATATTACCAGACTTTATTGTAAAAGATAATATAAAATATATAAATAATACATACATTGCAAATAATTTCAATAATTATTTTAGCAAAGTTGGAGAAACTCTAGATGCAGAAATACCACCCACTAGTCAATATTCTTTTAATCAATTTTTAAAACAACCAAATTTAAATTCTTTTTTTTTAGAACCAATTAAAGAAAACGAACTCATTAGAGTAATTGAAAACTTTAAACCTAAGAAATCTTTAGATATAAATAAATTATCAATGTTTTTAATCAAGTTAATTTACCCATCTTTTATTTCTACACTTTTAAACATTTTTAACTCTACATTTTCAACTGGAGAGATACCCACTCTTCTAAAAGCTTCACGTATTATTCCCTTATATAAATCCGGAAATAAAAATCTGTTTGAAAATTATAGGCCTATATCATTGACTTGTATATTTTCAAAAATACTTGAAAAATTATTTTATAATAGACTAGTAATTTTTTTAGATAAATATAACATCATATGTGATTCCCAATTTGGATTTAGAAAAAAATCAAGTACTCTCAATGCAATTGTAATTTAGAAACTATGATTTCGAGAAGTATAAATTCCAATAAAATATGTACAGCTATATTTATGGATTTTAAAAAAGCATTCGATACTGTGAATCACGACATATTAATTAAAAAACTTCACCACTACGGTATACGTGGCTTACCATTACTTTGGTTAAAGAATTATTTAATAAAAAGACCTCAATTTCTCCAATTTAAAGATGAAATATCAAATGAATATTTCTCAAACTGTGGTGTACCTCAAGGAACTGTATTAGGACCAATACTTTTTTTAATATATATAAATGATATTATAAATAGTTCTAAACTTCTAAAATTAACAATGTTCGCTGACGACACTACTTTATTTTTAGAAGACAACAACATAGTTAGACTTCAGGAAAATGTAAATAATGAACTTTTAAAAATAAATAACTGGTTGATATCAAATAGACTATCTATAAATTTGAAGAAAACATATTATATGATTTTCAACTCATCCAATATTTTAGATCTAAATATAGCTGGTATTAATATTAATTGTGTGAAAAATACAAAATTTCTAGGTGTAATAATAGATCAGAAGCTAAACTGGAAATTAGAAATAGCAGCAATTAAAACAAAACTATATAAAATAATATGGATTTTTAAAAATGTAAAAGAACTCTTTGATTTTAAAACGTTAATATTATTATATAATTCATTAATTTTACCACATCTAAACTATTGTAACATTATATGGGGAAATAACTATAATTCTAATATTAATGATGTATATATAATTCAAAAAAAAATTATTAGAATAATATTTAACAAACCAAAACTTACAAACACGGATACTCTTTTTATACAAGCAAATATACTAAAATTACCTGACTTAATTAAATATCAAACATGTAATTTTATGCATAATATATACCATAATAATGTTAGTCCAAACTCTAGTTTATTCAATAAGAAAATCATACCATACAATACACGAAAGAAACATGAACTATACACTCATTTTACCTCAAAAAATAAATGCTTATATACACTATACATTAAAGGCCCTACTATATGTAATGAACTTAATGATGAGCTAAAGGAAATTAAATCACTCAATAAGTTTAAAAATAAATTAAAAAACTATCTCATCTTAAACTAGTATATTTTAATATTTTTATCTATATTTTTTCAGTATTAATGGTCTAGTATATATCACTTATAGGGTTTATATGACTTTTTTATCTACATTTCTTCAGTATTATTGGTCTTTTTTTTTTCATAATGTTCATAATTCTTTTAGTTTTTATATATTAGAAAAATATATTTATTATAAATTTTACACAATAACATATTTTAATGTACATGACTTTTTATCCACATTTCTTCAGTATTATTAATCATTTATTTTCATAATTCTTTTAGTTTTTATATATTAGAAAAACATATTTATTATAAATTTTACACAATAACATATTTTAATGTACATTGTTTTTAAATTTCCAAGTCTTTTAGTTCTTAATATGCTTAGTTTCTTATTCTATTAGTTTTTATTCTTTTAGTTTTATTTTTATTTTATAACCTACTTATTTTTCAATTTCATTACAATTTCTTCTCTTATATTACTATTATATATGACTTTTTATCTATATTTTGTCGGTATTATTGGTCTAGTATATATCAATTATAGAGTTTATACGTATTTTTTCCATATTTCTTCAGTATTATTGTTTATATATTTTGTTCATACTTATTTTAGTTTTTATATATTTGTATAACATATTTTTTTTTTTTTTTTTTTTTAATTTTACACAATAACATATTTTAATGTACATTGCTTTTAATTTCCAAGTCTTTTAGTTCTTAATCTGCTTAGTTTCTTATTCTATTAGTTTTTATTCTTTTAGTTTTATTTTTATTTTATAACATACTTATTTTCAATTTCGTTACAATTTCTTCTCTTTTATTACTATTATATATGACTTTTTATCTATATTTTTTCGGTATTATTGGTCTAGTATATATCAATTATAGAGTTTATACGTATTTTTTCCATATTTCTTCAGTATTATTGTTTATTTATTTTGTTCAAAATTATTTTATTTTAGTATTTTAGTTTTTATATATTTGTAAAACTTATTTATTTAAAATTTTACACAGTAACATATTTTAATGTACATTGCTTTTAATTTCCAAATCTTTTATTTCTTAATCTTCTTAGTTTCTTATTTTATTAGTTGTTATTCATTTAGTTTTATTTTTATCTTACATTCAATTATCAATATACTTTATTTATTTATTTATCCTTTTTTGTTTAATTGTTTTAAATAATTGAAATGGTGTAATCGTTAACGGTAATATTATGATTTTTTAAACAGTTCAAATTTTATTATTTTATTATTGTAAACAGGAAGTCAAAACTTATTATTGTATTTATGAACTGTTTAAAATTAAAATGGGTTGATAACTAGAAAAGCCGCAAAGGCTTCTTTATCTTCCCTGGGGTTTACCCGAATCTGATACCATACCATACCATACCATATATTATTGTGATTTTAAAAGTTTATTTAATCTTTTAATTCCATAGATAACCGGGGTGTCCGTATTCGGTACCCATGTACGAATACGGGCACTATGTGTTATAATACGAAAACACTATATAACACTAGATAAACTATATATTATTGTTAATTTAATCAGAAAAATTACAATTAAATTATTTATAAAAAATTTTATGAATAATTTATTCTAATTTAATTAGATAATAATTTATTTATTTTTATTATTTTTTAAAATTAATAATACAATTTAATTATTTAAATAAATCAAAATTTAGATTTATCTTTATTGGTGGTATTAATATGATAAAGCATGCGATTTTCATGTAAATAAGAATAGTTCATACTCTGCGCGCTGATTAGTTATATGGTGTCCGTATTAAGACATATAGAGTGTCCGTATTAGGGACTTATATGACCTCTAGATATATGCTTTTAACTTAATGAATATTTGATAACAAATATAGAAATTATATATATCATTTTTAGAATTCTTTATTTTTTAATAATATATTGTTATATTTTATATCGATACATTTGTATATTCTTGAGAAGGATTTTAGTTGACATTTTTTTTCATAAATTTAAAAACGTAATAAAAAATCATTTTATTGGATATATCAGGACTATTTTGAATAATTAATATAATTTTTGAATTTCTTTTTTAGACTATTTATATAATTATGAATATTATATTCATTAAACATTTTTGTGTGGGATTTATGATTTCTGAGATACCGAGAGTTTCCGTATTCGGGCACTGTCCGAATATATGTTTATATTTGGCATGAATGTAGCGCTATTGCACGTCTCACTAAATATTGACTGCTTTTTTAATGTTAATGTCCTATTAACTGTGCACCTATGGGTATGCCTAGTCCTCATGTCTACGTATCATTTAACACCACTTATATTCTTCCAGGATTGGATACATCATTGTTGCTAATTAAGTTTAGTAAATGTAACTTTTTTTTTTAAATAATTTTAATCTTTTATAAAAAATGTATTCGTTCTTATATATAAATATATGATTATAATCATATATTTTCGTATGGGGGTAACCCTACTTTTTATTTCAGTGTCATTTATTTTATTTATATTTTATAAATAAAATTTAATTATTATTTTATTATGTTTATTTGTATCCGAATGCATATGATGATATAAGGCACTGCACACACTGTTAGGAGGTATCAAATCAATATATTACATTACGCTTTATAAAGCTTATCGCTTTCACTGATCCTCCTTAGACTTTGTCTATAAACTTATTTCATTCATTCATGCATTCATTCATACATATATCCTATATATGTATAGGTTTATATATATATATATATATATATATATATATATATATATGTACAAAGAGGTATATATAGATGTGTATATAGAGGTGTATATAAAGCTGAATATAGAACTGTATATAGAGGTGACTATAGAGGTTTATATAGAGGTGTATAATGAGCTGTTTATTGGGGGTGTAAAGAGATGTGTACACAGAAGTGTATAAATAGGTGTATATAGATGTGTATAAATAGGTTTATAAAGAGGTGTATATAGAGCTGTGTATAGGGGTGTATATATATGTATATATATCGGTGTATATAGGAGTGTATAAAGAGGTGTATAAAGAGGTGTATATATAGCTGTGTATAGGGGTGTATATAGATGTGTATGAAAAGGTGTATAAAGCCTCGACAGAGGAAGTTACGATATGTTTCGTTATTCTAATGAAGTGATTGTGTAATAATTGGAAGTGAATGAAGGTGACAGTGAAGTATGAATGTGTTACACGATTGTATTATCGTAACAATAATGCATTGTTTCATGAAATATACATTGGCTCACCATGCATTATATAACCCGATTAATAGCAATATAATTGCTTACAATAATATTGGATATTAAATTTAGTTTCTTTCGAAAAAATGTTTAGAAACTAAATTTAATAAAGATTAACAAATAACAACTATATTGTAAATAAACACATTCAATAAACACATTATCGCATACTTTTAAAATGATCTTGACATTCTGAGACTTCGTAAATGGTTAATATAAAAATAGGAAGCCTTATTATGTACGTATACTAATACATCCAGGCACTTAAAGTGTACGTCGTACACACGCATATACACACGCATACACACGCATACCTTCATGTATAGTATTTACTCTTAAATGTACTACATTCACATTACCACAAACACACACACACACACACACACATATATATATATATATATATATATATATATAGTGAATATAATAAATAATAAGATAATTATTAAATTTAATTAAAGTATTTAATTTTGCATTTGATTCTCACAACAACGTATGTATTGTTGTTGTTGGGTACATTATATGTATATATATAAATAATAACATATAAAGATATATATATATAATCTAGTGCATAGGTATTTGTATACAATATTTATCTTTTGTTAAAGCATATATTATACGCACGCACACACAAACATACACACACATATATATATATAATAGCGGGATGTTAACAGACTTTATTATATACACTTTTTTTATTCAATTATTTATGGAGAAATATTTTTTCTATAAATACTACTTTATTCCCTAATATATATATATATATATATATTATGATATAGTAATATAACATATATTATAATAGGGGAAAGTCTCCAATTACCGACCCCATCTCGTATCTCAGTAACTATAAGAAATAATTATATATACACGAACCATTAGTAATGTAATGGTTAATATAAATAAGTATTTTATTTTTCAAAATATGTAATCCTATAATTGTTATTTAATAAAATGTAATATTCTGGTTTAACCTTTTAAATATTTGAATAATAACATATTTTAAATCATGTATTAATTAACATAACATGTAATTATGCATTATATTGCACACAAAAATATATGCAAAAAGATTATAATTTGAATAAGTATTAACCAATATATTTTAATAATAGTATCCCATATGATTTTCCTATTACCGACCCCA
Organism: Osedax fenrisi; assembly: GCA_964019155.1. NCBI lineage: Eukaryota > Metazoa > Annelida > Polychaeta > Sabellida > Siboglinidae > Osedax > Osedax fenrisi. The sequence continues at coordinate 103,709,990 of OZ025239.1, forward strand.
TAAATTACCCTAATACAGACCCCTGGATTTATAATATCCAATAAAAATAGATCAGTGTTTACTTTGAAATTGTTTGTGTAGTTTGTATATTGTTAACTCGTCGATAGTGTATGTTAACAGCGTCAATAATACTATACCATTGTTATTGTAATTATATATGTAGTTATGATCATAGTCAGTTAGTTTAAAGTTTAATATAGAAATATTTCTATATATATATAACGTTCAATAATAAATGTAATATGAATATTAAAATTTAAATTCAATGATATATAAATTTCGTATATTTTGAAATTCATTATATCTATTTATATATGATATTCTGATTGTATACTATAATACTACAGTTATATCTACCACGCGTATTTTATGAGGTCGGTAATTGGAGAAGATCCAGTATATTTGTGTGTAAGAAAATATATGTATTACACAACCATATGACTATGATACAACCAGTGTTACGGACATGTTGTCACTATAATACACGGATATTTAGTCTGTGATTTACACGACCAATATTTTGTTTAATATTTGTTATTTTATTATATTTTATTTATTTAAATACTCCATAATAAAGAGTAACATTAATACTATTCTAAAAACTATGTTAAATTTAACTATACTATTTATTTATATATATATATATATATATATATATATATATATAGTGATTTATGTCGGTGTAATATACGGACATTTTTTCAGTGTGATACACGGATATTTAGTCTGGGTAAAACACGGACATTAGTCACCTTACAATTAATTAATATTTATATAAAATAATGATGTTGTATACGTAACTATTGATGTTCCCATGTAATATAGTATATAGGGGCAAGTAACCTAATACGGGGGACATTTTAACAATACATGGTCTTAACATTTTATGACTCAATATTTGTATTCAAAAATTACAATTTATTAATATTATACGATTAGAGATATTATTGTGATTTTAACATTTTATTTAATCTTTTTATACAATAGATAACGGGGATATCTGTATTCTGTAGTACTGAATCGGTACCCATGTCTTAATACAGATACCCTGTGTTATAATACGGACACCCTATATACCACTAGATAAACTATATATTATTCATGAACCAATCAGATAAATTACAATTACATTATTTATAATTAATGTTATGAATAATATAATATAATTTAATAAGTAATTAATCTATTCATTTTTATTATTTTTTTAATTAATAATACAAGTTTAGTATCTAAATAATAAAATTTTTAGATTTAGCTTCATTGGTGGTATTAATATTACAACTTACGCGATTTTTATGAAATTCATAATAGTGCACACGCTGCGCGCTGATTGGTTATAGGGTGTCCGTATTAGGGACTTATATGACCTCTAGATATATGATTATAACTTAATTAATAATTGATAACAAATAGAGAAATTATGTATATAATGTTTAGAATTCTTTAGTTTTTAATAATATATTGTTATGTTTTATATCGATACATTTGTATATTCTTGAGAAGGTTTTAAGTTGACATTTATTTTTCATAAATTTAAAAAGTAATAAAAAAATCAGTTAATTGGATATGTCAGCACTATTTTGAATTATTAAAAAATTAAAATACTTATTTAGACTCTTTATATAATTATGAATATTTTATTCATTAAATATTTTTTTTGTAGGATTTATGGTTCCTGATATACCGAGAGTGTCCGTATTCGGTTACCTTCCTCTAATATTATAAAATTATATACTATAATAGTATTAAATTAGTATATATATAATAATGTAATTTTAGGTAATATAATAAATAATATATTAAGTATTATAAATAATTAATGTAAATAAACTAAATAATCAGTTCGCTACACGTAATTAGTATATATATAATAATGTAATTTTAGGTAATATAATAAATAATATATTAAGTATTATAAATAATTAATGTAAATAAACTAAATAATCAGTTCGCTACACACATGCACACTCTCCCACATTAATTCTATATAGGAATATTATCTTGATAAGGTTTTAACTTTTGTTTACTAGTTACTGTGGAGATATAAGGAAATATACACATCACGTGGTAGCTATATAAACATAACTAGTTAAAATAACAATAGATACTGCCTTAATTATTTAAATTAATATAATCAAAAAAAAAATGAAGCATTAGTTATTTACACTAATACACATTTCAACAAAAAAGTATGTCTTGTCATATTAAATATTATAATAATATAATATCAATTAAAATAAATATTGCATATCTCATAAGCCCTATGAACAATATTAATGAGTGTTTTGATTGCATACATATAACTTATATGTACTCCTACTATAGTATGAGATTAAATTATTATGAATCATTAATTATTTAAAATAACAATGTATTCAATATTGATATATATATATATATATATATATATATATATATATATATATATGTCAGATTAATTAAATACAAACACATGTGAATAATAATTAAATGTAATTTTAATATTAATAATGATATTTGGAATGATAAGAATACAAACAAATAAATAAAATAAATATAAGGAATAGTATCTAATGTTGTCAAGTATCTAATTTATTATTAATTATAATATATACTAGAGATTTAGAAAATGATTCTTTAATACTCGAGATAAATCTTAGTTTCAATATTAAATAGATTTTGTAATATATAAGATAGAATATTCTAAATAACCATCTATTTATTTTCATAAGAAAGTATAGTAACTATTAATACAGTACCACGATACGATAATAAGAGAATAAGGATAAGGATAAGGATAATTTATTATTGCAAAAAAAATTGATTTTTAACAATAAATGGCTAAACAAAATAGTCAAATTGACTTTCGAGGTGTTTGGCCAGAGTAAATAATAATGCAATTACATATTATACATTCAAACATGTATGTGTATAGAAGGATAATCAAAGGGAATATATAAGTGAAGGAAGCTTCGGGGTTGCCCAAATCCCATATGGGTAGCCCACACCCAGGAGTGTAATACTCAGTGATTTATTTAGCGTTTCAAACAATCAGAAATATAATCCCTATTTTAATCCATCTGATATTACATATTAGTAATTCATAATAATAAATAAATAATCACGGAGCTTAATAAAAGAAAACAAATAAAATAAAAATAATTTCTTTGAGGATCTGTTCCACTTCTATCAATCAGCTTGAATAGTAGTCCATCAAACATGTAAAATAAAATATAATTAGTAAATAGCTAGGTAAGACATTTTTAATTTTTTTATAAATAACTTAATAGGTTTTATAATTTTTAATTTGTTACTTAGATTATTCCATAATTGAATACTTGCATAATGTACAGCATAACAACTAATATTAATTCTACATTTCGGTATAATAAATATATTTGTAGCCCTAGTACAACTGTTCGAACAAAGTACAAACTTTTGTAATAGTTTAGTTCTATAGACTCTATTAAAAGAATAATGTGTATTTTTTAATAATGTGACTTTAACTAAGTCAACTATTTTCAATATATTATGTCTTTTATAAATGCAGTTGATATTAGTTCTCTGGGGTAGTTTATAAATACATTTAAGTACCTTGTTTTGTAATACAATAATTTTGTGTACTACTGATTTATAATTAGAGCCCCATGACGAACAACAATAACTATTAATTACAAATTACTTAATATCTATATACCCAGATGTATATAATAACAGATACAACATGTTCGAATTAAGAGAGTAAGTACCTTTTGTATTAATAAAGTATTATATATAGTGAATATATTCATCATTCCAAATATTTTAAATAATATATTTTATCTACAAAAAACCTATAAATATGTATATTAATTATAGTAAATAATAACAGGGTATATACCCTACCCCTATATACCCTACTCCTATACACCCTACCCCTATACACCCTACCCCTATACACCCTACCCCTATGTACCCTACCCCTATACATCCTACCCCTATACACCCTACCCCTATACACCCTACCCCTATACATCCTATCCCTATACATCCTATCCCTATACACCCTACCCCCAAATAGTTGGGGTTATGGTTAACGAGGTTTCTTACCTATACAAAATGTTAACAACATAAACATTTATCATTATGTATAATTATATATATATTCAGTTGTGTGTGTATAGATGTATAACTATGAAATTCTTATATATCACGTGACACAAATACTTGTACCCCTAAACAGGTCTCCTAAAGCCGCTACCTGCATGGAACACCTGTATTACGTAAGCTATCAACACACCACCTGCCCATTGATCCAGTGTTCCGTTGTTAAGTTATACTAGTGTGTCAGATAACTATTATAATTATAATTATAATAAGTATTAATACTTCATTAATAGTGCGTAGTCTACTTAGTAATGTATTGGATGTATATGCAACTTATATATATATATATATATATATATATATATATATATATATATATATATATATATATATATGTATATATGTATATATATTGAGAAAAACGAATAATAACATTACTAGATGCACAAACATCGTCATGATACATATCAATGTCGGAATCTGACTTATTTCTCTTCAGGATTACATAATCGATAATTATATAACTTTATAAATTATGTTATATATATACATATATATATATATATATATATATATATATATATATATATATACATATATATATATATATATATATATATATATATATATGCGTGTGTGCTCGCGTTATAGGTCACTTGCACTTGTTCAGTTAATCACATTACAATACATAATTGTTACGTAATACATCTCTGAAGCAACACCGTAATAAAGGCACATATTGTCCGATATACTTAGTGAATTGTTGAATATAATAGTTGAATAGAAAATTTTAGTAATAATTATATAAGATATATATATATATATATATATATATTAGGTAGTGTATTCCAATTATTCATTTGTTTGTTTTGTATCTGATTGGTATAACCAATTGTATTTATAGATTAATATAGTAAATATACTTATAAATAAATATTACATGAAAATACATATTTCTATAGACAATTTATGGTAGACAACATAAATATATGAATTTGTTATGAATAGTACCCATATTATGATTATTTTAGTTATCTGACACTTAGTATAATTTAATTCATATCTTGGAACATTTAATTGTGTTACTAGAATTAATTGTGGATATATAATAAAGAAAATAAAAGACATCATCATTAAAACAAGGTTCATATAACACAATAATATATATATATATATTTATATATATTTATATATAATCAAATACCATAATGTATAGATAGAAACACATACAATGTACTGACGAATAAACCTGAAAGACTAATCATCGAAAGAAAGTGAAAATAATCATTAACACTCGAGGATCTAAAAAGTGCTGTCATTTCCGCTCCGTATAATAGACTATAGACTATAGACTATATAGACGGTATACCGTACATTCTATAGAATGTACGGTATAATACAGCATATTACTATATTGTATACTACAGCTGTATACTACTTAATAACACGGTATCATAATAAAGTAATGTTTAAAATTAAAAAAATGTTAATTATATTTGATTCGATATTATAAACTGTAAACAATATTCAATATTAATTATGTTATTTAATAAATAGTATTAATTTTTTTTGTATTATAAATTATAATCATGAATATTTTCTTTATATAGGTAAATATTCATAATTATGATATATTACATTGAAATAAAATAGCATATATAATACACGTATTTTCTTACATATAGTATAATAATATGATTATTTTTATTATTTCGGTATTCTTATTTCCCGAATATTCTCCAAATATCATGGTTCATCATAGCTATTCTCATCTCTCATCTCGCTCTAGAGTCCTGGTGTGACTTCCTCATCTTCTAGTTCCATAAACAGGTTCCCAAATAACTAGATCAGAGTAAACGTCATCATCTCTACGTAGGTAATACCGTCAAACTGTAAGCGTCGACATCTGATATTTGTAGATCTTTTTTCTATGTCCCCATAAAGTACATCGCTTGTGACTTTCTGAATCCAATACAGTAGATTCAGTATCATTCATTTAATTCGAATATATGTACCTTTTAGTTGGTTGAGTAGTGTATTTGTAAGGGTCCACGTCTTACAGTAGAACCGATTCAACCGTCGTGTGTATAAACCATATTTTTAGTTTTCTACTAAGAGTTTATTTCCAAATATTCCTCATTTGATGACAGGTTCTCCAAGCAATCGAATTTATGATATTACAATATTGTACACTTCTATCTATCCATGCCACGTTGTACTTAAAGTCCTCGACTCTTTTCAGATTTGATCTATAACTTTGATTTAAAACGGTTGATTGGTGTTTTGGCTCATTTATTAAGTTTTCCCTGTAATCATGCTTAGTCCTACTCGTTTTGTTGATTGTTCGACTCTAGTGAGATTATATTGGGCTTCTATACCCTCACTTACTGATGCAATATCATCTGCGAAATCCATATCTGTAACAGTGATAGGTGGTACTCTTCTACATCGTATTTTCCGTACTTGTAAACCTATCTTATCTTTACTTCCTATTAAATCTGTTCTCAACATAATCGATAACTATGTCGACATGGTATGGAGTTAAGTTATTTGATTATAAGACACAAGCTAGAATTATGAAAATTTCCATTTCTCCATCTGGAGTAATGATTTTGGAAGTTGTATCATCATACATTATGCTAATAGCAGTCACCAACTCCTCCGGTATCCAATAATCATTTTACGTTTGTGTATATTATCAAAGGCTTTTTGATGAATATTAGGATTACTTCTAGATTCTTATCTTTAACTCCCTCGATAAGTCTTCTGAGTGCGAGTATTTCACTGGTTATTTTTCTGCTATTTCTTAAATCATTTTGATATTTCCTTAAATGAATCTCTAGGTGAGGCTTAATTATATTATTATCATACGACTATAAGTTTTCCTTACTAATGAAATAAGACTTATACCATGATAATTACTACCTAGACTAAGATCTCAATTCTTTGGTGTTGGAACTATATTACAATTTTATTTTAAAATTGTATTTAAATAGATTATTGTTTTTGGTAATGTTGCGTTGTTACCGAAGTAGAGGATTATCTCGACTGTTTCACAACTCTTTAATATCCATGTCCATATTTCATCAATACAGATCGCTTATCTTCTATGAGTACGTATTTTGATAACTTTTCTCATACCTTTCAAAAGCTCCATGCATTATGTCTAGATGTGGTGACTTATATTATGACTTCATTTTCGTCTTCGGTCTCTGGTAGTTGCCTAATATATACTGAAAATGTTTGCACCAAGTTTCTAGACGTAGGTTATTTATTATATACCTATTTGTGGTTATTTACTTTGATCATTCCTTATTGTGGATTGTCTACTTGTGATTTCATTTATTAATTCCAAGATATGTATTTACTTTTTGCTGAGATCAGCGTTCTATATTTGTTTGATCTTTTCTTCTAGTGTATCGACTGCAATATTTGTATACGTATTTTGTATACGTATTTTGTGATTCAGTGTTGTTATGTTTATTAGTCTTATGTCCACTATATTCGTATGCTCTATATTCTATGTTAGTGTATTCTCTAGCCCTATAAACAGTGAAATCAGTAGATGGACACATTGTGTTTTTCTTTATTATAAGATGAACTAGTATTCTTGTAATTTCAGAATGTATACCTATGAATCCTTCATATGTATCTAAAATATCTTCATCGCCCGGAAATATAAATTGATTATTTATTTTGACTGCATATTTATATTTAATTGAGTGTATCAAATTTTAATAAAGGCCAGTTATATTGGATTTTTATTGGTAATTTCTTCTTATTCGCTCGCAAACTTAACCTTACTTTTGATGATACGTTTCGATGGTCTGAACTCTTTCTAGAAATAGTGATCTATGATTCACATTTGTGTTACTGTTTCTCAATGTTGTGTTCATTAAGATATAGTCAATCTGATATTTCCTGCAGTACGGACCAATATATGTCCAGAGATTATTATACTTATTTTGAAAACACGTATATGTAACTATTAATTGCTTTTCATTAATTGTGCCATGCTGATGTTGTTATAAGTGTGCTATTTCCAATATTATTATACTTAACTTTTTCATCATGCTTAATTCGTGTTCTAGTAATCCAAGAATATTTAGATCATGGATTTCGAAATTATACTTGAGTTCTAGTTATTTATGTTCGTCTCGAATTGTTCTAACATTCATAATCGATATAATGATTTCTCGTCTGAATTTTTATAGTTTGGCCTTATCACCAACGCGTTTATCAACATCTACCTTTATTGAAGGTTAGGAGTAGATCCGGCATACTTCTCATTAGGTATCGTTTGGGTTGAATGTATTAGGGACAATAGCTGTGTTTTGTACCTTTCATTTTCTAATTCTGCTATGGGCGCAACTACTGTAGCAGTGCATTTGATTTCAGAGTTACACTCTCTTAGCATTTACCTAAAGTGGTCTTACTATAAGGCATCATAGGGATTTTGAATCAGAGTTACCTTCTCTAATGTCCTTTACAGTTTAGCCTTCAGACTAAGTAACTATTTTATCGTGGTATGCCCTTCGGAGACATTGTAGGAGACTTAACGTATAGAAGTATATAACCATCTGGAAAGGACTTACTCGATCAGCCTCCTTTGCCATTTATTAAGGCAAGATGCTGGATGTTGATAGAACGATAATAATAAGCATAAACATAATAAACTAAACTAACTACAACTATATAGTATAATACATATGCATAGTTCACCATACCAACCTTAATACCCATACTAATATAGATAACAATATATAAATAATAATATAGTATACTTATTATATAATTTATATATATTTTAATATAATAAATTAGAATAATAATGAAAAGCCAATTTTTAGTAGTAGGTTAGTTTTTTTAGTACCTAGTTATTCAAAACCTTATTAATTTTATAAGCTAAACGGTATCTTCTAATTGTTTATCAACATATTAACTAAATTAAGTTTGGTCTGCTTCCACTACCAAATATAATTGCGTAATTTATTAATATTATCTCTTATACTTTCATTTTAAATCTCTATAAAAAATATTATTTTAATTGCATTAAACTATGCTACTTTATTTAAATAACTATTCGTTTATACTTATAACTTATCGTTTATATTATATAATTTGAATATAAAACAAATAATGAATTATTGAGAGGTGTATACACCTCTCAATAATTCATTATTTGTTTTATATTCAAATTATATAATTCTTCAAACTGATACATCTTTTTGTGTTTGAATGTATCCTTCATTAACGTATTAAGTACTCGAATTATAACACATTTCATTATGTATGGAACGTTGTATAATTACTACTATAACCTATGTATGTTCTCCATTGTTATATCATAGTAATATAACTATTGTTTAAGTTTTCTAGGTTTCATATTATTCATTCATTAGCTAATTACGAAATTATAAAATTATTTAATATTTGATAAATAATATTCACTAATTCGTAATGAAATGATAAATTTTAATATTTACTTTATATATATATAATACATATATATATATATATATATATATATATATATATATATAATATTATAGATTTAATATATGTCATTTTAAGTCACGTATATAGCTAAGAGTATACTTGTATGAGTCACGCCTAAGAATAACTTGTGTATACATATTTATTTGTTTAGTTTGAGTATAACATAATGATATGTTTTACTTAACATAGATTAGTAAACTTACATAGAAGTTATTATCAAGATAACATATTATTTATATTTCTTAGTATAATATATATATATATATTATATAACATTTTTAAAATAATATCATAGTTCATAAGTCTAATAGAGTATTACATAACTGTATTTTTGTCATCGACTATAGTTATATAAATATATCAGATTGTTTATTTCGTAAGTAAATGATACTGCACTTTTTAATTCCTAACCTTCGTTATTGATGCCGAACCGAAGCTTTCATGTTCGGTAAAGAAATATTGGTAAAGTATGTGTAATCACTATTTTTATATATTTAATTTATAATTTGAAATAAGTTCTGTGATCTGTGGAAGGTGCCTTTACTTTTTATAGTAATCTATAGTATAGCTTGCAGAATATGTCGTACTTAGGTACATATGTGTATATATATACACATTTCAGTCTTAAATAAATGGTCATACCACACATACGTGTTTGTTACCAGCTTAATCTAAGCTTACTAGTGATTCACTACCATTGATATTTGTATATATATATATATATATATTAATTTGATTTTTATATAAATTTATATTTATTTAGAGTATATTTATTTTACGTGATTTTATTATATTTATTAAATATATATATATATATTTGTATATATATATGCGTTAATTTATTTATAAAATTATATTTATGTACTTTATTAGATATTAGTTAAATAATTTACAAACTAATATTTATTTATAGGTAGGTGATACCTATATACCTATGTGATTTTTAGTATACATCTGATGTACAAATTGACATATTTGTAATTATAATTAAAATATTGATTTTTTAAGTTGAATTAATTGTACATATCATGTACATATTATTTCATTTTATTCATAGATGCATATATTTTTTATTTTTCTTATTTACTTATTTTAAATATTTATTCATTATATCGGGAAGAATCTTCCCGATTATATATTTAATTTCATTATTGCATAATATATTTTATTTAATTTCTAATAATTTATTTATTATATTAAATATATATAATATATGTATATCTATATTATTTATTATATATACTTGTATGTGTAGATTATATATAATGCAATTATTTCCGAAAGCAAAAAGAATTATGTTGATATACAAGAATGTAAACACTTGTTATACTTGTTATACATAGCATGATCAACAAGTAGCATTATTGCCCACTACTCAATACATGGATACATATCCTATACTATCTAGTCTTGAATTGGTTACTATTATAATCATAATGATCATTATATAATTAAATTTAAATATTTATAGATGAAAGCTGAAGTAACATACCAGTACAATACAGATTATAATCTAAAGAGTATACTAAGGGGTAAACTACGATGCTCTCAGGGGCAAACTATAATGCTCTCAGGGGTAAACTATAATGCTCTCAGGGGTAAACTACGATGATCCCAGGGGTAAACTACGATGCTCTCAGGGGTAAACTATGATGATCCCAGGGGTAAACTACGATGCTCTCAGGGGTACTCCACGCTAATTTACCCCTGAGAGACTTCTAATTTACCCTTAATTTTTAACAGTGTAATATCCCCCAATATCACGTATTATACGCGAAAGAAGAATTCGATATGCAGGTCACTGCTATAGAAATGATAAAGAAATTGTGAGCAAAGTTATACTATGGAATCAAAATAATGGTAAAACGAATGTAGGGCGCCCTCACAAAACCTTTTTAGAACAGTTGAAAGACGATATGGATCTGGATATTGGCAATATGACAAATGCAATGAAAGACAGGGATGTTTGAACACAAAATAATTGTAACGAATGCTAGAGCTTTGTTCGACACAGTAAGTAAGTAATATATATATATATATATATATGTATATGTATATATACATGTAGTATATATACTACATGTGTGGCTCAGTTGGCTAAGGCGTCAGACACACAAGCAGTATGACACGGGTTCGAGCCTCGTCCGGACCATTAATTAATTTTATAATATGCATATTGATATGTATACATATATATAGACCCATGGGTCTTAAAATAATATTTAGAATTGATCTTATATAATTGTGTATAAATAAATTATCGGCTCTCGTTAAAACCATGGATTCCTTAACATGAGAGCGGATTCGAAGGGACATTAGAGCCATATATGGTTATAAGTACAACTTCATATAAGTTCCTGGATGGTATTAAAGGGCTCCACCAAATAAAAATAACAATAACAATAACAATATATATATATATATATACAGATTTGTTCATTCATTAAGTATGAACAATTGTGATCTACTAAAAGCGTAACTTATACCTTTATCACTCAGAAATCACTAATACTATAAGAATACTATAATATAACATGTCAATCACTTAACTAACTGGTTGTTACATACGTGCACGTGATCAATGTGGGCGTGTACTCGCGATATATACATATATGTGTAGGACATATGTCGCCTGAGGTTACGTCATTACAGTATCCATGACTACCACTACCGCTACCACTACCTCTACATCTACCGTTACTGCTACCTTTACCACTACCTTTACCACCAGCATTACCATGAGAAGATACATCTAATATAATATTACATTAATAATAGTAGGTCTATTAAGGCTCGCTATTAAGGCCCGCGGTCATCATCACCTACAATATCTCTACACATACCACTACACATACCACTACACTCACTGCTACACATACCACTGCACATATCACTGCACACACCGCTACACTTACGAACTCCTACTGCGAACAGGTTAGTGCGCTTTATTGCATAATACTTATAACCGATGTATTATTACGTAATTGTAGTAGTAGTAGTAGTAGTATTAGTAGTAGTAGTAGTAGTAGTATTAGTAGTAGTAGTAGTAGTAGTAGTAGTAGTAGTAGTAGTAGTAGTAGTAGTAGTAGTAGTAGTAGTAGTAGTAGTAGTAGTAGTAGTAGTAGTAGTAGTAGTAGTAGTAGTAGTAGTAGTAGTAGTAGTAGTAGTAGTAGTAGTAGTAGTAGTAGTAGTAGTAGTAGTAGTAGTAGTAGTAGTAGTAGTAGTAGTAGTAGTAGTAGTAGTAGTAGTAGTAGTAGTAGTAGTAGTAGTAGTAGTAGTAGTAGTAGTAGTAGTAGTAGTAGTAGTAGTAGTAGTAGTAGTAGTAGTAGTAGTAGTAGTAGTAGTAGTAGTAGTAGTAGTAGTAGTAGTAGTAGTAGTAGTAGTAGTAGTAGTAGTAGTAGTAGTAGTAGTAGTAGTAGTAGTAGTAGTAGTAGTAGTAGTAGTATTAGTAGTAGTAGTAGTAGTAGTAGTAGTAGTAGTAGTAGTAGTAGTAGTAGTAGTAGTAGTAGTAGTAGTAGTAGTAGTAGTAGTAGTAGTAGTAGTAGTAGTAGTAGTAGTAGTAGTAGTAGTAGTAGTAGTAGTAGTAGTAGTAGTAGTAGTAGTAGTAGTAGTAGTAGTAGTAGTAGTAGTAGTAGTAGTAGCAGTAGTAGTAGTAGTAGTAGTAGTAGTAGTAGTAGTAGTAGTAGTAGTATTAGTAGTAGTAGTAGTAGTAGTAGTAGTAGTAGTAGTAGTAGTAGTAGTAGTAGTAGTAGTAGTAGTAGTAGTAGTAGTAGTAGTAGTAGTAGTAGTAGTAGTAGTAGTAGTAGTAGTAGTAGTAGTAGTAGTAGTAGTAGTAGTAGTAGTAGTAGTAGTAGTAGTAGTAGTAGTAGTAGTAGTAGTAGTAGTAGTAGTAGTAGTAGTAGTAGTAGTAGTAGTAGTAGTAGTAGTAGTAGTAGTAGTAGTAGTAGTAGTAGTAGTAGTAGTAGTAGTAGTAGTAGTAGTAGTAGTAGTAGTAGTAGTAGTAGTAGTAGTAGTAGTAGTAGTAGTAGTAGTAGTAGTAGTAGTAGTAGTAGTAGTAGTAGTAGTAGTAGTAGTAGTAGTAGTAGTAGTAGTAGTAGTAGTAGTAGTAGTAGTAGTAGTAGTAGTAGTAGTAGTAGTAGTAGTAGTAGTAGTAGTAGTAGTAGTAGTAGTAGTAGTAGTAGTAGTAGTAGTAGTAGTAGTAGTAGTAGTAGTAGTAGTAGTAGTAGTAGTAGTAGTAGTAGTAGTAGTAGTAGTAGTAGTAGTAGTAGTAGTAGTAGTAGTAGTAGTAGTAGTAGTAGTAGTAGCAGTAGTAGTAGTAGTAGTAGTAGTAGTAGTAGTAGTAGTAGTAGTAGTAGTAGTAGTAGTAGTAGTAGTAGTAGTAGTAGTAGTAGTAGTAGTAGTAGTAGTAGTAGTAGTAGTAGTAGTAGTAGTAGTAGTAGTAGTAGTAGTAGTAGTAGTAGTAGTAGTAGTAGTAGTAGTAGTAGTAGTAGCAGTAGTAGTAGTAGTAGTAGTAGTAGTAGTAGTAGTAGTAGTAGTAGTAGTAGTAGTAGTAGTAGTAGTATATATAAATTATATTTAAATTAAATTTTTAATTAAATACATTAAATATAATTGTATAGTACTAGCATTATTATTAGTAATATTTACCCCCGTATATATATATAATTCATAATTTGGTATAAGAACCCTGATAGATATTGAAGCAAAGCTTATGATTATCCGTTGAAAAAAAAATTAGGAGTATAGTAATAACAAATATTAACTATAGTTAATATTATATGGAGACTGATATATTATACATATATGGAGATTGTATTTAAATTGTAATGGTAAAATATAAGTATTATAAAACATTAAAACAAAAAATTAAAAAAATAATTTGTATAAATAAATTTAAAATTTGTAACAAAAACTAGGGATGATTAATATAATAAATTGTTCATTAATCGAAATTTAAAATCGATAAATTGTATTGAATGATTTATAGAATTTACATAATTTACAGATTTATAGTTTTTACATAATTACATTCTATATCATTAACTAAGTGAAAAAGTAGAAAATTGAGAAAATGACATTCAAAGTTTTTTAAAACAAATAATCACAAACGATTATAATATATATATATATATATATATATATTTATTTATTATATTTATATGACAAGTAAAATATAATGGTATATAAAAAACACTGACATAATAATAATTAGTACTAATATATAATACTCAAATATATATTTTAATGCAATATACAAATAAATATATGTATAGAAGTTATAAAATAGAAATTTATAAATTTATATTTATAGTAATAGTTTAATAATAGTTATAAAGTATTATAATAAATAAATAATGAATAATATAAAATAAATACAAGAATATAACTTGACTAGACAAAGATAATTATAGAAAGAACGCATTTCAAAAATGTCTGTGGAAGTGTCTCCTTTCAACCAATGATATCTTGTTATACACATACGTTATTTGTTTATTAATTATATGTGATTAATCTATAATCTATGCTCAACTCCGCTGCCCCTCTTAATGAGCGGTTAATATAAATATAGAAATTTATTTAGTATACGATATGTGTATACGATATCGAAATATACAATGAAATGTGACAGGTATTTACAAAAATATAGACATTTATTGTCAATTTCAAATAATTATTATATGGATTACGTTTATAAAAACACTTTATATTGATATACTCAAAAATACTCAAAAATAATTAGAGAAATTTTACAAATTTATAAATAAGATATATGTAGATAGTATCTACATTATGTATCTACTAGATACTAATATTTATCAGATAATGACTCAATTTAACTAATGTGAACACTATTATTATTATCTATATTAGTATTAATTAATATAGATACTTATCTATATTAATCAAATATTAATATTTATATTTATATTATATATATATATATATATATATATATATATATATATATATAAATGTTATTATTTCATTTGTGAATTTAAATAACTTATTCAAGATGTAATAATATATTTGTTAAAAATTATAGTAAATTGAGAAATATATACAAATAACATGTAATATATTATTATTATTAACATAATAAGTTCACGGATAAAACGCACGTTGTCGCACGCTCTATAAGCCGAGTATACTCAGTCTATAGACTCGGATAGAGTACATTGTACTCCACTCGAGTCTAATAGAGTAAAGTTATTTATTCTAAACTTCACTGCACTCGTATAATAAAACAAATGGCGACGAGTGGGGTGTGGTTTAAAGTAAGTGACCGGAAGCGCTAAATATAGGCATACCTTAAAAGCTGTCCTCCGGATTTGGGTACAAGTATCAAAACACAATTTATTTAATAAATAACTTTTTAAATGAAAATGTTTGTATGGCGAATGTATGTATCTTTATTCTATTATATATATTAAACATAAATACAAATACAAAATTATTAATTATTAAATGTATTAGAACCTTTAATTAGTAGAGACTATAGTAGAGACTATCCTCTACACGCCTCGTCCAATCATCGTTAGAAAGTATATGTTCTAATACATACATTTGATCTCTGTCTCTAAAGTTTTCCTATTCGCGAAGTGATCCATGAAATGTACACTGTAAAAAATTAGGGTACAACAACTCATTTTTATAGGGTATACCGTATACGGTAATCGCAAAATCGAATATTATGAGTGATGTACCCTAATTAGGGTACACCATGAACAAATGCATTAGGGTACGATGCAACGTTTTTTTAGGTTACATCAATGCTATTAATTAGGGTACACTGTATCAAAAAATGAAAAATTATAGTGATGTACCCTAATTAGGGTACAATATATACAAAATCGTTAGGTTACAGTACTATACATTTTTAGGGTACATAATATCTATTTGTTAGGGTACACCATGTTCAAAAATATAATATTACTCAAATGTACCCTAATATAATAAACGCGCGGGGTGGTGGTTGTAAGTCTCAACTATAGTTGATACCCTATACACTGTTACAAATAAGGGTATAACATTATGAATTTTATGATATAACGTATGGAAATACGAGTTATACCATACAATTACGTTAAATGGTATAAGATCATATATTATATAGTATACAATTTTTTTAGTTATACCATATAGTTTAATTGGTATAAGATCACAAATTTTATAGTATAACATTTGTTTTTTTTAGTTATACCATATAGCTTAGTTTAAATGGTATAATATTACGAATTGTATGGTATAACATTCGTAATCTGTAGTTATACCATTAGCTATTAAATATAATGGTATAACTTTATGAATTATATGGTATACAATATGGAAATAAAATAAGTTATACCATAACATTTTAAAATTAAGTTTATATTTGATTGAAAATAAAATGTATAAGAAATATAATTCATAATAGTATCCTTCATAATATCCTTAATATAACAGTCTACTTATTGTTGTGTTATAGTATTATAGACATAGCATTTATTGCTTCTAATTGCAATTAAACTAGTTTTGAGAAACTATATAAATTCCCCATAGGGAAATATGTATACATATACATATTTCCTATATTTTATATACAAATACTTATAATTATTCGAGTATATGTATATATATATATATATATATATATATATATATATATATATATATACATAATTCCATTTTATTTATTAACATATTCTATGTCCATCTACACTCAACATGATAAGCATCTATGTTTTAACACATTACAATATACATAAGGTATTTATACTTATATTATATATATATATATATATATATACAAATTATATCATATATATAATAATATAAAAGTTTATATAATATATAATTTTATAATATATTTATATATTATTTATAATATATAATTAAATTGTTAGAATATAATTATATAATTATTTATATATATATATATATATGTTATAAAGTCAAAGTTGTAGATATATCGATTAATGTAATATACATTTAAATGCATTTAGCATTACGTAACAGAAATCGATATATCTACATAAAAACTTTAAACTATATTTCGGTGTCTCGCTCTGTGTTAATTACATAGCCATAGCCATGTAAATGTTTATTTTTTTGGTATTTTATATTTTTATCGTCTGTAAAGTATATTTCGTTATTTTTCTATAGAATAAATTCCATTCGGTGAGATTGCGTCATTCTTCGGTCTGCATCTCATCGGGTAGGTACTATTATTATTATTATATGTTATATTATTATTATATTCAATGGATCTTTACTTTGATTAATAAACTGTATTAGAACATTCACGTTATTACATATATATATATATTATAAAATCATGATAACTATATGCTATATATTAATATGCAGGAAACTGATGAATTATTTGCAGAATTTCAAATTTCATTTATAATATTCTATAAACTGCCGGAGAGGAATAGTGAGTTGATGGGGATGATAAAGCATATAACGTATATACAAAAATATATAAACGAATATATTGATGTAGGCTACTAGGTAGCGCTACTAGGCAAACTGATCAAACAGGTAATTTAGTTATCTAATCAATAACATTAGTTAAATATCTATATAAAATAAATATGCAATTATATTTTATTAGTCCATGGATAGTATACTATATATCCATATATGGTCAATTATTTATTTTATTTTTAGCTCACAATTGTGTAAATTTACACAATTTAATTACATTAATGTAATTAAAATTAAATAATATTAATAATAGGTATACCATAGGTATACATATATATATATATATATATATATATATAAATAATGTTAACTGTTGTACAAATATTATCAATATCATTATATCCTTAATCAAATATAGATTATAAAATGTATAATTAAATATATAATATAATATTTCCTAAAATAGATGCGGGAATCTTATATTTTATGATGGAAGTTTGCGAATTATTGAAAAATTAATTTACAATGAAAATAAAGATAAGGTTAGTTAATAATTACTTAATAACTATAGATTTAATATTATAGTTATTTTATGATTTTTCGTATGCTAATTCAAAAGTATAATATACTCTATTATATATATAACTGCAGTAAGTAATATAATATAGTGGATTTTTCTAATTACAATTCTATTCTTTATATAGTATTATCATATATGATATTAACTGTATAAAGTTTCTTATATATAATATAAGATCTTATAAGATACATAGTTATACTATTATATAATATACAATATTATTATATATTCCAGTATACTATATATATATATATATATATATATAAATAAATAAATGAATAATTAAAATGTGAGTATCCTATATAAATTTATTTTTAATAACTAGTTACAATAATTATATAAAAGAGAATAATTCAACAGGAAAAATAATGTGTTTGAATTATTTAATATATATCTATTAATATAATATATATATATATATCATTTAATTTATATTCAATATATTCTCAGAACAAGGTAAAGAATAATACAGACGATGCTATTATATCTAGTGTCTGATGCAGTTGCGTCAACTGGGTATTTACTAGAGATAGATAACTCACTGCAATCTGAGGAGGAATATGCAACAATGGTGAGTTTTTATATAATTGATATTATTATTTAATGTATATTTATTATATACATTAATATTACAAATATAATAATTATTATGGTTGACCTGTTTATATAAAACATGAGTTAATAATAAACACTATTAGTCATTAATAGTTGATATAATATTCAATATAATATATATATATATATATTTCACAGTGATTAGTATTATATTTTGTAAAAAAGTTGTTCCTATGAGAACATATATAAAGTATACTTTAACTTGTCTAAGAAATTTTAATTAGATATGTATTAAATATAGTTATTCATATGGATGCATATATATATATATATATATATATATATATATATATATATATATATATATATATATATATATAAATATATATATTACAATTATTATATATACAATATATACTCATAAACTATAAAGCAATATTATAACATCATTAAAACATGAAATAAACTTTTCCAAAAATTAAAAAAGACTTATCATTTACAAATACCATCCTGACCTATCCCTACACAATATCTATATATTTATTACTAATAGACATTTAAAAAAAAAAGAATGTATAAATAAAACTTCAATTAAATATTTATTAATTATTATTATATTTCCATCAGCTATATGCAAAGAACATTTAAAATCCTATCATGTTCTAGATGAGGAGATGTGCTAAAGGAAATACAACAAAGGGTCAATAGGAGGACAAAGTGACTTGATGATGTTAATATAGACAGTTTCATTTTTAGTTATTGTATAATACACATTCACTTCAATATTTATTAATTATTGTTTTTCTATAGGTATCTGAAAAGACGAATGTGGAGGACCTGGGGGAAATAATGTCTACAATAAATATAATTTAAGATTAATTATTTATTTATTAATACCTAATTACAGAGTTCTCACACGACCATATCATGTTATTATTTTCCATTTTTCTCGGTCCGTCATTAGTGTTCGTAATGTGTCTTCTTAACAGACCCAAAGTTTCTTTATGATGTATATAGATGTTGTGGGTTGTCTCCCTGTTTCGTATGTTGTATGGCATGCCGTGATTTGTCTTCCATAAAATTAAGTTGTGTACCTTATGCAGTGTCCTGCTAGTTGCAATTTTCTTTGTTTAATTACCCAATTGATCTTTGGCATTCCATGTACTTTGTATGTTGGTAATCTTGTCTTTCCATGATGTGTTTGTTATCATTCTAGCCTATTAATAATTTAGGGTACGGCATCAATAATAATTTGGGGTACAACATCGTTAATAAATTAGGGTACGGCATCAATAATAATTTAGGGTACGGCATCAATAATAAATTAGGGTACGGCATCAATAATAATTTAGGGTACAACATCGTTAATAAATTAGGGTACGGCATCAATAATAAATTAGGGTACGCCATCAATAATAATTTAGGGTACAGCATCATTAATAAATTAGGGTACGGCATCAATAATAATTTAGGGTACAACATCGTTAATAAATTATGGTACATTTAGGGTACATAAGACTTAAATTTGCTAGGGTACACATCAATCTTTTTAGGGTACAAGTATTCATTTATAGCATGATGGACCCTAATTAGGGTACGGCTATACAGACATGGTTAGCACCCTAATTTTTACTACTCTTGTACCCTAATTTTGTACAGTGTAACATAGTATAACACCCATCATTAGTCAATATAGTTATAATAGGGCAAAGAGATTAAGCACGAACAACTACTTCTTATTTACATACGAAATCGTATAGTTTATTTTATAATTATGTATAATTCGGTAATAGTTATATAATATATAATATAATGCCCATACAAATACACACACAAACATATAATTATTTATAAATAAATAACAACAATTCTGAATTAGTTACATATAGATCATTATCTATCGTACAATACCACATACACACTGTGGTGTACTTATAAATTAAAGTATGGTATCTTTACGTTGTAATTAAATACCATCGAATAATGGTAAACAATATGCGATTATGAATATGAATTCAATGGTATTGTATAATTAATTATAACAACATCCTCTCGTGCATTGAAACGTACACTTTATCAATAGTATACTTATTTTTTTTTCAATTCTCAGAACAATTTTATTACTAACCCATACATCATATACATCTATCATATTCTATAATCATACACGAATACCCACACACACACACACACACACACACACACACACACACACACACACAATACATACTATAGTATACAATGATGTGTGTACAATCTGATAACTTTTTATATAACATCCCGGTGTATTAGCGTGTATCAAGATCATTATAAAGAAGATGTATTAAGTAATATTTATATAATATATAATATAATACATATAATACATATAATAATAATAATAATAATAATAATAATAATAATAATAATAATAATAATAATAATAATAATAATAATAATAATAATAATAATAATAATAATAATAATAATAATAATAATAATAATAATAATAATAATAATAATAATAATAATAATAATAATAATAATAATAATAATAATAATAATAATAATAATAATAATAATAATAATAATAATAATAATAATAATAATAATAATAATAATAATAATAATAATAATAATAATAATAATAATAATAATAATAATAATAATAATAATAATAATAGTATATAATAATAGTATATAATGATATTGATGAAATTATAGATATTTTCTACTCAACTATATTAAATATATTTGATAAAACAGTTCCAATGACAAAAGTTGTTACTAATACAAGTAAATACCCAAAACATATACACTCTATTCAATTAAAATGTTTACACAATTTTAAAAATAGGAATAAGTCAATTATTCATTACAATAAGTGACGAGATTTACAATCTCTTCTACACAGTAATATTAATAATTTTGTTTTGACTAGAGAGTATAATGTTATCAATTCTAATAATAAATCATTATTCTATAAATATGTTAATTCTAGATGTTCATCTCACAATGAAATATCTCCTTTAATAAAAGATGATAATACATATGCATCACTAGATTACGATAAAGCAAGACTTTTAAACGATCAATTTACATCCGTCTTTACAATAGACAATGGTATCATTCCGGATCACACACTTAAAACAAATGAAACAAGTAGGTTAATAATGTTATATTTACAAGAGAAAATGTTAGAAAAATTGTAAGTCAACTTTCCAATTCATATACAATTCCTCCCGATAAAATACCATCTTTTGTATTTAAAAAATTCTCATATGATTTATCACTACCACTATCAATAATATTTAATAAATCAATTACTTCTGGTAAATGTCCCTTTATGTGGAAATATAGTTTTATTACTCCTATTTTTAAAAATGGCGATCCTTCTGTTAAAGAAAATTATCGGCCAATTTCAATAACTTGCATAATGTCAAGGTATAACAAATAGTATTACATCATTTTTATTAACAAATTCACTTTTATCTCCATCGCAATTTGGTTTTACAAGTGGTAAGTCTGTTGAATTACAATTGTTATCTTGCTTGAATAAATGGACATCAGCTATTAATGATAACAAATTTATAGATATTATTTATTTCGATTTTAAAAAGGCTTTCGATAAAGTATCACACCGAAAAATTCTCGTTAAAATCAAAGATATTGGAATATCTGGTAATATTTATAACTGTATTGAGAGTTTTTTAACTAATAGAAAACAATCAGTCAAAATAAATTATACATATTCTAAATTTAAAAATATATTATCAGGCGTGCCACAGGGCTGAGTTATTGGACCCATTCTTTTTATTATTTTTATTAATGATTTAACTAATTTATTTACTGATAAAATAAAATTGAGCTATTTGCAGATGACACAAAAATTCACCTACAATTTAAAAATGTATCTGATAGAAATCACATGCAAATAGCGATAAATTCATTTTTATCACGAGGCAATAGTTGGCAACTCGATATCGCTTCGCATTAAACAGCAATAATGACATTAAACAGTATAGATATGCCAATCTACTATATAGATAATACGGTAATTAATACATGTGATACACATCAAGATTTAGGTATACAATTTGATAAATATTTATATTTTGATAAGCACATATTATATTGTTGTCGGGGTGCTCTTTTAACGATTAATAATTTATTCCGTTGTTTTTTAACTAATGATATTACTACACTTATAAAGGCATATATTACATATGCTCGTCCAAAAGTAGAATTTTCGACAACAGTATGGAACCCTGGTCTGAAAGCTAGACGATATAATGATCTAGTTGACAAGATAGAAAGGGTTCAGCGAGTATTTACGAGAAGATTATTCGGAAGATGTGGATTGGCATATATTAGTTATGGCGAACGTCTTAATTATATTGGCTTATAATCATTAGCACTAAGACGCTTACATAAAGATCTAATAATGATATATAGGACCTAAACTAATTCATAATATATGCAATATCGATTTATCTAATATACTCAATCCATTACAGACAAACTCTCGTACTCGTGGCCATGGAATAAAACTCGTGGCTACAAAATCTCGTACAAATATACATATGAATTATATAAATAATCGTATATTAAATGTGTGGAATAATCTAGATTATGAAACTGTCCATTCACAATCATTAAACTGTTTTAAATCACGTTAGGATTTTCGTCGATATATATATATATCGACTTCTCTCTATAGAGAGAAGTGAATCCTATCTAATCTATTGATATAAATTATATATATATATATATATACTATATATATATAGTTTATAGATTATACACCTATTAATAAAATAGTATGATATATTCAATTCAAATAAATTGTAATACAAAAAATCAGCATTATGAGAATATTATATTTGATATAAATAACTATTATTTGTAGTATAAATTGTATATTAAACCTGATCATAATTATAAATATAAATAAAGATAAAAATAATAATTTTACATTTATTAGTAATAATCCACTATAGTACCTCTATCACAAAGTACCATACACTACATTGCATTTTTATCCATTTTCTTTATATCGATTAATATCATATGTTATTTTTATTTTCAAATAAAAATGTGTAGTAATAATTTACTCATCGTAATACAATATGATATAAACTAACTAAATAATATGCAATAGATCTACCTAGCTAATACATATATCAAATATGCATATGTTTCTGTTGTCCTAGTCTAACGCCGTGATCGCCTATAGGCGTATGTATATATATATATATATATATATATATATATATATATCGCCTATATCATATAGGATTCAACTTAACCAAATTAGCAATTCATTATTGAATTCGTATGTGATATGTATATGATTATATATGACATAATACACATATGGTATAACATTGCTTTTACTACTTAATGTTATGCATGTTAAGAGAGATATCTAATGAATAAAGCTAATCGCCTTCTCCCCCTCTATCTCATCACCACACCATCCTCTCTCTTACTATCTCTATATATATATTTCCATATCACTCCATTCGTCGTTCTCCCCTCCATATTTCCCTCTCTCCGATTATCCATAAACGGTGTGTGCGTGTAATACGTTTACCTTCACATACGCATCCGTACACATTCAGGTGAACAGCAGCGTTACTACAGATACGTACATCAGCTCTAAGATACCCGCGTAACAAAGTACTACCTATATAGTGCGACGATATTGATACCGAACGATATGAATTCTCCGAAGAAGGAAACTTCCCGCAAAAAATAGTACGTTGTTTTTATTACTTAATATAGTTGACTGGTATTTACCTTACTTACCTTACCAGGTCGAGCTTGCTCGGCATTCATTAACACGTAACTTCCATTCATCTCTATCATTCATCGCATTCATCAGTTCGTCTACATTACATTAGGTATCGTCGACGAGTTGATCTACAAAAGTTTTTGCTGGACGTCCACGGGAGCTTTTACTATATTTAGGTAACCAGAGAAGAACGTCACAAATCAGCTCTTTTTGCTCCTCCAACAATATCCTGTGAATCTAAGTCTTTGTTCACGGATCGAAGAAGTTACTTTTGAAGTTTTGCCATAGAGTTCTTTGTTGGTAAGATGTTCTTTCCATGATACGTTCAGAGCGGCCCGTAGCATGCGAGTGTAGGCTCCGTCGATTTTTTTTTCCAATTTTGTTGTTAAAGTCCATGTAATTTCTCCATATACAAAAACAGATTCTACCGTTGCTCTGAAGAAGTTTCTTTTCAGATATTTAGATAACTTTGAATTCCATATGTTGTTCATTTGGTTTAGTGCGGCCCAGGCTTTTCCTATTCTGACATTTATATCATGCTCTGTGGATGCTATAAAACTACCAAGGTATTTAAAGTCTTGGGTTTTCTTGATATTTTCTACATTCTGGGTTTTAATCATATCTGTTGAATTCTGGTTGTATGCCATGTATTCTGTTTTAGCGACATTAATGTGAAGTTCGATTTCTTTTGCAGTTTTTTCTAGACTATTTAGTAAGATATTGGCTTCTTTTACGTCATTGGTGGTGATTGCACTATCATCTGCATAGTCTACATCTGTTATAGTGAATGCGGGGTATCTTGAGCTCTTTCTTTCTGTGAGAGTTAATCCATATTTTGAGTTATTATCAATCGATGTTCTCATTATGTAGTCTAAACAGATAATAAATAGATATGGTGCTAAGGTATCTCCTTGCAGAACTCCTATGGTAATATCGAAGAAAGGGGTATCTCCATCTGGTGATCTGACTATTGCGCGAGTGTTTGTATATAGTATCATTATTGCTTTGATCGTTTCTTTTGGTATCCCATATGCTGATAGAATATATTTTAATTTTAATCTGTCGATTGAATCGAAGGCTTTCGAAAAATCAATAAATAGAAGTATAGCAGGTACATTTTTCGATTTTACTCCTTCAATTAAACGACGAATGGTTAATATTTGCCCAGTTGTTGATCGATTTGTTCTAAACCCGTTTTGGTTTTTTCTAAGGATATCTTCTATCTTGGGTCTTATTCTATTTAATAACAACAGATTGTATATTTTCGAAGCTATTGATGTAAGAGTGATACCTCTATAATTATTTGTCAAAGCTAGATTTCCTTTTTTTGGAAATGGTAATAAACAACCTTCGTTCCATCTTTTTATTGGATCTTGATTGTATACACTATTGCAGAAGTGTAATAGAATTTCTTGGAATTATCCTAATTTCCAGACTTCTGCTGGGATTTCATCCAGTTCTACTGCTTTGCCATGTTTATACTTCTTACAGCTATAATGATTTCGTCAGGTGTGAAGAGTCCTTTTTTTATATCTAATTCGCTATTTACAATTTGCGAAATTTCTTCTTCATTCTCATTGATCTTTGTGGGTTTACCAAGTAGATCTTGGAAATGTTTTTGCCAAAGTTTAACACGTTCCTCGTTATTTTTTGCCTTTATTTTTGATCTGCATGAGTTTTTCTTCCGCTTACTTCGTTTACTATTTTCTAGGATTTTGCTGATTTTTGATTTCTTACAGCATTTTGTATTTCATCAATCTTACTCTGGATGTATTCAGATTGTTCTTTATCATAAGAAAGTACAAGATTTGTTTGTGCTTTTTTAAATTTTCTGATATTTTCCATTGTTGGATGTGAGTTTCGTTTTTCTGCGGTTTCTTGTAGAATAGTTCATTTGTTGGATATCTCTAATTTTTCCCAAGGTAGTCTTTTCTTTAACTTTGATTTCAGTGATATTATTTCTTTAGCTATTTCCTTGCATGATGTTTCAAAATGTGCAAAAGTCGAGTCAGCGGTTTTTGTGGATTAAGTATTCAGAAGAATTTCAAACCTGTTTTTGACCTTTGTGATGAATGATTTTCTTATTTCGGTATTCTTTTTCAGACAGCTCCATTCATTTGGCTTGTTCTTACTCGTTTTTTTCTTATTTGCTCCAAGGATTAATTTTATTTCAGCTGAGACGATTCGATGGTCAGAGGCGATACTAGCGAAGGAGTTATATGCTCTACAATTTTTTGCACTGTTCTTCCATTTTTTGTTAATGATAACGTAGTCTATTTGTGAAGTGCAGGTGTTTGGAGCTGTATGTGTCCATTTCTGACCTTGTCTTTTTTGGAAGAGTGTGTTTAAATAAACTAGTTTATTCTCGAGAAGAAGATTTTTAAGCATTTCTCCGTTCCTATTGCTGTTTATATGATATGCTTGTTTAAAATTGTTTTGACCTAGTTGAGCGTTAAAATCGCCTCCAATTAAGAGTACGTTGTGTTTTGGGACTTGTCTAATCAAAGAGGATAGGTCTGAGTAAAATATTTCGGTATCGATTTCATCACTTACATTTGTTGGTCTGTAGCACGATATTACTGTGGTTTCAGGGTTTCCATGAAAAGTTGCTATCATGATACGTGGAGTTATCATTTCGACATTAGCTATTGTGTTATATGTCTGTAGATTAACTAGAATTCCGAATCCTCCATTTTATGCATTTATTGAGTTTTTCCAAGCAGAGCATGTCAGCAATATCCATTTTCCAAACGTTTGTTCTTTTATGGGTATATCCTCGTGACTATGTCTATGTTCTTGGATGCATATTATATCATGTTTTGTAGATTCGGCTGATATTAAGTGTTCCGATAGTTAATAACTGTTTAGTCTTTAGTAGTATATTTTATTTTGTAATTTTAATTTTTTTAGTTTTCTCTTTTTCTTTAGTTTCTCCTTTTCTTTTTCTTTAGTTTTCTCTTTTTCTTTAGTTTTCTTAGTAGCTAACTTTAGAGTGTCGAGGTATTTACATTGTGATCTAAATATATTGATTGTTAACTAAAACTATACACGCGAATAATACGTATAGATACGTGTATAACGCGTAAACATAGCATTACGATACACGTGTGTAACGAAACCTCGCCACAACAACAGTTATACATGTCTACTGATTATGGTTACAATGCTGTCGTTATTTGTAGTGATGAGTACCGTCAAATTCAAGCAACAGGTTTAATTATTATTTATGTTTACATACGAATTATAGAAGAAATATATAGTCGAAAGTATTCATTAATATTTGCCGTTATTTTTATTTACGTTGTTGAAAAAAACAAAGAATAATTCGAAATTAAAAAAATAAATATGTAAATGTTGTAGTTTAACATTAGAAATATATATATAAATATATATATATATATATATTTATATATAGAATACTCTTTGTAATCGTATATATTTATAAAATAAATGTAATCATCTATTTTAGAATATTTCAAATCGAGTCCATAAATATGTCATTCTAATATTTATGTATCGAATATATTTCAGGGTATATTTAAATTCGACGCAAAGCGTGTATTCTTGGACATTCGGAGAAAACTTAACCCGGTACAGGAATCTGTACTTTGGCCCGATAGACAGAATACGCCATTAATGATATATTTAGCCAGCAAATACTTTGAGAAGACAACACACATCATCTGGGGCGAATTTAACAGGGTAAGGCAGCCAATCTCTAACTGCGCGTAATCAATTGTTCTCTACCAATAAATATGCCCTTATTGTGTTCATTATGTCCTTTTAAGTTTGAAATAAGTCCGCTATTTATGCTATAATCAGAATAATGACAATATTTACAGTAAATATGTTTATCATTAAATACATATCAAGAATATGAACGTACTGCATTAACTTACGAAGTAAATCATTAACGTACTAATAACGTTAAGTACAGATGTACCTAGGGTACTTTCGATTTTTTTTAAAAGAATACGTTTCTAATTATAAACACATATTATAACGGTTCCGCTAGAAATTATCCAAGACTATTAAAACGCTCTATTGGTTAAGAATCTCGCACCTTTATGTGCGTATATATAGGTGAGCGTAGAGTGCGAATTGTACGCGGGTATACATAGTACACCTTAAACCTCAGAAACTGGACATATGTCCGAGCATCAAGGATCGCTGTGTCTACACACTGAACGCGAGTCACCTAGCCGAGGCGGATCTTGTGGTTGTATTCATGGGTGATAAATTCACGTTCGTTGAGCCACACCTACGTCCCGCCTATCAGAAGTGGGTGTACGGCATTGGAGAATCACCACTCTACTCGAGAGTTAAACGCATGCAGGTTTGTTGTTGTTGTTGTTATCACCTGACACGGCTGCGTTATTTATCGCTGCTAGTAGAATACGACAGTTATATTCTGATTACATATATACTTTATGGTGTATTGCGTATAAATAAAACTATAATTATACGTAACTTTATATTTCATAATTAAATTATTTCGAATCTTTATTTTATAAAAAAACTTTCTAATTTAATGTAATATTATATAATCTTTCATTTACAATCGTATACACTAACGTCATGGTATCTTTTCCCCTCCATCTCATCATATCTCATCAGATCTCACAGCGCAGTGCGCAGCCTCTTTGTTAGAGGGTATACCCCATTCACTCCACGCAGTCTATAGATATAATATGCTATAGCATTATAATGTCAACATGTAGTAAATTGTCGATACAACGAAGTTTCTAATATCGGCAATATACTTCTTAATATCGAGTATACTATATCGAGTATATATATATATACATATATATATATATATATATATATATACACATATATACATAACTGAGCCATACAGGCAGTTATGTATACATATATGCTACGGGTTCGAGCCCCGTCCGGACCATTAAAATAGGTCGTTAATAATATTAATATTATTTAGAAGTGACCTTATATAATTGTGTATAAATAAACGATCGACTCTCATTAAAACCATGGATGCCTTAACACGAGGTTTGAAGGGATATTAGAGCCATATATGGTTATAAGTGAAAACTTCATCTAAGTTTCTGGATAGATGGGAAAAGACTCCACAAAAACAAAAATAACATATATATATATATATATATATATATATTACCTTACTAGGTCGAGCTTGCTCGGCATTTTATCTAGCTATTAAAAGCATATATATATATACATATATATATATACATATATATATATATATATATATATATATATATATATATATATATATATATGTTGACTCCGGAAAACGGAGAATGATAGTTCGCGACAGGTTATATATTTATTAAATGGAAAGGACTGTACTTGGGGAGAATATGGGGTGGTTCGTGGATGTACGTGGATGGGGAATGTGGTATGGTTCGTGGATGGGGGTAGATGGGGAATGGGGGTGTTCGTTGAAGGTGGTATATGAGGAATGGGTGTGTTCGTGGATGTGGAAGTGGATGTGTCACGTCTACTAATTGTAATTTACAAAACCGAAATCAAATTATATAAAATATATATACACAAATAACAAAATATATTAGGATCAACATTTATCTAAATTATATAACACATTTATACTTAGTACAGAACACATTTATAAATACCTACATATAGTTAATACGTAGTTACCATTAGTGATCTAAAACGAGCCGAGTTTGTCGATATCGTATATAGAGGACATGTTGTAGTTAAACTACTATTTATTAACAATTAAAACAAATAACCATACACTAATGCTGTTAAACATATAATACAACATTACAATATAGTTGATTACAATGTAAATTTATACAAAACTCCACGTGCTAGGTATAATCAAAAATAAAATAATATTATTAAATCTAATATAATTCAGATTATATTATTTATACGCGACGTTTCATTGGTCAAACCAATTATATTTAAATAACACTAAATAAAAAACAAAAAAATCAATATACGAAATCAACATTTCTACTTTTATAATTATTCCATAAAATAAAACAAAAATATAACTAACTGAAAATATATAATAAACAAAATAACACTAACTAAAAAACACAAAAATCACTATATACGAAATTAACATTTATAATTATTACATAATAGACAAAATAACTAATTAAAAATATATAATATAAACTTAAAAACAAGTACATTAAAAATATATAAGATGTTAGTCTGCTACATATACCCCTTCTAATTTTTTAAATGTACATTTATAACATTTTAAATTATATATTTCACTCACTACATTTTATATTTATTCTTATTCTACCCTATAGGGTATATCTATCATATATGATCGGCACCCCATTTAATTAATTACATCTACTATAAAGTTATTTCATCTAATCCATGAACTTAGATGACATTTTCACTTATACCCAGATGGCTCTAATGTCCTTATTATATATATATCCTCGCTGCCAGTTTATATTCGCACACATAGTATACAACGCATACGTTTAGTGTTCCATACACAATAGGTGCATTGTTCACTGTACAATGTCCTGTATTACCTATAGTGGTAGGTCTATAGGCATATCAGTTATACGGCATGCGGATACCTCTAATATTTATGATACCCTTTCTATTCGTAATACCCAAACCTTATCTGATACTTTTTGAAAATATAGTGAATATTTATTATTTTGTTAGTGTCTAAATCGCTATCGGGATAATATAAACTATAGACTATAGTCTATACTATAGACTATAGTCTATAGTATAGTCTAAATTATATAATATAGCATAGACTATAAACTAATTTTAACGTCATCCCTGACCGCAGACACTGGACAACAAGTACAACTTGACGTTGACCTACCGACTTTCTTATCCTCATAACGTACCGTTATATTACGGCATGTGTAGAAAACGTGCAGATCACGTGACTTCTGCGAACACGCCCACTATTGATTATCTAGCGGGTAAGCGGTACGGGGCAGCGTGGTTCGTGCACAATTGTAGTCCCCCTTCCAGACGCAAGGTTTATGTTCGATCGTATCGTGTTAATTATACGCGTATCTATAGATGATACTTTACTTAAGTAATGTACTTAAGTAATATACTTAATATAATATAATTATATTATACTACTAATATTATACTATAGTATAATAACCTTCTTACATATATAGAGTATTTAATCGCATAATCTAAGTTGATTTTATTAGTATATTATTAACTAATAGTTAATAACTATACATGAATTTGAACCAAATATATAATATCTACGCAACGTTATTAGTATTCAGACTTCCTGCTGATAAAAGTACTATACTACTAGATATATCGACATAACTGAAATAGAATTAGGTTTGCCACGGTTGATATATGGGAAAGTATCCGATTACCGACCCCTAAATGATTATTTGTAATAACTTATTCAATATTAAATATATTTATTTGAAATTTTGTAATTAGGGTAATATTATGGCAATGAATAATGTGGCTATAATAAAATTGTTGATATAATTATATTTACAAGAATAACCAAGGGGGTAAGTAATCGGATACATATGCCTAATACCGACCCCCTTATCCTATTACCGACACCCTAAAATAATCATGGTATAAATAATTATAATATTATAATATACAATAAAAATAGTAGATATACATAAATATAATTAATTATGACATTCACGCAATTTATTTGTTATTGAATTTATGTTTTAATAGTAATATTAAATTTAAATTTAAACTTTATAGTAATTATATTAAAATAGTGTATATTACTATTTAATATTTATGAATTAATCAGTATGTATATAATCAACTGGAATCATGAATCCTAAATCTATATCAATGATACAAAAAGAACTTACGACATATTTTAAAGTAAAATACTAATTTATTTTGATTGGATATTATAAATCACATGGGGTCGGTATTAGGGTAATTTAGGGGGTCGGTAATAGGAACATAATATGGGTTGCTATAATTAATATATATTGGCCCATAGTTATTCAAATTAAATTATTTTCATTATAGTTATAAACATTTATTGATCTACAATATTATGCACAAAATCAAGTTTTCTTTTAATTGATAAACCTTTTAAAATGATTTAAAAAAAGTTATTATTCAAATATTTAAAAAGTAAAAACATAATATTATATTTTATCAAATAACAATTGTAGGGTTAAATATTTTTTTAAACAAAATACGTATTAATATTTTTCATTAAATTACTAACAGTTCATATATATATATAAATATATAATTTTTTGATATCTCTTATAGTTACTGATATATGAGAGGGGGTCGGTAATAGGAGAGGGTCGGTAATCGGAGACTTTCCACTATAACCAAAGCCCAAGATACACGGTCAATCAATATATGTCAAATTTTTTTTTCACGCTTCAATGATTTATTTAAGACACGCCCATCGGCAATTGGTCAGAAATATAATATTTGTATTAGTTTTCATGTCATTTATTTAAATTTTTCATATAATATAAATTTTAACATATAATTACTAAACCTCGAGACAAAGTTAGTAAATTTAAGGTTGAATATGTTTAATATTTATTAGATACAATAATTACTTTTAGATTTGTATAATGTTAAATACTTAAAATAGTGTATTATATTCAAAATATTTTAAATATTATTTGAAAATTATTTTCAAATTAAACATTAAAATACAACACGATTTATATAAATTGTTAGTATATTTTTATGAATATATATATATAATAATATATATATAATTATATATTTATATAATTATATGCATAAGTATAACAAATTATATGATTTATGAAATATTAGATAAGGGCATTTTTTATTATAATCAACTAATAGCAAAGCGGGTTTTGATAATATCTACAATAATACGATTTTTTATATTGATGTAATTACAATAAAATTAGTATAATTGGAAAGCTTATTAAATTCTATTATAATGTTCATATTTTAGTTTTTTTTAATTTTTATTAAAACAAAAGTTATGAGCAAAAATGTGGTAAATTTATATATATATATATATTATATATATAAAAATCAATGAATAGGTAAACAATAAACCTACAGTTTATTTTATAAACAATGTAATATGTACTGTAGGTTAATTATATATATATATATATATATATATATATATATATATATCATATATATATATATATTATAATATATGTAATATATATTTAAATATATATAAAATTTAATTTATTTTTAATTTTTAATTAAATTATATCATTAAACTTAATTATTATATATATATATATATATATATAAATATATTATATAAAACATATATGTAATATACATTAATATATATATATAATATTCATTTAATAGCACAACATTATTAAAAAAAATGTATATTTTAATATTATATATATATATAATATATATATTAATATATAATAATGTTTATAGCAACAAAGAAGTTACTGTGGTATGAACATGTAATTCGCAACACTAATTTGATGTCGAAATTAATATTTCAAGCTACTGTAAATGGCACAAGAAGAAGGGGAAAATATTGTGAGGAAATCATCAGAGCTCCTACGACTCAATGCTAAAAAAATAGTAACGTTCTCTGCTAATAGTAAATCTATACATCTATCAAAAGTTGTTGTATATAGAATTATAGTAATCCTAATACTAAAGTTATACTAATATAAAAGCCAATATGAGTTTTTAATATCAAATCTTTACCAATATCAAAGTTCTTTCCGTATTTAGTAATTGCTGATATCAAATTAAAATGGCTTTTCAAATATCAAATTCCTATTGAAATATTCTAATATCTAGGCTTTACAATATCAATGTACTTTGCACATTTAGTACTTTTTGATATATAAATATTGAGATGGAGGGGGATAGAGGCGGAGGGGAAAGAGAGTGAGTGAGATAGTGTGATAGTTAGAGAATGAGAGTGAGTGAGTGTAAATGAGTGTAAGAGTAAGTGAGTGAGTGAGTGTGAGAGTAAGAGTGAGGGGGAGGTAGGTAGAGTGAGTGAGTGTGATAGTTAGAGAGTGAGAATGAGTTCGAGTAAGTGAGGGAAAGTGAGTGAGAGTAAGTGAGGGAGAGAGTGATTGTAAGGGAGAGGTAGAGAGAGAGTGGGAGAGGGAGTGAGATAATGAGAGTGAGTTTGAGTGAGAGAGGGAGAGATATATTAAGAGTGAGAGAGAGAAGGAGTGAGAGGGAGAGAGTGATTGTAAGAGTAAAGGAGAGGTAGAGAGATAGTGGGAGAGGGAGTGAGATAATGAGAGTGAGTTTGAGTGAGAGAGGGAGAGATATATTAAGAGTGAGAGGGAGAGAGTGATTGTAAGAGTAAAGGAGAGGTAGAGAGATAGTGGGAGAGGGAGTGAGATAATGAGAGTGAGTTTTAGTGAGAGATATATTAAGACTGAGAGATAGTGAAAGTGATAGTGAGTGAGAAGGAAGAGAGAGAGAGAAGAAGTGAGAGAATGAGAGGGATAATGTGTGAGTGAGAGTGAGAGAGATAGTGTGATATTGAGAGTGAGAGAGTAAGATTGAGTGTGTGAATATTTACCTATACATGTAATTAGACAATTTTAATATTTCAATAAATATAATAATATAAATAGGTTAAATACTTATTTTTTTTATTTATTAATATATACACAAAAGTTATATACATATATATATATATATATATATATATATATATATATATATATATATATATATATATATATATATATATATATATATATGTATATATATAAATAATTATTTATCTAGAATGATTGAACATTATTTAACAATTTAATAATTTATATACTAAATCATATTATCCTAATATACTTTTAATAATATGTATTTATAATAATTATATTCAAGAGACTTTGAATTTGAATTTAATTATTAATAATATAATTATAACATAAAATATGACTTGCTATTAGTATTAACACATTCTATTCATTTGATATATAGCACTATGTATGCTAATAAACTAATAAACTTAATACAATATTATTGATAATATCAAAGGGCTTGAGTAATATATTTTATATTTAAATTATATATCAATAATATTATGAAAAATATAATTTATTCTAACAAGATATATGCCTAATAAATGTTTACTAAATTAATAATACACATATTTCTAATAATGTTAATATTATTATTAATAAATGATTATATTCATTTGATATTTATATAATATTTATATTTATACGTAATAAAGTTTATTATAAACACTCGCGATATAATAATATTATTGCTTAAATTTATTTTGTTATGCATTTTTATAATTAATATTAAAAATAGAATTT
Organism: Osedax fenrisi; assembly: GCA_964019155.1. Taxonomy (NCBI): domain Eukaryota; kingdom Metazoa; phylum Annelida; class Polychaeta; order Sabellida; family Siboglinidae; genus Osedax; species Osedax fenrisi. The sequence goes on from OZ025239.1 coordinate 103,746,141, forward strand.
ATCATAACAAAAATATGCCTATTAAATGTTTACTAAATTAATAGTACTTATACTTCTAAATAATATTAATAAATGTATGCATATATTTGATATTCCTATTGTAATAAATATATAAAATAATCAAATGATTTTAAAATTAATTTGATCTTGTTTCTATTTACCAAAGATATTAACATATTATTATTATCTGTGATATAATTAAATACCCATGTTCCCTTAACCTTGTGCTGGGTGATATACTACTATTTACATAGGCTTAATAGGCGACCGTGTATCTTGGGCTTTGCTATAACTATGTTTTCAATGCTCTATTAAATTACATGCACTATAAATTAGCTTTTACTCGCTACATAGATATGAATAGTATTTTAAACAAACATATCCAACAAACACAATGCCCATATATGGGTATACCTAGTGCAATATGTTATATTATTTGGAAATGTTTAGAAGTGTATACAAGTATATATTTAGATAAATACTTATATAGGGGAGGGAAGGGGGTAGTGACCGAGGACGTAGTAGTGGCCGTTTTAATTAACGCTTAAATGGTGCTTAATAGGATACAAAGTTCTATATACAATATTTAGATAATCAAAATATCTATAATATATAGTACAATTTTTTTTTTAATAATTAATTAATTACTCTAATTTATTATATAATCATTTTATAAAATAAATGTTGACAAAAAACATAATTATATATATGTATGCTTATTTATGTGTAAGAGTATGTGTATATATAATTAAATAATTGAATCAAATAAGGTGCGTATACATAATAAATATAATTATTTAATATTACATAATTAAAAAAATATAAATCGAATACATTTCGAGACACCTATCGCATTTTCTGGTACTAGCGGCCACTACTTTCGGCCTTGCCTTATTTTAGTGCTTTTTGTAATGCCTAATCAAACGTTTATATTATTAGGTTAAATATTTTATATATAAAAGTGAAATCACATTATTCTAGAACTATATGATTTCTAGTTAATTCGTAAAAATAAGAGCCTACAATTCAGTATTTATCGATATATTAGAAATCTTCTGAGGAATATTAATTATCGGCCACTACTCCCTTCCCTCCCCTATATATATATATATATATATATATATGTGTGTGTGTATGTGTGCTTATGTATATGTTTATTTAAAGTTAAACAAACAGAAATTATATATTTCGACTATATATTTACTTAAATAAAGTACCAATCAATCAATTAGCCGTTATATGTTCATATGCATACAGAGATTTGTAAAAGGCTTGCGGAAATATTATCAAATCCACCAGTTCGGCTGCGGTGGAAAATACAAGTGTGACTACACGGAAGGCGAATTCTGTGATAAAGTATTGTTGAATCGCGACTACAAGGTAACGTAGTACCTACTATAGTACCTACTATAGTACATACTATAGTACCTACTGGCCAGTTTAGATTTCTATCCAATAGGTTATTCGTATACAGTGATGGGCGTGATCGTCAATCCTTCGTAATATGCTCGATCGTGATCGTAAAATTATCAGTTATGAATGATCGTGATCGTCAGTATTTGGATCGCCGGTAAAAAGGGCACGATCGTGATCTAGATCACAGATCACGGAAAAAATCATATATGCCCATCGCTGTTATTATATAACATTATAACATGGCAATGAATTTCAAATGTAAATTTAAGTTGATGTAATCGATTTTAATAAATAAATCATTATCTATTATTGTAATATATTTAGAATATTTATGAATGAATAGGTTTGTAGTATAATAAGTGGGTACCCCGGGTACCCCGTACAAAGTCTACTGTATCCGGTACCCAGTTCTCTAATAGAACATTCCGAAGTTGTGACGGGTATATAGGGCCTACATCTTATAAAATAACAAATTAAATATTTAAACAAATCGAATTTTCAAAATAAACTTACAGAATAATTTATCGATCATGATTGAACTTCCGTTAATGTAAACATTATATCACAATATGATATATTACTAAGTAACTATATAATATAACACCGTAGTATTCAAATTAATTATAATATATTGTAAACAATATTTAAATTATATTTGTATATATGTATATTGCAATTATATATGGCAATTGGTAATAAGGTTATATTGATATATATATATATATATATATATATATATATATATATATATTATATATATTAACATATATATATAATATTCATATTTCTATTATGAAAGGTTTATTTTATAAATTTATATTACAATTAAAATGTTACAGAACATTTCATTCTTAATTCAACAAATACAAATAATATAAAAGTAAATTATCATTTTCTATCCAACACGTATACGTGTCGATCAATAAATAACTAACTAATGAACTTATTACTTACGATGAACAGTTTTACCTATCTCTGGAGAACAGTTTCTGCGACGAATACCTAACGGAGAAGACATTCCGTATCCTCAGCCTTAACGTGATCCCAGTTATCAGCAGTCACGCTAACCTCACCGCCAGACTTCCTCCTCATTCTCATATCGATACTAGGGACTTTAAATGTTAGCAATTCGCTGTGCCCTACTCGTAAGTTATCAGTGGTTTCGGTTATAGTCAGATGTCGAATATATCTATGATTGACGATGTATTACGCAATAGTATTATTTATAATACATTCTCATTTTCATTTTAAAGACATATTACGTAATTATTGTAATGTGAGTGATTACAAATAATGTTGACTATTAAAATTAAAATATTATTATTTTTTATTTATGTAATTAATTATACTATTAAAATATATTGCATTAATAATTGTATATTAATATAGCTTTATAATAATATAATACCTGACTATAGTTATGTATATTTAATAAATAATATATCAATATATCAATGTCATATATGATATAAAATAAATACATTTATATATATATATATATATATATATATATATATATATATATATATATATGTTTGTGTGTGTATATATAACAAAGTTGGGTATTCATATATATTTGTATTAAGCAAATACCTGTTTAAATTGTAACATAACTATAACGACAATTACGATAACAATATTTGCCAATCTGATAAGACGTACAATCTAATGCACCGATCTTACCGAGCGTCTTTCTTTTATAGAAAAATAACGAAACAAAATGTACAGACGATAAAAAATATAAATTACAAATAAAGAATACGCATTGATATGGCTAGTGATATTAGTTTTTAAGTTTGTATCAAGATATATCGATTTCTGTTACGTTATACTTAGTGCATATATATATATATATATAGATACATATATATATATATATATTACATTAATCGGTATATTTACGATTTTCACTTTATAAAATATATATTTATATAAGTAGGGGAGTGAAGGGGGTAGTGGCCGAGGAGGGAGTAGTTACCGTTTTAATTAACGCTTAAATGGTGCTTGATATGATAAAAAGTTCTATAGAACTATATACTAGTTATATATATATACAATATTTAGATAATCCAAATATGTATAATATATAGTACATTTTTTTATTAAATAATTAATTAATTACTCTAATTTATTATATAATCATTTTTTGTCAAATGTTGACAAAAAACATGATTATATATATGTATGCTTATTTATATGTAAGAGTATGTTTATATATAATTAAATCATTGAATCAAATAAGGTGCGTATGCATCATAAATATAATTATTTAATATTACATAATTAAAAAAATATAAATCGAATACATTACGAAACACCTATCGCATTTTCTGGTACTAGCGGCCACTACTAGAGCCTTGCTTTATTTTAGTGATTTTTGTAATGCCTAATCAAACGTTTATGTTATTAGGATAAACACTTTATATATAAAAGTGAAATCACAGTATTCTAGAACTATATGATTTCTAGTTAATTCAAAAAAATAAGAGCCTAAAATTCAGTATTTATCGATATATTAGAAATCTTTTGAGGCATATTAATTTTCGACCACTACTCCCTTCCATCCCCTAGGACCTAGGGCCTAGGTCAGGGGTTCTTAAACTATGGGTCATGCCCCAAAAAAAGGTCATAGGTGTTTTTCAAAGGGTCATGGGGTTTTTTATTAATAATATTAAATTTTAAAAAGAAGATTTCTCTGAAAATTCCGTGTAATAGTAAATCTCAATTAGTATTATTATTGGTGAACAATTACATTCTCAATATTTAAATGATATGTTTAGAATCAAGTCAGCTATTCGACGAGTTAAATTTTCCTGCGAGCCAAAACAAGTAGCAATTATAAGATTTCCTCTATAGAGCATTACGCCCCTCTATTGAGTTTTTCAAGTTTAAAAAACTCAACTTAAACGATCACGTTTGGACAATGATTCAAGTGTAATGTTTCAATCAAGTAACGTTACAAGAGCATCCTATGAAATAGCGCTTCTTATTGCCAATCAAAAAAGCATACACAATAGGAGAAACTGTATTGACACCCTATGGTTTCATTGTATAATTAAAACTGCCAAATTGCTTTTGGAATAGAAATATGTATACATATTGAGTCAGATTAGTTTATCCAATGATACAATTAAAAATAGAATTGATTAAATGTCAGAAGACATTAAATTACAAGTAATAAAAAACATTAGAATCTCACTTTTTTTTTACAACTCGATGAATATATAGATATTTCTCACATCTCACAATTATTAGTATATGCACGTTACATTCGCGATAGCAAAGTTGAAGAAGAATTTATATTTTGTAACCTTTAAAAACAACGACAGAGGCTATTGATATACCTTATCTTACTAGGTCGAGCTTGCTCGGTATTAAATGATTGATATAATGAACATATTTTCAGAATATTTCGAAAAAGAAGAACTATCTTGGTCAGCATTAACTGGTGTATGCACAGATGGAGCTCCAGCAATGCTAGGATCAAAATCAAGATTTGCTACTTTAGTAAAAAAGAAGAATCCAGATATCACTATAATTATATATTGCATGATTCATCGAGAAGCTTTAGCGTCGAAAACTCTTCCTATTAATATGAAATCGGTTTACAAAAATCAAAATGGTTAATTTTATTTTAAAAAGTGCACTTAATACACGTATTTTTCGGTTTTTATGTCAAGAGTTGAATTCTACTAACAAGGACCTTCTTTATTATACGGCTGTCAGATGGTTGTCGAAAGGTAATGTTATAGCACATGTATTTGAGCTCATGGATTAATTAAAAATCCATTTTTAATCTCAAGGTAAAAGTACAGAACATCCGTTTATTATAATTATGGATTATACATTTCCTATTCCTGAGGAAATGGAAAACGAATTTCTTAGTTTAGTAAATAATACATCCATGAAAAATGTATTCAAACAAGAAGAAAACATATCAGATTTCTGGACAACGATATCTTCACAATATCCAAAATAGGCCGAAAAAGTGCATGCGAATACTTTTACTATTGTCATCAACGTATTTATGCGGAAAAGGATTTTCTACATTATTGAATATAAAATCAAAAGCTAGAAATAAACTTTAAGCAGCATGAGAACTGATATGCATTTTAAGCAAGACTTTGCCGAATATTTCAAATTTAGTATATACAAAAACAAAGTCACAAATCATGAATGATTCAATGAATATTTTAAGCAAATCTGTTTTTTATTTTCAAAATAATTGTGGGTAATAGTAACATTTTATTTTATGAAAAGGGTCATGACAAAAAAAGTTTAAGAACCCCTGGCCTAGGTAGTATATTAATAAAATACCTATTACTCTACTTTATAATTACTTGTATATATATATATATATATATATCCTACATATATCATATGATACATATTATGTAATATATAAATTAAGCAATCATTATCAAATACATTATGATATGTAGAAACTTATATGTCATATTATATTAAAATAATTAAATTATTAATTATACGAAACATGCTTTATGAAGTTAAAAAATTAAACTTAATTTAAATCTATATACGATGTGCATGCATATATATATATATATATATATATATATATATATATATATATATATATATGTGTGTGTGTGTGTGTTAGTGCTGTAAAATTTCAAATCTCAAATCTTTTTTTTTCGGTTCGGTTCAAATCTTTAATTTTCGAGTATTAGGAAAGATTTGATAGTCTCAAATCTTTATTTTAAATTTAGTTTCGATTCGGGTATCATGTCGGGTAATTGTTCGGGTAACGATAGATTAACATAATTATGTAATAAATTTCTTTTAACTATTTTAAAATATCCATTAAAATGTATAGATTCTATTAATTCGATCATCAGTTATGCCACCTATATGATAATATATTTAAAATAGAATAATGTTATCAATGACACGGTTTCCTTGATTTATTATCCATTAATAACAATATTTAAAAATTAATACGTATATTCTGCATATTCCTGAATGAATATCATTAGATTAAGTTTAAATGATTTATACTCTGTATTGATATATACAAATGTTAATTCATAAACCGTTTAAAACTATATTTGTCTACAAGTACATTTTGAATACATATTTGACACTATGTTATATATATATATATATATATATATATATATATATATATATATATTAGTAGATATTATATATAGTAGATGCATCTGCTAGATATATAGTCTAAATATAATATTTATATTTAGCCTTCTATATATATATATATGCTATAGCATATATGCCATATATGGTGTATATACTATATACTATATACTATATAGTATATAGGATTCCTCTTACACCTTTACTAAATATTAGATACTGATATATATGATTATTAGAATAGAAACGTATTCAATAATTCAAGTAATTAATAATTATTTATTGTTAATTATTCAATTATAATTTATTAATTAATAATTATTTATAAATTAATTATTATTATTATTAATTAATAATAATAATGTATTATATATTATTTTAATTAATTAATAATTATTTAATTATAATTTATTAATTAATAATTATTTATAAATTAATTATTATTATTAATTAATAATAATAATTTATTAATTATTATAATTATTTATTAATTATTATAATTATTTATTATTTATTATAATTATTTATTAATTATTATAATTAATAATTAATTTAATTAATAATAATTATTTATTAATTAATTTTTTATTATTAATAATAATTAATTAATTAATATCTCATTTTTGTCTTCGTTAACTTATTTTAAAATATTATTAAAAGATTTGAAGTTCTCGAGAACATACCTAAATATGAGAGATTTGAAGTTCTCGAGAACTTGATATTTTTTTAAAGATTTGAAGTTCTCGAGAACAACAATTTTAAGATTTGAATTCTCGAGAACAACTAAGTATTTGAAATTGTACAGCACTAGTGTGTGTGTATGTAGTCACACATGTGTGTATAACAAATGTGAGTGTTCATATATATGTATATTAAGCACATGCCTGTTTAAATTACATATTACATAATAATAACGACAATGAAAATAACAATAAATCACCATAACTTTATTATTTCTCAATTAAATATTTCCAAATTGTATGTATAAGTATTAAGTAGATATATACATATAATAGCTATTTTAAAATTTAATTTAGTTTGTTTAACTCTGAGATAACAGGGGTGTCGATATTACAGTCACTGCCTCGAATACCGACAACTTAGCACATAATACCGACACCCTACATATATTGATATTTAGATATATCATATATTATTTAATATCCACTATCACATCAGAATTAAATGCGCGTTACTTTTAGTTAACACACGCAATTAATAAGTTGTTTTCCTATAATTAATTTTCGAAAATATTTAATATTTTATATTATATTATAAATATTAAGTTTTAAATTATATAATGCGAATATTGTACGTACATAGGAGTTTTATATAGTTTCTGAAATACTATTTAATTCCAAGTAGAATCAATTCCAAGTATATGTGTATATTATTAGGTGTGTCTATTAATTTATGAATATTATCATAACGCACGCACATTATAAACAAATAACGCTGATTGGTAAAGGGTGTCGATATTACGTGCAATTATGGTGTCGGTATTATGAAAATGTATGTTGCTCAGGTAAACGTCAATAACTTTGTAACAAATTATGAAAAATACAAAATCTTTTCGGCACATTGTAAAATATAATTAGATCTACGATGTATTTAATATTTAATATTTAAAATATATAAATTTTCAAATTATTGAGATATTATTATACGATATTGTACTTCATAAATTTCATAAATTTAGAGTTGTAGCGAAAAAATCAGTTTTTTGTTAATAATTAAAAAAATATAAATATTTAAAAAAAAATTATACTTATATGAATTAGAATTATATTGATTTCATTTCATACATTAATTATTTTTTGATTGGAATTATATTTTAGGAGATCCCTAAAGAGATCTATAGAGACCATATAGGGTGTCGATATTAGAGCACTCTCCCCATGTGTACCAATCTGATAAGATATATATATATATGTTTGTGTGTGTATGTGTGTGTTTATAACAATTTTGAGTATTCATATATATTTGTATTAAGCAAATGCCTGTTTAAGTATTAATTAAATTACATTTAACATAACAATAACGACAATGAAAATTACAATCAGTACAAATCTGATAAGACGTAAAAATGTAATGCGCCGATCTTACCGAGCGTCGTTTCTCGTTTCGTTTTATTTATATTTGTATATTAGTAAAATACTTAGTACTCTACTTTATTATTACTTATATATATATATCAAACGATATATATTATGTAATATATAAATTAAGCAATCATTAACAAATTCATTATTATATGTAGTGACTTATATTTCATATTATATTAAAATAATTCAATTATTAAGTATACGAAACATGCTTTATGAAGTTATAAACTTAAACTACATTTAAATCTATATACGATATTCATGCATATATATATATACATATATATATATACATATATATATATATATATATATATATATATATATATATATATATAAATATATATTAATAGATGATGACAATAGAAAACATGCCTTGTTATTTTAAAGCCGTTTCTATATGAGAGAATAAAATAGAATAAAAAATAGATAACAAAAAAATTATTTCAATAAATATTAATATTATTGTTATTATTATTAATATATACCTATAGGATATATAAAGCTTAACAACATTGTGCAATATACAGTATAAATACATGTATCGTATGTGAACATAGAATAATATATGTTCAGTACGCGTTAGCTATTCTCTTAACGTTCAACAAACGATGAGATTATATTTCAAATTTTAGATGAGAATCATAAATTCTCAATAATGATATCGCTAGTAAAATGAATAATACAATAGTCAGCGCGGTATCAATCGTTGTTCATCGATTACATTTAAATAACTTACGTATTATCACGTTTAACTATTCGATCAGCGTACAAAGAACTCGGGAGCTACTTGCGGAAAGTGGGCAGTAACGCTACACTTTACAACGCTTACTTCGCGTGGAGACGGCAAGGCTGGCAATGTTTTCAACACGAAGACGAACCTTACACTACAGTCGGATGTCGTCTTTGCCAACACGCCTTAGATTTTAGACAAGAGATCGAAACTATTAAAATCTCTAAGTTTTGGACTAAGAAATCGTGTATACCAGGTAATAGATTCTATAAAAAATATTTCCATTAATATTGTATATATATATATATATATATTAAGTTAAAATATATAATATGATTTCTCTTTTTTCCGCCTTAATAATATGCAAATGATACCATAAAAGATGTGATATATTATTGTTGTTATTATATTAATTTAATAAAATGTAATTGTTAATAATATAATGTCTACATATCGCACTATCGTCTACCACTGTCGAGAATCTTAATGATGTCTCATGATTATCTTCCATTACTAATACAATATGTATTGGTGACCTTAATAACCCTATAAATAAATAAAATAAATACCCAATTAACGTTATATCATTTACTTCAACAACATTACTATTCTTTCTCGCGCGTTACGGGGTGAGTAGGTACTAGGGATGTAAATGATGCTCAAATCTAAAGCATGATGCAGTCTCAGTCTCGGTTACCCAAAGCATCGATGCAGTCTCAGTCTCGGTTACTCAAAGCATCGATTCAGTCTCAGTGTAAATAACAATAGAATCTTTTAAGTCTCAGAATGGGTTACCTAAAATATCGATGCAGTCTCAGTCTCTATAAAATACATTGCTATTAACTCATGCTTATTAAAGGCATCATTCAAGTGTTAGTCTCAGTTTTCATAAGATCAATATAGTTTCAGTGTCAGTTACCATCTGCAGAATCATTGATTTTTATATCAAACGAAAATAATTTCATTACAATACAAACTAGCAGATAAGTATCATAACTAACTACCAGGAGTGTTAATTGATAAGAATCTTAATATGTTCATAAACACAAAAAGTCAAATCAGCTAACTATCAATTGCATAATATTAGAATTATAAGAACAAATATAAATTGTAATACATGTACATTGCTAAATCAAATCTTTATTGGACTATTGTAAGTTACAATTTGTAACATACTTTTAATTAATTTACTCCTTATCAGTTAATGCCATTAAATAAAATAATTCGATCGTCATTCGCGTAATATATAAATTAACACCAAGATCAATAGACGATCAGCATAACTGAACTGATGCGACAACAACACCTACTATCAATTAATTTCCACATTATTCATAAATTACTGGTAACTACACATTTTTCATATCATCACAAGACACCAACATACCTCGCGAAATTAATAAAGCCATATTCAAGTATGAGAGTACAGAGAACACATAATCTACATCAAATTAAAAATATATTAATATTATAAACAAAATAGCCACCATCGATACATATAATTAATATTATGTCACATGAAAAAAGAAACATTAATAAAAATATGGATAAATATATAACAATTATGTTTAAAATGTAACTTCCAAAAAGCATCATTTCGACTCGATTATGTTTTGTAAGAGTCTAATCTCGGCTCGGGATCGTTTGACTAGAGTCTCGGCTCATTTGACTAAAGTCTCGGCTCGGCTTGGGCTTGTTTAGCTAAAGTCTCGGTTCGGCTCGGGCTCGTTTGGCTAGAGTCTCGGCTCGGCATGGGCTCGTTTTTTTTCCGAAAATGAAAGTCTCGGCTCGGCATCAAAAGCTCGGCATCATTTACATCCCTAGTAGGTACTATAGTATTTGATATTGCAATAGCGCGTTCATCATACTTACTATAGGGGGGAAATAGCTGCAGATAATGTAACAGCTAACATATATAATACTGTCTTCATACTATGCGCTATCTTTTACTATTTCAAACTACTTTATTTCAACTAAACCTTTCAATAAATCAATTTTCTATCGTATTATATCAAAAATATCCATTTAATTACTCACAAATATTATATTCCATAACCATGTTAAATCATAATAACCGCTTCTCTCTTCTGCTAAGTTCATATGAAAAAAAATCTTGTTATCTTGATAATAACTTCTATCTAAGTTTACTAATCTATGTTAAGTTTAATATATTATTATATTCTACACAAACTATATATTTAAAAACTAAACAACTAAAAAAACTAAACATATTATTGATACTAATAATCATTATCGGTAATAGCCAACAAATAGTTTCGTAAATCAAAAACATTTTTATTTAAAGAATTCTAAAGAATATTAAAAATGGCACAAATTAAAATAAAAAACTACCTTCAAAGAATCAATTAAAATAACCAACATATTATATTCATATTAGCACAATAAAATATTTAAATTTGCACATTGTATAGAAATGTAGTCATGGTTATACTTTATAATGTTAGCGGTAGTCGCATGAGAAAACCATATATATATATATATATATATATATATATATATATATATATATATATATACATATAAATGATGTATTATTATTATATGTGTGATCAAATTATGTAACAATATTTAAAATCTTTAAAAATTTTGTTTTTTTTTATATCTATTTACATGTAGGTGTGAAGGAGATCCCCTTTAAGATACGTATAATATATAGAAGGGAAATCTTCTTCACGCTATGGATGTAAATATATATTATGGTACCCACTTATAATCATTAATGATTATAAGTGGGTACCATAGTAACACAGATTGGGTCAAACTTGGTCCATACTTGGTTCACAAATAAAATACTTGCTTCATAGTTGGTCATATTGACTTAAGTCAAAAATCTGGTTCAAAACTTAAGTCAAACTTAAGTATTTTTAATTTTATATAACTTAAGTCACTGTAACATAAGTTATTTCTTAAGTCTAACTTAATTCGAAATGACTTAAGTTTTTAAGGCATGAACAACTTAATTTATGACTTAGGTCAAACTTAAGTCAACTGAACTAGGTTTTATTTTGTGTATGACTTAAGTTATGACTTAGGTCAAACTTAAGTCAACTGAACTAGGTTTTATTGTATGTATGACTTAAGTTATAACTTAAGTCAAACTTAAGTCAGCTGAACTAGGTTTTATTGTGTGTATGACTTAAGTTATAACTTAAGTCAAACTTAAGTCAGCTGAACTAGGTTTTATTGCGTGTATGACTTAAGTTATAACTTAGGTCAAACTTAAGTCAAACTTAAGTCAGCTGAACTAGGTTTTATTGTGTGTATGACTTAAGTTATAACTTAAGTCAAACTTAAGTCAGCTGAACTAGGTTTTATTGCGTGTATGACTTAAGTTATAACTTAGGTCAAACTTAAGTCAAACTTAAGTCAGCTGAACTAGGTTTTATTGTGTGTATGACTTAAGTTATAACTTAAGTCAAACTTAAGTCAACTGAACTAGGTTTTATTTTGTGTATGACTTAAGTTATAACTTAAGTCAAACTTAAGTCAAACTTAAGTCAGCTGAACTAGGTTTTATTATGTATATGACTTAAGTTATAACTTAGGTCAAACTTAATTTAAATGAAATAAGTTTTATTGTGTGTATGACACATATAATATATTATATTATATTAAAAAAGATAATTATTTATTGTTATAAAAAAGTGTCATAACAGAGATTAACATTGTATTTACAGTGCATCTTATTATAATCAAGTGATACACCAACTGTCTTGATATATGTTATATAAATATTTAATTATATTGTATATAGTTTTGATTTAATTATCTTTATAATTAGAATATATTTTATAATTTTCTTTATAAATAAATAAAAACTATATATATAAATATTATAATATGATAACATGAATAACTTAAGTTAAACTTAAGTCATATAACATACGTTTATAATAGATTTAAATATATAATAATAATAATAATAATAATAATATTAATATATATATATATATATATATATATATATATTAAATGGTATATAATATATATATAAATATATATAATAAATATATATTTATATAATAACTAATATATTATAAACTTATGATACATGACTTAAGTTCAACTTAAGTTGTTGATGTATTATTATTAAGTTTATATCATTATTTTATTATAGAAAGAATAAAATATTATAACTTTTAATTATTTTGAAATATTGATTTAATTTTTATATATGCAAATTAATTAATGATTATAATTTTAATTAATATATTTAAGTTAATATACTGTTTTTAATAAATAAAATATTATTTTAAAAAGTAAAATTATTTAAGTAATACTATGTAATTTAATACATTATCACTGAATTAGGTTTTATATTGGTCCATACTTGGTTCACAGACTTAGGTATTATTTGGTCCATACTTGGTCCATACTTGGTTCGCTGACTTAAGTTTTATATTGGTCCATACCTGGTTCGCTGACTTAAGTTTTAAATTGGTCCATACCTGGTTCGCTGACTTAAGTTTTATATTGGTCCATACCTGGTTCGCTGACTTAAGTTTTAAATTGGTCCATACCTGGTTCGCTGACTTAAGTTTTAAATTGGTCCATACCTGGTTCGCTGACTTAAGTTGTATATTGGGCCATACCTCATTCGCTGACTTAAGTTTTAAATTGGTCCATACCTGGTTCGCTGACTTAAGTTTTAAATTGGTCCATACCTGGTTCGCTGACTTAAGTTTTAAATTGGTCCATACCTGGTTCGCTGACTTAAGTTTTAAATTGGTCCATACCTGGTTCGCTGACTTAAGTTGTATATTGGGCCATACCTGGTTCGCTGACTTAAGTTTTAAATTGGTCCATACCTGGTTCGCTGACTTAGGTTTTAAATTGGTCCATACCTGGTTCGCTGACTTAAGTTTTAAATTGGTCCATATCTGGTTCGCTGACTTAAGTTTTAAATTGGTCCATACCTGGTTCGCTGACTTAGGTTTTATATTGGTCCATACCTGGTTCGCTGACTTAGGTTTTATATTGGTCCATACCTGGTTCGCTGACTTAGGTTTTATATTGGTCCATACCTGGTTCGCTGACTTAAGTTTTAAATTGGTCCATACCTGGTTCGCCGACTTAAGTTTTATATTGGTCCATACCTGGTTCGCTGACTTAAGTTTTAAATTGGTCCATACCTGGTTCGCTGACTTAAGTTTTAAATTGGTCCATACCTGGTTCGCTGACTTAGGTTTTCGGTATCACAGGTTACTAACTTTTGAACCAAGTTTGACTTAAGTCAATATGACTTAAGTTTCCTAAGTCTTGAACCAACTGTTGGTTACTTGTAAGTGATGATGCCCGAGGTCCTTAATACTATTATTAATGTAATAATATATTAGATGTATCTTCTCATGGTAATTATGGTGGTAGAGGTAGTGGTAGAGGTAGCAGTAACGGTAGATTTAGAGGTAGTGGTAGCGGTAGTGGTAGTCATGGATACTGTAATGACGTAACCTCAGGCGACATATGTCCTACACATATATGTATATATCGCGAGTACACGCCCACATTGATCACGTGCACGTATGTAACAACCAGTTAGTTAAGTGATTGGTATGTTATATTATATTATATTATTCTTATAGTATTATAGGCTTATAGTATTAGTGATGTATGTGTGTTAAAGGTATATTAAAGGTACTTATAAAGGTATAAGTTACGCTTTTAGTAGATCACAATTGTTCATATTTAATGAATGAACAAATCTGTATATATATATATATATATTGTTATATATATATTGTTATTGTTATTGTTATTTTTATTAGGTGGAGCCCTTTAATCCCATTATGGGATTCCCATACAGGAACTTATATGAAGTTGTACTTATAACCATATATGACTCTAGTATCCCTTCGAATCCGATATCATGTTAAGGAATCCATGGTTTTAACGAGAGCCGATAATTTATGTATACACAATTATATAAGATCAATTCTAAATATTATTTTACGACCCATATTATAAAATTAATTAATGGTCTGGACGAGGCTCGAACCCGTGTCATACTGCTTGAGTGTCTGAAGCCTTAGCCAACTGAGCCACACAGGCAGTTAATATATATATATATATAAATATATATATATATATATTTATATTACTTATAAGTAAGTATACTTACTGGGTCGAACAAAGCTCGAGCATTCGTTACAATTATTTTGTGTTCAAACATCCCTGTCCTTCATTGCATTTGTCATATTGCTAATATCCAGATCCATATCGTTTTTCAACTGTTCTAAAAATATTTTATGAGGGCGCCCTACATTCGTTTTACCATTATTTTGATTCCATAGTATAACTTTGCTCATAATTTCTTTATCATTTCTATAGCAGTGACCTGCATATCGAATTCTTCTTTCGCGTATAATACGTGATATTGGGGGATATTACACTGTTAAAAATTAAGGGTTAATTAGAAGTTTAAAAGAATAATTTTGATATACAAAAATGTAAACACTTGTTATATATCGCATGATCAACAAGTAGCATTATTGCCCACTACTCAATACATGGATAAATATCCTATACTATCTAGTCTTGAATTGGTTACTATTATAATCATAATGATCATTATATAATTAAATTTAAATATTTATAGATGAAAGCTGAAGTAACATACCAGTACAATACAGATTATAATCTAAAGATTATAATAAGGGGTAAACTACGATGCTATCAGGGGTAAACTACGATGCTCTCAGGGGTAAATTAGCTAGGAGCAATAGTTTACCCCTGAGAGCATCATAGTTTACCCCTGGGATCATGTAGTTTATTCCTGAGAGCAATATAGTTTACCCCTGAGCTCAGCATAGTTTACCCTTGAGAGTATCGTAGTATATCCCTGAAAGCATCATAGTTTACCCCTGAGATCATCATAGTTTACCCCTGGGATCATCGTAGTTTACCCCTGAGAGCATTATAGTTTACCCCCGGGATCACCGTAGTTTACCCCTTATTATACTATTTAGATTATAATCTGTATTGTACTGGTATGTTACTTCAGCTTTCATCTATAAATATTTAAATTTAATTATATAATGATCATTATGATTATAATAGTAACCAATTCAAGACTAGATAGTATAGGATATGTATCCATGTATTGAGTAGTGGGCAATAATGCTACTTGTTGATCATGCTATGTATAACAAGTATAACAAGTGTTTACATTCTTGTATATCAACATAATTCTTTTTGCTTTCGGAAATAATTGCATTATATATAATCTACACATACAAGTATATATAATAAATAATATAGATATACATATATTATATATATTTAATATAATAAATAAATTATTAGAAATTAAATCAAATATATTATGCAATAATGAAATTAAATATATAATCGGGAAGATTCTTCCCGATATAATGAATAAATATTTAAAATAAGTAAATAAGAAAAATAAAAAATATATGCATCTATGAATAAAATAAAATAATATGTACATGATATGTACAATTAATTCAACTTAAAAAATCAATATTTTAATTATAATTACAAATATGTCAATTTGTACATCAGATGTATACTAAAAATCACATAGGTATATAGGTATCACCTACCTATAAATAAATATTAGTTGGTCAATTATTTAACTAATATCTAATAAAGTACATAAATATAATTTTATAAATAAATTAACGCATATATATATACAAATATATATATATATATTTAATAAATATAATAAAATCACGTAGAATAAATATACTCTAAATAAATATAAATTTATATAAAAATCAAATTAATATATATATATATATATATATATATATATATACAAATATCAATGGTAGTGAATCACTAGTAAGCTTAGATTAAGCTGGTAACAAACACGTATGTGTGGTATGACCATTTATTTAAGACTGAAATGTGTATATATATACACATATGTACCTAAGTACGACATATTCTGCAAGCTATACTATAGATTACTATAAAAAGTAAAGGCACCTTCCACAGCTGTGGATCTAGATCACAGAACTTATTTAAAATTGTAAATTAAATATATAAAAATAGTGATTACACATACTTTACCAATATTTGTGTACCGAACATGAAAGCTTCGGCTCGCCATCGAAGGTTAGGAATTAAAAAGTGCAGTATCATTTACTTACGAAATAAACAATCTGATATATTTATATAACTATAGTCGATGACAAAAATACAGTTATGTAATACTCTATAGAGTATATATATTAGGCTTATGAAGTATGATATTAATTTAAAAATGTTATATATATTATACTAAGAAATATAAATAATATGTTATCTTGATAAGAACTTCTATGTAAGTTTACTAATCTATGTTAAGTAAAACATATAATTATGTTATACACAAACTAAACAACTAAATATTTATACATAAGTTATTCTTAGGCGTGACTCATACAAGTATACTCTTAGCTATATACGTGACTTAAAATGACATATATTAACTCTATAATATTATATATATATATAAAGTAAATATTCAAATTTATCATTTCATTACGAATTAGTGAATATTATTTATTAAATATTAAATAATTTCATAATTTCGTAATTAGCTAATGAATGAATAATATGAAACATAGAAAACTTAAACAATAGTTATATTACTATGATATAACAATGGAGAACATACATAGGTTATAGTAGTAATTATACAACGTTCCATACATAATGAAATGTGTTATAATTCGAGTACTTAATACGTTAATGAAGGATACATTCAAACACAAAAAGATGTCTCAGTTTGAAGAATTATATAATTTGAATATAAAACAAATAATGAATTATTGAGAGGTGTAAGTATAAACGAATAGTTATTTAAATAAAGTAGCATAGTTTAATGCAATTAAAATAATATTTTGTATAGAGATTTAAAATAAAAGTATAAGAGATAATATTAATAAATTACGCAATTATATTTGGTAGTGGAAGCAGACCAAACTTAATTTAGTTAATATGTTGATAAACAATTAGAAGATACCGTTTAGCTTATAAAATTAATAAGGTTTTGAATAACTAGGTACTAAAAAAACTAACCTACTAACAATTGTATTTTCATTATTATTCAAATTTATTATATTAAAATATTTATATAATTTATATAATAAGTAGGGGAAAGTCCCCGATTACCGACCCCTAAATGATTATTTGTAATAACTTATTCAATATTAAATATATTTAATTTGTAATTAGGGTAATATTATGGCAATGAATAAAGTGGCTATTTTAAATTTTTGATATAATTATATTTACAAGAATAAACAGGGTGGTCGGTAATCGGATACAAGTGCCTAATACCGACCCCCTTCTCCTATCACCGACCCCCTAAAATAATCATGGTATAAATAATTGTAGTATTATAATATCTAATAAAAATAGTAGATATATATAAATATAATTAATTATAACATGCACGCAATTTATTTTTTATTGAATTTATGTTTTAATAGTAATATTAAATTTAAATTTAAACTTTATATTAATTATATTAAAATAGTGTATATTATTATTTAATATTTATGTATTAATCAGTATGTATATAATCAACTGGAATCATGAATCCTAAATCTATATCAATGATACATAAACAATTTACGATACATTTTAAAGTAAAATACGGATCTATTTTGATTGGATATCATAAATCACATGGGGTCGGTATTAGGGTAATTTAGCGGGTCGGTATTAGGAAAATAATATGGGTTTCTATAATTAAGATATATTGGTTAATAGTTATTCAAAAATTATTTGTATAATAGTTATAAACATTTTATTGATTAACAATATTCTGCGAAGTTTTAAGTTTTCTTTTAATTAACAAGGTATTTACAATGATTTAAAAAAAGTTATTATTCAAATATTAAAAAAAATAAAACAGAATATTACATTTTATCAAATAACAATTGTAGGATTAAATATTTTTTAACAAAATACGTTTTCATATTTATCATTAAATTACTAACAGTTTACGTATATATTTATTTTTGATATAACTTATAGTTACTGAGATACGAGAGGGGGTCCGTATTAGGAGGGGGTCGGTAATCGGGGACTTTCCCCTATACTATATTATTATTTATATATTGTTATCTATATTAGTATGGGTATTAAGGTTGGTATGGTATGCACATGCCTATTATAGACTATCTAGTTGTAGTTAGTTTAGTTTAATATTAACAGTATGTATATATATATATATATATATATATATATATATAACCTTATGTGTCCGTTCCACAAGTAGTCAGTTTGTTTAGTAATAGTTATATGAATAGTTATAATGTGTTAAGTTTGATAGCTAAGTAAAGAGTGCCTTGTTTAGTATAATATAGTAGGCGTGTCTGCTTATAGTATTGGGCGTGTCTAAGCTATATTACACCCCATTACCCAAGCGCTGCCACTACGCAATATTTGAGAATATGTGTTTTGATTGACAGATTTACTGGCCGCAATTTGAGCAGATAATTTTTTTATTGATAATTATATTTTAAATTCATTTTGTAAACTTTATATTATAATATGATACATAATACAAGTAAAAAAGGAACAAGATGCTCTGTATTTAATTGTGATGTGTATTCTGGAAATGATACATTTCCCCATCATAGATACCCTACTAAAGAAGAACGGTAAATTGAATAAAATGACGTATTTATTAAATAATATATAACACAATTTTAAAATAAAATTAAAAAAAAAAATATAATTCAATTTTATATATATATATATCAATAATATTCCTATATATTAAATATATTTTAAAAATTATTTATAATATTATATAATGTATTATTAATTATAATATAATGTATAGATGTAAACGATGGTCCATAAATTCGATGAATGAAACTTTGATGAATATCATTAAAAACGTAGGGATTTATAGAATAAGAAACTTTAGAATATGTGGTCGGCATTTTGATGACTCAATGTATACTAACATCGATAGGTTAATATAATAAATAATAAATATATTTATTTAAAATATATAACCCTCTTATATTTAAGGTATATAACTATAATAATAATTTATAATTAATACATTTTAATAAAGGTTTCCGTCAATTCAGGTCGTATTTTATCTTTTATCCTATAGTTTAAATATTAGTTACTAACACAATATAACATTATATATATATATATATATATATATATATATATATATATTAGTTTATTAGTACTATTAGTTACTAACACAACATAATATTCTATATATATATATAATATTATACTTTACAGAACTTTTAATTTTTCTTCATTGCTCATTAGTGTTTTTTATAAAAAATACTTTAAAAAATAGTTTTCATATATATATATTGAATTAGTATTCCTATAGTATACTAATATTCTATAGTATATTCTATTAAATTATAATATTAGCAAATGTCTTGAATGTATATATTATCGTAGGAAAAGATTAACACATAATACTATACCTACTTTAATACTTGTATCAAATCCACCGCCACAAATTAATACTAGGAGAATTATAGTACGCAACACATTAATGCAAAAGATTATTCAACAAGGTATTATCTATAATCATTTATATTAAAATATATAATATAAATATAATATATATTAATACTATATATAATATAATATATAATATAATATATAATATAATATATGATATAATATAATATAATATATATTAATAATTTTTTTATTTAAATATTAATATATATATTTTATCAATTTAGAAAGTTCTGAGACTGATTCTGCATCAGAGAATGAAGCCAGTTCCTCTTATACACCAGTGATGGCAGCACCAACTCTACCCGCAGTAGATATTCCTCAAGTACGCTTGATGGAGATAGACTCCTTAACGATTGAAAGATTAGAGAAAACTGTTAGCGCCCAGAAAGTTACGATCGAGTCTCTACGTAACATGAACAGAAACCTTCATTCTAAGATATTTCGCCTTAAATCCTAGTTGACTGCCACTAAGAAGAGGCCGACTGAAGTAAAACTCTAAGGTAGCATCAACAAGAAGGAGTTTCTAATCAGACAGATGAAATCTGAGAGAGTAAAAGGTTATCGTTATAACCATGATGAGAAGATGTTTTCATTATCCTTGTGGCATTCTAGTCCAATATGCTATAGACTCTTACGTACAACGTTTTCCTTACCATCGGTTACTACACTGCGTCGCTCAGTTAGACTGATCAATCTAAAACCTAGTTTTCACCAGATAATTATAAATGGAATTAAAGAATAGGCGGTATCCCTCAATGAACAAGAGTCTCTTGTTACTATCGCATTCGACGAAATGTCTATTAAGACTAACTTAACATACAATGAACGTATAGATAATGTTATCGGGTATGAAGATCTCGGTAATGGAGAGAGGACACCTAATATTGCCAACTATGCCTCTGTATTTATGATACGGAGTATCCAAGGTAGTTGGAAGCAGTCGATAGGATACTTCCTATAGGATTATAACGTTATAACTTCGGGTCCGATGACGGCTGATATAATAGTCGAAAAGCTCCTCGAATACATATCACATGTTCGTGACTGTGGGCTTATACCTAAAGTGATTATATGCGACCAAGGACCAAGCAACCGAGGCTTCTACAAGTTGCTGAAGGTAAATGATGATCAGTATTTTATCAATGACAATCATCGAATCTATTTCCTATATGACCCTCCACTTTGTTGAAAAGTATCAGAAATAATTTATATAATAACGGCTTCATATTTAAAGGAAATAATATTTCCTTTGAACATATTAGAAAACTCTATTATATAAAACAAGATGATACACTAGAAATTGCAGGCAGACTGACCGACAAACATGTTAATCTCAACACATTCTCTAAGATGAAGGTTAACTATGCAGTACAAGCCCTTTCGCAGTCGGTAGCATCAGGTATACGAGCTGTTGTTCTTTTGTCTAACAAGCTACCGAAAGAAGCTGTTTATACAGCAGATTTCTGCCAGTTCTTCAATGATTTATTTGATATATTCAATTCACAAGGTAAATATATATTTTTGTACATATTTTTGTATATAGTATTATATAAAGGTATTATATTATCTATATATAGATTAATATTTATAAATACTAAATAATATATATATATATTTTTTTAATAGGTACAAATATCAGAATACTTACAAGTCAGCCTTACAAGCAAATAGTCGTTCAGAGGAATTCTTAAGGTCTGCATCCACTATTTTAGAAGATATGAAGTACAAGGGTGAACGTTTCCGTGATAGTCTTCCATGTCTAATTGGATGGAGGAAAAATGTTATATCTCTAATATCATTTTCTGAATATCTTCGAAGTGAATTTAACATCATAGCACTTGACATACATAATTGTAGTCAAGATAGTGTTGAGAATTTTTCTCAAGAATACGTTCTGGAAGTGGAAATAGAGATACTCCTTCGGCTAATGAATTCTTCACTGAATATAGAAAATTTATGGTAAACTCATTATTCGAACAGATACGTGTCAGCAATTGCACTTTAGATGCAGGAGAATTCCTGGTTAAATTAAACCAGCTGCAAAGTGTACCCGCAGAAGTCACTGTTGTTCAGCAATTGAATAACATTCCACCAATTAGTGATTTCCCTCCTATATCAACTTTGGAAGAAAATGTTATTGTAGATTCCTCATTAGAGATAATTCGATAAATTCGTATGATTTATTGTATTGATTGTTTGAATGTTGTATCTGTCAATGCACCATCTACATTTAATTCTCATTTAGTGTTAAATATGGATACGTCCAGATTTAGTTCATGTCCTTTAAAACCATCACCATTATTTATTACTTATATACGTACATTATATGTATTATTTAATAAGTATTTTAATGATATAACACATAAAAATAGCATATGTAAAACGTTTAATTGTATATAAATAATGTTCATTTTAGTTATTGCAATACATGTGTTATCGTAGAAGATGTTATAAACTATTATGTTAAACGTCGTTTATTTGTTTTATTGTCAAATGAAAATTGTGATACTATAAGTGTAAATGGAGTTCGATAGTGCCGAAAGATTTTAAAATTAAAACATTTGTAATAAATTTATGTATATAGTTATAGCCCTATGTATAGGGTTATAGCTAAGTATAGATAACTATTGCCAAGTATTTATACCTGATTTTGTTCTTTATATACATATTTCATATTGAATTTCCTTGTTATCCTCTATAATATATAAATATATATAATAATGATGTGTGTGTATCATAGATTTATAGTTTACCTAGTACAAATCTATGTATATATATATACATGTGTGTTTAGTCTAATTAGCAATCACATTATATCAATAGATGTATCATACAGTGTATGATTCAAAAATTGTATTATTGATTATAATATTATATGGTGTATTCATTGATGCATGAATATAAACATATAATCTATTTGTAACTGTCTACGCTCGCGCGCGCTCAGCTCCCGCGCGTTCGGCACCCGCCTCAATTGTCTAAGACTAAAAAAAACTTATTCATCCCCTTACATGACTTAATACAATTTCTATTTATATAATAATAGTATAAATAATATATATATATATATAATTAATATAAATTTTATCCTTAATTTAATATGAATATTAACTAGTAATATGGATATTAACTATTGATTTATAATAACTCAATACAGTGTATTGAAATTATTTTTAAATATTTGAATCTTTGACGAAAATATTGTTAAAAACATCAATTATACATGATTTAATATAATTTCTATTATAATAATAATAGTATAACTAATAAATATATAATTAATATAAAATATAACCATGATTTAACATGAACATTAACTATTAATGCTTTATAATAACTTTAATAAATATCATAAATATTGTAATCTCTTCCGAAAATATTGTTTAATAACATCAATTATACACGACTTAATATCATTTTTATTATAATAATAGTATAAATAATAAATATATAATTATGTTAATATAAATGATAACCTTAATTTAATATGAATATTAACTGTTAATTCTTTATAATAACTCAATTAAGTTTATTGAAATTATTTCTAAATATCATAAATATTTGAATTATCTGCCCAAAATATTGTTTGTTTACATTTTGATGTAAATAAACAAAATTTCTCATATTACCATTGCGAGATAGGGAGTGGTACCACTTGGCCCATTACTAGATTATAAATTAATTCTAATTAGTATTGATAATCAAATCTACTAACTTATTTTATTTAAATAGTTCTTCTACAGATTTATATTTATCTTAATAATAATAACAATAATAATAATACGAAGTAAATAACCTTAACCCATAATAGAACATTTTCTTTAATATTCTATAAGTCTGTCGGGTGGTCTAACTTCCCTACCAGATCTCGTTATCACTACCTCTTTCTCAACAGGTTTTAATTCAATTCTATTTCTTCTAACGATAGAGCGATTAGTTTCAACTAGATATGCCCTATCGTTGTCATTAGATTTCTTTAATAAGGTTCCCATCCTATCTAAATCCTTTATGTATACATTATCTCCTTCGTTTATGAACTTCTTCTGCTTTGATAACTTATTATTATGATATCTTTTCTCGTCTATTTTTCTTTTCTCCATCTGTTTTCTGTAGAATTCATGTTTTTCTTTTGTAAGCATTTGATCTTGTTGGAAATCTGGTAGGGTACCTAATGTGGTACTTAATTTTCTATTCATTAACAATTCTCCAGGTGAGATTCCAAATGATAATAGTGTTGTTCGATGACTTAACAATCCTAAATATGGATCGTTAGATTTTTCCATTATGTTCTTCAATGTTTGGATGGATCTTTCGGCTACTGAATTTCATCTAGGGTATTTCGGAGAAGACGTAATATGCTTAAATTGATATTTTCTAGAAAATTCTTTAAACTTGTCCGAAGTATATTGTCTTCCGTTGTCCGAAATGACGTTTTCCGGTATTCCGTGTCTTGCGAATATAGATTTGATAGAATTAATAACAGTTATTGATCTCTCATCACGGATTAACATTGTTTCGATATACCTTGACTAATAATCGACAACAACTACGTATTTAGACTGCTTAAACTTATATAGGTATGTTCCTACTGTAAGGTTTGCTTGGAACTGGAACTAATTGTATTGGATCTCGGTATGTCTTATTACTTACTATGCATTGATTACAATCTCTTACTTTTCTCTCAATGTCTATCGATATCACAAACCAGTGGACGCTATTTTCAGCCCTTTCAAGACATTTGTTAATGCCCAGATGACCAGTATGAATATCTTCAATAATCTCATTTCTATTTATTTCCGGTATAACTGCACGAATTTGATACGTTAAACATCCTTTATGTATTGATTGTTGATTATTATAGTACTTTTCGGTATCTTTCTTCCAGCTGTTTTTATTTGTCCATCCTTGATTAATATATTCTTTGATTCTCATGATCTCATTATCTTTTTCTTGAATGTTTCTTATCCTATTTATTTTTGCTGATTCTACTGATAGAAATGAATGGCTTACCATTTCTTCCACTTCAATTTGAAGTATCGTATTTTCTACGTCTTTATTATGATATCTTGATAATGCATCTGCGGATATATTATCTTTTCCTGAAATATGCTTCATTTCGACTGCGTATTTCATTAATCTTATTCAATACCTTTGAATTCTGATCAGTACTTTTTCTATTTCTTTATTTCCTAATAATGAAATTAACGGTGTATGGTCAGTTTCAACGAGAATAGGGGCTCCACAAATATAATAATGGAATTTTTCCAAACCCCAAACTACTGCTAACGCTTCCTTTTCAATAGTTGCGTATCTCTTTTCTGATTCGGTAAACGAACGACTCGCTGCTCCTATCATTCTTCTCGTTCCATCTTTATCTTCTTGAGACAGTACTGCACCTGCTCCATAATCTGATGCATCTGTTGTTAGAATAGTATTTTTATTTATATCGAAATAAACTAATGTCACTGTTTCTTTCAGATCATTCTTGTGTTTATCGAAACTATCTTCTTGAGCTTTATCCCAGATCCATGGAATGTCTATTTTAAGAAGGTCTCTTAAAGCTGATCTTGTACTGGATATCTTGCTATTGAAACGCGAATATTGATTTACCATACCAAGAAAACTCCTAACCGATTTCACATCTTTAGGTAATGGAAAATCTACTATTCCTTGTATTTTTGGTCCAGCTTTTATACCATCTTTCCCAACTTTGAATCCAAGTAACTCAACTTCTTCCACACCTATTACGCATTTCTTTTTATTTAAAGTCATTCCGGCTTATTCAATTATATTCAATACTGACTTTAAATTCTCGTCGTGCTCCTCCTGACTATCTCACATCACCATTTACATGTACTATGATTCCTTTACAATCTCCAATAATCTTAGTTATTTATTTGCAAAAAAATTATGGTGCTGATATCAGACCAAATGGTAGTTTCCTATAGAAATATCTTCCCCATGGTGTAATAAACGTTGTTACTTCCCAGCTTTCTTTATCTAGTGGTATTTAACAAAAACCAGAATTAGCGTCTAATTTAGTGAATATTGTTCCTTTTATTCTAGACAAACTTCCTTCTACTATTGCCATAGGGTGCACTTCTCTCTTAACCGCTAAATTCAGTTTTGTCATATCCGTACATATTCTAATTTTCCCATTCCCTATCATTGCAATGACCATCGGACTGCACCATTCTGTCGGCCCTATCGCTTCTTGAATGACTCCAAGGTCTATCATCTTTTCGATTTCTTCTTTAGCTTGTTGTTGTTGATGTATTGGAATGGGTCTTGGTACGTTTATTACATATGGCTTGACTCCATCTTTCATCTCTATGCGATATTTCCTTTCTAGATTGCCAATTCCTTCGAATATTTGTGGATTTATTTCGGTTATTTCACCAATCAATCTTACTACCCCTAATACTACTGAAGCTCTACGTGATAATAAACCGCATATTTGATTTTCTAGAATATATAATGTTTCGTGTATTGTTCTATCTTTATATGTTATATTGCATTCGACACATCCTTTGACTCTTATTCATCATATTTGCGCCTTTAAGTACCGTATTGCATTTTTCTAACTTGGGTAAAGACTCTGAATAAGGAATAACTGAGACACTCGCTCCTGTGTCTATTTTAAATTTAACTATCTCGTTATAATTCCTAATTTGAATTTGAAAGTTTTTTATCCAATCATTATCCTTTATGTTTGTGATTACGTCTCCCAAAAATTCCGTTTTTTCTATCTTTGTTGATGTTACTTCATTGACGTTGAATTTATTATTTCTAAGGCATTTTGCCCAGTGTCCTGTCTTGTTTCATAGATTACATTTTGTATTGTAAGCCCTGCATTGTCTTGGTTCATGTTTCAAATCACATCTTGAACATTTCCTGTTTCCATAGATATGTTTAACTTTATCATCGATATTTTAATTATTAGAATATTTCTGTTGCTTTTGAATATTCTTCGTATGAACAAAGTTAACATCTTCAGTTGACCTATGCTTAATATGTTGCATCTGCGTTTTACTGATCTCTTTTATTGTTATTGCTTCCACAACTTTTTCTGCTGAAAGTTCTCGATCGGTGCTCTCATGTAAGAATATTTGTCTTAGAGCATCATCCTTCATACCTATGATCATTCGGTCTTTTATTAATGAATTTATTAATTCACCGAATTCGCATGATTTAGCTAGTTTCTTTAACTCGGCGTAATATGTTTCAATATTCTCATTTTGTTGTTCTCTTATATTGAATGTATACCTTTCATACGTTATATTACGCTTTGGAATAAAATATTCCTGGAATTTATTTTTAATCCAGTTAAGGTTTTCTTTCCTTTTATTTTTTTTGTTTTTCCGTCTATTAGCTCTTCTATTTCATTATCATCAAATGAATTATAAATTTCAATGCCTTCTTGGCAAATTATATTTAAGAAAGTATCTATTTGGATTTTTTGACTCTTCACTTCTATTTCGCTCGCACTTTCGTATATATTGTAATTTTGTATCCAACTCTTACATATTTCTGCTCCTCTAATACTATCGACTACTAATATTTCTGTTATTCTGAATAGTGCATTATCCTTGATATCACTTATTTAATACTATGTAATATTAATACAATATTTATGAACAATATACACAGATAAATTCTAGAATACACGAATATTCCTATTAAATTATTAACAATTTATTATAAATAAATTAACAATAATAATATTCGATATAAATTTATTCTATACAAATACGATTATATAATATATGAAAGTAAATATAAATCTGTAAAATGTAATGATTTTTTTTTTATCAATACAATTTCAAATAAATTGTTTAAAATTTAACTTTTAATTAAAAAAGAAATTATTTACCATGTATTATGTAATATTAATTTTCTAATTAACATTCCTAAATTAGTTTAAATTTGCGTATGACTTATGATTAATGCGTCTATGCATCTAATCTATGTATATATATATTATGATGAGGGTATATTTATATCTATATATCTATATATTACCTATATTTATATATGTATTATATAAACTTTACTAAGCCCGGTATATACGGTAATTTCTAAGAACGGTATATATTTATACTATGTAATATCTATATATCTATATTTGTATGCGTCCTTTCTATTATAGTAACGCCGCTGTCACCATGTAATATTAACAGTAAGTAAGTAAGTAAGTAAGTAATTTATTTATTTATACACTTGTACATTTTTCAATCTCACAAGTGTAAACGAAAAGAAAATAACAGAAACGATAAATAACTAAAATAAATATATATATATATATATATATTACTATATATATATATGTTTATAATTATAATTTAATTAAATAATTTTTTAGATTAATCTTGAATGTTGAATGATTTCTCAGGTTTCGTATGTTTCGTGGTAAGTCATTCCACAGCGTAGTGGCACTCCAGCTTATTGATCTTTTCATTAATATTTTAAATGTTATCGAAGGAACCTTGTACATTTCATCATATTGCTTACGCGGATTCATCTTTACTTCCCTAATAAATATATTTTTTAGGTAGTTTGGGGTACCGAATAATAATGTTTTATGCATTATGCAGTAATTTAAATGTAGTCATCTTATCATGGTTAAACCATTTTGGGCCATTTAAAATATTCTTAACAATAATATGGTCATTCCTTTTTAGATTATATATTAATCTAATTGAACATTTTATTACCCTGTCTACTCTGTCATAAATATTCTTATTTGAATGAATAGTAATGCTATTACAATAACGTAATCTAGATATAACTAGTGATTGCACTAATGTCATTGTAGAAGTTACAGTTAGGTATTTCCTTATTTTACGAATATTATATAAGTTGTAATTTGCAGATTTACAAATAGATGAGATGAATCGTGAGAATGAAAGTTTAGAATCTAATGTAACTCCAAGTGACGTAACATACTCACTAGGTTCTATAATAGTAGAGTCAAATAGTAGGGAAGTCCTACAGTAGGGAAAATACATGATTTAGTTGTGATATTAATAAGTTTAGTTTTGGATGAATTAGGAAATAAATTATTAAAAATGAGCCATCTCCTAACTTGTTCAATACAATCATTTAACCCTGTATTACTTTGTTTATTTACTTTACAGTATAATTGTATGTCATCTGCATATATTGCATAATTAATATTAGAGAAATTCTTGATAACTAAAGAAAGAGGAACAATATATATAGAAAATAAAAGGGGACCCAGAACAGAGCCTTGTGGTACTCCATACCGTAATTTTCCAATAGGTGAATATAATCCTTTTATGTTTATAGAATACGTTCTATTTGATAAATAAGAAATAATCCAATCTAAAGATGAGCCAGTAAACCCAATAGATTTAATTCTATCAATAAGAATACTGTGGTCTAAACTATCGAAAGCACACGAAAGATCAAGAAGTATTAATTGTACGGAATCAGAATTATCTAAATATTTGAGTATATCATCAGAGATCTTTAGTAGTGTAGTTTCAGTACTATGGCCTGGTCTATGCATTTTGGTATTCATCAAAAAGATTATGGAACAGTAGGTACTCTATAATTTGTCTACTAACAATCTTCTCAATTATCTTACTCAGTAATGGCAATTGTGATATAGGTCTATAATTAGAAAGTTTATTGCAATCTAAATTAGTTTTTTTCAATAAGGGAGTTATTTCAGCATATTTAAAAACATCAGGAAATATGGAGCTGTAAAGAGAAAAATTAACAATAGAACAATAATATGGTGCCAGAATAAGTATGTATAAAGAACCTTATTTGTCAGTAGATCTTCTGGGAGTAGACTCAGTTCCACAAGTAGTCAGTTAGTTTAGTAATAGTTATATGAATAGTTATAATGTGTTAAGTTTGATAGCTAAGTAAAGTTTAATATAATAAAGTTTAATATACTATAGTAGGCATGTCTGCTTATAGTATTGGGCGACGCCCAATGGGCGTGTCTAAGCTATATTACATTTAGTTTATTATGTTTATGCTTATTATTATCGTTCTATCAACATCCAGCATATTGCCTTAATAAATGGCAAAGGAGGCTGATCGAGTAAGTCATTTCAAGATGGTTATATACTTATATACGTTAAGTCTCCTACAATGCCTCCGAAGGGCATACCACGGTAAAATAGTTACTTAGTCTGAAGGCTAAACTGTAGAGGACATTAGAGAAGGTAACTCTGATTCAAAATCCCTATGATGCCTTATAGTAAGACCTCTTTAGGTAAATGCTAAGAGAGTGTAACTCTGAAATCAAATGCACTGCTACAGTAGTTGCGCCCATAGCAGAATTAGAAAATGAAGTGCAAGGTACAAAACACAGCTATTGTCCCTAATACATTCAACCCAAACGATACCTAATGAGAAGTATGCCCGATCTACTCCTAACCTTCAATAAAGGTAGATGTTGATAAACGCGTAGGTTATAGGCCAAACTATGAAAATGCAGACGAGAAATCATTATATCGATTATGAATGTTAGAACAATTCGAGACGAACATAAATAACTAGAACTCAAGTATAATTTCGAAATCCATGATCTAAATATTTTTGAATTACCAGAACATGAATTAAGCATGATGAAAGAGTTAAGTATAATAATATTGGAAATAGCACACTTATAACAACATCAGCGTGGCACAATTAATGAAAAGCAATTAATAGTTACATATACGTGTTTTCAAAATAAGTATAATAATCTCTGGACATATATTGGTCCGCACTGCAGGAAATATCAGATTGACTATATCTTAATGAAAACAACATGGAGAAACAGTAACACAAATGTGGAATAATAGATCATTATTTCTAGAAAGAGTTCAGACCATCGAATCGTATCATCTAAAGTAAGGTTACGTTTGCGAGGAATAAAGAATATATTAACTTCTAGATTAAAGAAGAATATAATATATTTTATTAAAAGCATTATCGAATATAATATGGTCTTCATAAACAGATTCTATTAGTTCACTATCTTGTAGATTTCCCATAATTCTACATAAGTTATATCTGATATTAGGTATGTTAAAATATTACGTAAATTACATTACTAGAGTCAATGTATTTATTCAATAAAATGCAAGAATTAAAGACTTTAATATTATGAAAACCATGGAGTAATTACTTCGTAGAATAAAGTCTATCAGAAAAGTGTTGCAATTAGGTTACATTGAGATAATAGCTGTAATAAAAATATTGATGCACTCTCTAAATATATAGGTGAGAAAAGAAATGATTACGAAGAGTTGATTAGAGAATACAAACGAAACTAATTACAAATCAATATAGGGGAGATTGCTCTAATATCGAGATGCACGTAATATCGACACCCTAGAGATCTCCTATAATATAATTCCAATCAAAAAATAATTGAGGTATGAAATGTTAATCAATATAATTCTAATTTATATAAATATAATTTTTTTTATTTAATATTTATATTTTTTTAATTATAAACAAAAAACTGATTTTTTCGTTACAACTCTAAATTTATGAAATTTTTGTAGTACAAAATCGTTCTCAATCATTTGAAAAAATATATTTTTTAAATATTTTGAATACATCATATAGATCTAATTATATTTTACAATTGTATTTTTCATAATTTGTTACAAAGTTATTGACGTTACCTAAGCAACATACATTTTCTTAATAACGACATCCCAATTACACGTAATATCGACACCCTTTAACCAATCAGCGTTATTTGTTTATAATATGCATGAATTATGATAACATTAATTTTAGGAAAAAAACGTATGAATTGTGTGTGTTAACTAAAATAACGCACTTTCAATTCTGATTGGATAGTGGATATTAAATAATATATGGTATATCTAAATATGGGGTCTTAATGGGATTTGGATAGTTTGGTAGATAAAAAAGTTGGGGCTTCTTTTTTACTCATAAAATGCTAAAAAGTTAATTCCACCTCCAAGTGCTACCTCCACCTTCACGTGGTAGACCCTGTTTATACTAACGGAGGAGGGCGAACGCGTCTTGTTCATCGCGTCAAATCTGACAGCAAAGTCCTGCTACTGACTTATAGTCGACTCGAGAGAGCCAAAGTCTATGGGAATAAACCCAAACAGAAAATTTAACTTGATCTGTTGTAAGAGGTCGATTGTCCTGAGCAGCAGCAGTACACTTATTGGAGGCAGCGGAAGAACCAATTCTTGGTCAACGACAATTTCATACTAAATCCGAGGCATTGTGGAAAACCCATACATGGCTAGGACACTGCGCTAGAGCAGGCAACGGGAAACCACTCTAGTAAAATCCCAAGAAAACAAACATGACATACACAAATACACATATCACAATAAGGTCGAAGAATGAGACTCCCAGGTTGGACGGCTTTAATATTATTACTACTGGGGAAGGATACTCCATTGTCACAAGTAAGTGCAACGCGGATGACGGGGGTGTTTTAAAGCCGAAAGGACGAACATCATCTGAAAATTGTGCAACGAAAAGGACAGTGGCAAGCCATAGAATAGCAAAAGAAAGAATGAGAATAGGTACATCGAACGTAAGAACAATGAATAATGGAAATTTGGAAGTAGTCAAGAGAGAAATGGCAAGGACTGGTGTTGATTTGCCTGGAATAAGTGAGATGAAATGGACAGGAATGGGACATTTTACATCAGATGAATATGAAATCTACTACTCTGGACAGGAGACATTGAAGCGAAATGGAGTGGCATTTATATGTAATAATAAAATACGAAGATGTGTACTGGGCTTCAACCCAGTAGATGACATAATTGCCACAATAGGCATACAGTACAAGCCGATAAACATAACAGTAGTACAAATATATGCCCCAACATCCAGCGCAGAAGAAGAAGACAGTGATTCATTTTATGATAAAGTACAATCTGTATTGGACCAGATACCTAATGGCGATATTCTGTATATCATAAGTGACTGGAACGCCAAGGTTGGGAAGGAATTATCAATTGATATCACTGGTAATTTTGGTTTGGGCAAGAGGAATGAGAGAGGGGACCAACTTGTAGAATTCTGTAGTAGAAACGATCTTAGAATAATGAATACATTCTTTAAGTTACACCCACGAAGGCTATACACATGGATATCACCTGACAACTCTACCAGAAATCAAATTGATTATATATTATGTAAATCGAGATGGAAAAGTAGCATAAAGCGAGTCACAACTCGAGAGCAGATTGTGGTACTGACCATAATCTGCTCATAGCCGATAAGGTCAAGCTCAAACGAATAAAACGATCAATGCAAACTCAAATATACGATGTGGAAAAAATCGGACTTGACTACAGTGTAGAAATAAAAACAGGTTTAACGCACTGCAAACAGAAGACAGAACACCAGAAGAACTATGGAATGATATTCGGACTATTCTAATAGAGACAGCAAATAAAAAGGTCCCGAAAGTCAAAAGGAAGAAAGTCTCAAAGTGGCTTTCGGAAGAAGCTCTAAAAATTGCTAAAGAACGAAAGGATATGATTAGCAAAGGAAAGTATGAAGAATATCGAAAGCTTAACGCAACATTTCAGAAGAAAGCAAGACAAGATAAAGAGTAAAGGATCAGAGAAAAATGCAGACAAATTGAAGAGTTAAATAAAATAGGTAAGACTAGAGACTTATTCAGAGAAATAAAAATATGACTGGCTCACGAAGCTCAAGAGGTTGTGCTATGAAATTAAGTAATGGAAAAGTGGTTTCTGAAGAAAAAGAAATAAAAAAGAGATGGCATCAATATACTGAAAATCTATATAGAAGAGATATTAATATGAATGATAATTGTAATGTACATTTATATGAAGATGAACCTGATGTATTAGAGATAGAAGTAAATGAAGCAATACAGCACATATCTAACAGAAAATCTCCAGGTTGTGATGGAATACCGATAGAGTTTCTAAAAGCAGGAGGAGATGAAGCAATTAGAGCCATGACAAATCGATGTAATAGCATATGGAAAATGAAGACATGGCCAAATGATTGGAAGAAGTCCATATATGTCCCTATTTACAAGAAAGGAGATAAAAAAGAATGTGGGAATTATCGAACTATTGCCTTAATCTCACATGCTAGCAAAATACTTCTGAGAGTTCTACAAAAAAGACTGGAGGCCTTCCTTATTCCTGAACTACCGATCGAACAATCCGGGTTCAGAAGAGGTAGAGGAACTAGAGACCACATATCAAACCTGAGATGGCTGATGGAAAGAGCTAGGGATAATCAAAGAGAACTATTCATGTGTTTTATTGACTACAAGAAGGCATTTGATTGTGTAGACCATCAACGATTATGGAACACTCTCAAAGGTATGGGAGTACCTGAACATTTGATTGTCATTCTTAGTAACTTGTATACAAATCAGGAAGCGACTATAAGGACATAGTATGGAGAGACAGGCAACATACCGATTGGTAAAGAAGTACGCCAGGGTTGCATTCTATCTCCATTGCTATTCAACATCTATGCTGAAAAGATAATGTGAGAGGCTCTAGATAAGTGGGACAAAGGCATTGGCATAGGTGGAAGGAAAGTATCAAACCTGAGATATGCGGATGACACAACATTGATAGCCGGTAATAGAGAGGACCTTATAGAACTTATAGAAAAAGTCAAATCGTCGAGTGAGAAAGTTGGGTTATATCTAAATGTAAAAAAAACTAAGGTGATAGCAACAGGAGAACTAGATTCTATAATAGTTGATGGCGTAAATATAGAAGTAGTTGAAAGATTTGTGTTCCTGGGAGCCTTGATAACAAGTGACGGACAAATAGATATGGAATTACGCAAAAGAATTGCAATGGGAAAAAGTGCAATGGGGAGTCTGAGGAAAATTGTTAAAGATAGAGATTTAAGACTCGCCACTAAAGTAAAAATTGTACAGACACTTATTTTCCCGATTATTCTATACGGTGCAGACACCTGGACTCTAAAGAAGAAGGAAAGAGCAAAAATCAATGCTTTCGAAATGTGGTGTTGGAGAAACCTACTTGGAGTGACCTATATAGATAGGAAGACAAATATAGAAATCATTGCCAGCATAAAACCCAAAAGAACGCTAGAGGCAGAAATTGTCAAACTTGCCTTATCATACTTCGGACACGTGGTGAGAGCGGACTCGATGGAGCTACAGCTGATGCTAGGAAAGATGGATGGTCAACGGCGAAAGGGTAGGCCACACATAACGTGGCTGAACAATGTGCAGAATTATATAGCCAACGACAACATCATGAAGATACTAGCAGAAGCTAGAAATATAGTGATATGGAGAGGAACTGTCATGGACGTCGCCAGGGGTCGGTTACGACTCGACGGCACAAGGTAACAAGATAATCTAAATATCGATATATTTAGGGTGTCGATATTATGTGCCAATGTGTCGGTATTCGAGGCAGAGCCTGTAATATCGACACCCCTGTTATCTCAAAGTTAAACAAACTAAATTAAATTTTTAAATTGCTATTATATGTATATACCTAATTAATACTTATAAATAAAATGTGGTAATATTTAATTGAGAAATAATAAAGTTATGGTGATTTATTATTAGGGTGTCGGTATTCGAGTACTCTATACTCTAACCCTATACATAATCATTATAATGATAAAATATGATAACATTAGTGAATTTACATCATATAGAAGTTAAAAATAACTCTTTTCTAACAATATTTAACAATATAATTGATAAGTATATAGGAAATACTAAAAAAGTTAATCATGTAGTTATTAGTAATAATGTCAGATGATATATATATAAATATATATTATTTATATAATATAATACGATCAAGTCTATAACATTATTTGTAGAATTAAAGCTACTTAATTAAATTGATAATGAATAAATAAAACTGATTTTGTAGAGGAAATCGAGTAAAATACATATTTAATTATATCATGATCATTTTAACTAATTATATCATTTAACCTATATCTATATCATTTTTATTAATTAATTTATAACTTATAAAATATTTAATATTATATTACATGGCAATGATTTTAAGTGGGTACCATAATATATATTTACATCCATAGCGTGTAGAAGATCACCTTTTATATAGTATACGTATAGTAAGGGGGATCTCCTTCACACGATACAAGTAAATAGATATAAAAAAAACAAAATTTGTTAAAGATTTTAAATATTGTTACATAATTTGATCACACATATAATAATAATACATAATTTTTATATATATATATATATATATATATATATGGTTTTCTCATGCGACTACCGCTAACATTACAAAGTATAACCATGGCTACATTTCTATACAATGTGCAAATTTAAATATTTTATTGCGGTAATATGAATATAATATGTTGGTTATTTTAATTGATTCTTTGAAGGTTGTTATTTATTTTAATTTGTGCCATTTTTAATATTCTTTAGAATTCTAGAAATAAAAATGTTCTGATTTACGAAACTATTTGTTGGCTATTACCGATAGTGATTATTAGTATCAATAATATGTTTAGTTTTTTTAGTTGTTTAGTTTTTGTATATATAATTTGTGTATAATATAATAATATATTTTACTTAACATAGATTAGTAAACTTACATAGAAGTTATTATCAAGTTAACATATTATTTATATTTACGTGGTATAATTATTAATATAACCTATGTATGCTATCCATTGTTATCTCGTAGTATCAATAATATGTTTAGTTTTTTCTGATTTTTTTTCATATGAACTTAGCAGAAGAGAGAGGCGGTTATTATGATTTAACATATATGTATAACATATAACATA
The DNA here is from genome assembly GCA_964019155.1 of Osedax fenrisi. Taxonomy (NCBI): domain Eukaryota; kingdom Metazoa; phylum Annelida; class Polychaeta; order Sabellida; family Siboglinidae; genus Osedax; species Osedax fenrisi. Next base: position 103,783,809 of record OZ025239.1, read on the forward strand.
TAACATATAACTATAGTTATGGAATTTAATATTTGTGAGTAATTATATGGATATTTTTGATATATTACGATAGCAAATTGATTTATTGAAAGGTTTAGTTGAAATAAAGTAGTTTGAAATAGTAAAAGATAGCGTATAGTATGAAGACAGTATTAGATATGTTACATTAGCAGCGCTATGTCCCCCCTATAGTAAGTTTGATGAACCCGCTATTGCAATATCAAATACTATAGTATTCCCACCGTAACGCGCGAGAAAGAATAGTAATGTTGTTGAAGTAAATGAAATAAAGTTAATTGGGTATTTATTTTGTTTATTTATAGGGTTATTTTATCGTTCACCTAGCTATCCAATCCCCCCATTTCTCGATGAATTTGATAATGTCATCACTCATCCCTATAATTCAAACATTATTTTAGGAGACTTTAATATCCCTATTAACTTACTACCTCAATATTCTACTAGACTTACAAATATACTCAACTCTTCAAATTACTCGCAACTTGTCAACTTTCCCACCCATGAATTAGGAAACACACTTGATCTCATTATGCATCCTATTGATTCATGTTTAGTTCATTCGATAAGAGCTGGATCTCTTTTCTCTGATCATTTCGCCATACTATTTCAAATATCAGTTAATAAGCCTAAACGTCCTACAATTTCTCGCTCTACTCGCAATCTAAATCATATATCAATATCTCAGTTCTTAACTGACTTAAATATGTTGCCTACACATGATGCTCAATCTCTTCATAATTCACTAATCCACACACTTGTCATCCATGCTCCTGTACTTTATAAAACTACTATATTACGCCCTAATACATCATGGTATACTATTGATCTTTCTCGTCAAAAACGATGTCTACGCATGCTTGAATCTAAATGGAAAAAAGAAAAATCTTCATCATCATTAACCACATATAAACATTTGAAAAATAAACATCGTATCGATCTCATTAACGCTAAAGCTATGTTTACGCATGACACGTTTATTTCTATGCAACATGATAGCAAGTCAATTTTTAAGTTAGCAAATAGAATATTTGGTAGAAGATAAAAATCGCCATATCCTGACTTTACTAATGATGAATTACCTAATTTATTTGATTCATTTTTCAATGATAAAATCACCAATATTATTTCGTCATTACCCAAACCTATATCTATAGCTCTATCGTTCTCTACAACTAATACACTAACTTCCTTTTTTCTACCTTCTAATGATCAACTAATTTGTTTACATGTTAAAAATTCTCGCAGCTCTTCTTCTCTTGATCCAATTCCTTTAAAATTACTATATGATATAGCTCCTTATATAATATCAAATAAAGCTCATGTCATCCATGAATCACTTATTTATGGTACTGTCCCCCTCATTTTCAAACATTCTCTTATCACTCCTATCATTAAAAAACCTTCTCTTGACCCCTCATCCTTTAATAATTATAGACCTATTTCCAATCTTTCGATACTTTCTAAAACCATAGAAAGAGTCGTTTCAAAACAACTATCTTCTTTCCTGACTACTAATAATATACTTTCTACTTTCCAAAGTGCTTATGTACCGAATAAATCTACTGAAACAGCAATAACCAGGGTAACAACAAATATCTTATGTGACCTTAATAATACATATGGAATAAGTATTGTGCTACTTGATCTTAGCGCAGAATTTGATACAATTGACCATAGTCTTCTCATATCACGATTGGCTAATATTGGTATCGCCGGTAATGCACTTAAATGGTTTACGTTATACATTTCTGATCGTACTTCTTCTATTCTTATCAATGGGCACATATCATCTCCTAGAAATATTTCTTACGGAGTCCCCCAAGGCTCTTTATGAGGACCGATTCTTTTTAATATTTACTTCCTATTTTTGATATAATTTCTAAATTTCCCCTTATATCAATTCACTCATACGTTGATGATATACAACTTAACGTAAAATGCACTTCTGATATCAATTTTGCTGCCAATATTATGTCTAACTGTATTAAATCTATACATACTTGGCTTTCAAATAACTCTCTATCACTGAATCCCAATAAAACATAAACTATATTTCTTCACCTCCCTTCCCAGACGCCCATTAACAGTCCCACAACTTATCATGATTAACAATCATAATATCCTATATTCTGATAATGTTAAATATCTTGGTGTTTATTTCGACAGTTCTTTATCTTTTCATCGCCACATCTCAAATCTTCTTCGCTCTATAAACTTTCATCTTCACTCTTTCCGTCTAATCCGTAACTCCATCTCCCTAAGTGTTTCTATAACTCTCGCTCATCTTTCATATTACCGCTTTTCGATTACTGCAATATTCTCCTTTTCTCCTTACCTGGCTATCACATTAAAAAATTACAAATACTACCGAATGCGTTAGTACGATCAATTTTTAAAATTGATCACTTCTTCCAAATACATATTTCCCCATATTTACATAGATTGCATTGGCTACCAATAAAATTTAGAATAATATTTAAAGTTCTTCTATTAACTCATAACTCTCTTCACCACAACCGACCTGAATATCTATCTTCCTTAATCGCTATTCCTACTCACACTATCTCTCTCCGTTCAACTACTTCTTACCTTCTACATCTACCTTCTAAGCTTAATCTACATACCACTAATATTCGTGCATGGCACATATCGGCCCATTATCTATGGAATAAACTACCACATAATCTACGCTCCATTCAATCCACCACCTCTTTTAAATCTATATTAAAAACATATATATTTACTATTGCATTTCCCTGATCATTTTTGTATCACTATTTATCAATATCTACAATTTTATTTACAATTTATATTAATGTTGAGTACTTTCTGTATTCCTATTTATATTATTATTAGTTTATTATTTTCGTTTATGTTCCGTTATATTGTTTTTTGTTTTTACTTTAGACGCTTGATTTCTATGGCACAAATAGTCTTTAAAATAAATTGAATTGAATTGAATTATTAAGGTCACCAATAAATATTGTATTAGTAATGGAAGATAATTATGAAACATCATTAAGATTATCGACAGTGGTAGACGATAGTTCGATATTTAGAAATTATATTATTAACAATTATATTTTATTAAATTAATATAATAACAACAATAATATATAACATCTTTTATGGTATCATTTGCATATTATTAATTAAGGCGGAAAAAAGAGAAATCATATTATATATTTTAACTTAATATATATATATATATATATATATATATATAAAATATTAATGGAAATAATGTGTATAGAAATTATGACCGGATATACACGATTTCTTAGTCCACAAATTAGAAATGTTAACAGTTTCGATCTTTTGTCTAAAATCTAAGGCGTGTTGGCAAAGACGACATCCGATTGTAGTGTGAGGTTCGTCTTCGTGTTGAAAACATTGCCAGCCTTGCCGTCTCCACGCGAAGTAAGCGTTGTAAAGTGTAGCGTTACTGCCCACTTTCAGCAAGTAGCTCCCGAGTTCTTTGTACGCTGATCGAATAGTTAAACGTGATAATACGTAGGTTATTTAAATGTAATCGATGAACAACGATTGATACGGCGCTGACTATTGTATTATTCATTTTACTAGTGATATCATTATATAGAATTTATGATTGTCATCTACATTTTGAAATACATCTCATCGTTTGTTGAACGTTAAGAGAATAGCTAACGCGTACTAAACATATATTATTCTATGTGCTCATATGATACATGTATTTATACTGTATATTGCACAATGTTGTTAAGCTTTATATATCCTATAGGTATATATTAATAATAATAACAATAATATTAATATTTATTGAAATAATTTTGTTGTTATCTGTTTTTTTTTCTATTTTATTCTCTCCTATAGAAACGGCTTCAAAATAACATGGCATGTTTTCTATTGTCGTCGTCTATTAATATATATATATATATATATATATATATATATATATATATATATATATATATATATATATATATATGCATGTATATCGTATATATATATATATATATATATATATTTAAATTAAGTTTAATTTTATAATTTCATAAAGCATGTTTCGTATAATTAATAATTTAATTATTTTAATATAATATGACATATAAGTTTCTACATATAATAATGTATTTGATAATGATTGTTTCATTTATATATTATATAATATGTATCATATGATATATGTAGGATATATGATATATATATATATATATATATATATATCTAAATATATTTATTTTATATCATATATGACATTGATATATTGATATATTATTAATTAAATATACATAACTATAGTAAGGTATTATATTATTATAAAGCTATATTAATATACAATTAATAATGCAATCTATTTTAATAGTATAATTAATTACATAAATAAAAAATAATAATATTTTAATTTTAATAATGCACATTATTTGTAATCACTCAAAAACTAAATTACAATCATTACGTATACTATAGTATGTCTTTAAAATGAAAATGAGAATTGAGAATTGCTAACATTTAAAGTCCCTAGTATCGATATGAGAATGAGGAGGAAGTCTGGCGGTGAGGTTAGTGTGACTGCTGATAACAGGGATCACGTTAAGGCTGAGGATACGGAATGTCTTCTCCGTTAGGTATTCGTCGCAGAAACTGTTCTCCAGAGATAGGTAAAACTGTTCATCGTAAGTCACAAGTTCATTGGTTAGTTATTTATTGATCGACACGTATACGTGTTGGATAGAAAATGATAATTTACTTTTATATTATTTGTATTTGTTGAATTAAGAATGAAATGTACTGTAACATTTTAATTGTAATATAAATTTATAAAATAAACCTTTCATAATAGAAATATGAATATTATATATATGTTAATATATATAATATATATATATATATATATATATATATATATATATATATATATATCAATATAACCTTATTACCAATTGCCATATATAATTGCAATATACATATATACAAATATAATTTAAATATTGTTTACAATATATTATAATTAATTTGAATACTACGGTGTTATATAATATAGTTACTTAGTAATATATCATATTGTGATATAATGTTTACATTAACGGAAGTTCAATCATGATCAATAAATTATTCTGTAAGTTTATTTTGAAAATTCGATTTGTTTAAATATTTAATTTGTTATTTTATAAGATGTAGGCCCTATATAGTATATACCCGTCACAACTTCGGAATGTTCTATTAGAGAACTGGGTACCGGATACAGTAGACTTTGTACGGGGTACCCGGGGTACCCACTTATTATACTACAAACCTATTCATTCATAAATATTCTACATATATTAAAATAATAGATAATGATTTATTTATTAAAATCGATTACATCAACTTAAATTTACATTTGAAATTCATTGCCATGTTATAATGTTATATAAGAACAGCGATGGGCATATATGATTTTTTCCGTGATCTGTGATCTAGATCACGATCGTGCCCTTTTTACCGGCGATCCAAATACTGACGATCACGATCATTTATTCATAACTGATAATTTTACGATCACGATCGAGCATATTACGAAGGATCGACGATCACGCCCATCACTGTATACGAATAACCTATTAGATAGAAATCTAAACGGGCCAGTAGGTACTATAGTAGGTACTATAGTAGGTACTATAGTAGGTACTATAGTAGGTACTATAGTATGTACTATAGTAGGTACTATAGTAGGTACTACGTTACCTTGTAGTCGCGATTCAACAATATTTTATCACAGAATTCGCCTTCCGTGTAGTCACACTTGTATTTCCCACCGCAGCCGTACTGGTGGATTTCCGCATAGTGTTTCCGCAAGCCTTTTACAAATCTCTGTATGCATATGAACATACAACGGCTAATTGATTGATTGATACTTTATTTAAGTAAATATATAGTCGACATATATAATTTCTGTTCATTTAACTTTAAATAAACATATACATAAGAACACACACACATATATATATATATATATATATATATATATATATATATATATATATATATATATATATATATATATATATATATATATATATATAAATATATAGGGGAGTTAAGGGAGTAGCGGCCGATAATTAATATGCCTCAGAAGATTTCTAATATATCGATAAATTCTGAATTTTAGGCTCTTATTTTTTCGAATTAACTAGAAATCATATATTCTAGAATACTGTGATTTCACTTTTATATATGAAATGTTTAACCTAATAATATAAACATTTTATTAGGCTTTAAAAAAAGCACTAAAATAAGGCAAGGCAGAAAGTAGTGGCCGATAGTACCAGAAAATGCGATAGGTGTCTCGAAATGTATTCGATTTATATTTTTTTAATTATGTAATATTAAATAATTATATTTATTATGTATACGCACCTTATTTGATTCAATTATTTAATTACATATACACATACTCTTACACATAAATAAGCATAAATATATATAATCATGTTTTTTGTAAAAGCTAATTTATATTGCATTTAATTTAATAGAGCATTGAAAACATAGTTATAGGGGAAAGTCTCCGATTACCGACCCTCTCCTATTACCGACCTCCTCTCATATCTCAGTAAATATAAGAGTTATTAAAAAAATATATATACATGAACTGTTAGTAATTTAATGATAAATATGAATAAGTATTTTGTTTAAAAAAATATTTAATCCTACAATTGTTATTTGATAAAATGTAATATTCTGTTTTTACTTTTTAAATATTTTAATAATTACTTTTTTAAATCATTGTAAATACTTTATTAATTACAAGAAAACTTAATACTGCGCATAATATTGTAGATCAATAAAATGTTTATAACTATTATAAAAATAATTCAATTTGAATAAATATTAACCAAAATATCTTAATTATAGCAACCCATATGATTTTCCTAATACCGACCCCCTAAATTACCCTAAAACCGACCCCATGTGATTTATAATATTCAATCAAAATAGATCAGTATTTTACTTTAAAATATGTCATAAGTTATTTGTGTATCATTGATATAGATTTAGGATTCATGATTCCAGTTGATTATATACATACTGATTAATACATAAATATTAAATAGTAATATACACTATTTTAATATAATTACTATAAAGTTTAAATTTAAATTTAATATTACTATTAAACATAAATTCAATAACAAATAAATTGCGTGCATGTCATAATTAATTATATTTATTTATATCTACTATTTTTATTGGATATTATAATACTACAATTATTTATACCATGATTATTTTAGGGTGTCAGTATTAGGATAAGGGGGTCGGTATTAGGCATATGTATCCGATTACTGACCCCCCTTGTTTATTCTTGTAAATATAATTATATCAAAAATTGTATTATAGCCACATTATTCATTGCCATAATATTACTCAAATTACAAAATTTCAAATAATATATTTACTATTGAATAAGTTACTACAACTAATCATTTAGGGGTCGGTAATCGGGGAATTTCCCCTAATATATAAAAGAGAAATTATACGTTAATAAATATAAGTTTTTAATTGTCATAAAATTAAGTAATGCTATACAATTTTATACCATTATTATATTTTAACTACAAAATAAATAGCTGTAAATAAGTGAATTTAATAACTTTTTTCATTCATAATTTTAAATTTAATTAAATGCGTAATTAAGAAAAACGTCATATTCAATATAATATTAGTAAAACAATATATATATTATATTGTATATATGGTATGTATTAATTATTAATATGTATAAAATATTAAAATGTGAGTATAACTTATATGTTTATTACAAATTAAGAGCTGCTACGCGTAGATCGCGATCTAAATAGGCGCGATCATAGTTACTATTATGATTACTATGAATCATTATAATTATCATAGTATAATAGTAGAATTATTCTACTATTATAAGAATAGTAAATGTTGATCACATCACTACTAGTTGACGTATTAATTGTTGAACCATACAGTAATATTTAGACTGCTAATCTATTATAAGATAAGCATATTCAATATAATATTGTGAATTTCATTCATAGATGTATATTTTACTTTGGTAAACTATAGAATTTATAATAAATGTATGATTTCCCTACATTAACTTAATGAACTTAAGTAAACTCTACTTATCTTAGTATGTGTATATACGGTATATTTATTATATACTATAGTATATATATATATATATATATATATATATATATATATATATATATATATATATATATAGAATACATATATATATATATATAATATTATACCAAATTTATAACATAATCATTATGTTATATATTATGATAATTATACATTTAATATATATATATATATATATATATATATATATATATATTCATTTTGTTTATTGAGTTTATTTAGACTATAGGATAGGATAGGATAGGATGGTTTATTTATACACCAAATATGGTAAAGAAAGATTACCCTCACTGGTGTTGTGAACGAACAAACAAAACGAAACAATAACATTAAATAAGGTAGCAATATAATATATAAAAATAGAGATGGAACCAGATCAACATCAAGGAGAGGGTTACTTTAATTTTAAATTTAAATAGTCTTTGAGACTATTAGCAAATACGTGAGGCGACTTCAATCTTCTTAGGCGGTAAGGCAACAGATTCCATGTAGTAGGAGCCATGCTTGTAAAGGAGCGAGAACGCATCACGTTACGAGTAACAGGTAAGTCAAGTAGTGTGGCATCAGACGAGCGCAGATGTGGGAGGATGTTGCGACGAGTGAGCAATGCACGTAAGTATGCAGGTCTGCCTAGGAATAGTGTTTTATGTGTTAAGCAGAGAAGCCTAAATTGGCACCGTTTTCTAAACGATAGCCATTTCATATTGCATTGGTGGGTGTCAGTTAAAGCATGATCCCGTCGCTTAAGCCTATGAACTAATCTTACGGATGAGCGAATAATTCGGTCAATTTTAATAACTTCAGAGTTCTTAATTCCGTAGAATAGAGAACAGCAATAGTCTATTCGAGATAATACTAGGGCATTGAGAAGGCGCTTAGTGATGTTGGGCGAACAATAGTTTCTAATGTGACGAATTTTTCTCAAATAGAGATTAGCGGATTTAGAGATTGCATTTATATGAGCACCGTACGATAGAGTACTATCAATTAAAACACCAAGATTGCGCACAGATTCAGAAGGTTTAATAATTATACCGTCAATTGACAGAGTAGGGAAAGTGACAGGTACCTTCGAGATGTTAAGAAGTTCAGTTTTGGAAGTATTGACTAAGAGGTCATTAGTTAGTAACCAGTAAGTGATCTCAGAAGTACAATCTGACAGCTCAGAGTTAGAGTTCATAGAGTCAATGGGCAGTTTCAGTAGTAGTTGAATGTCATCAGCATATATGTGGTAATAGATATTAGGGTATTTGCGAATAATATTAGAGATAGGACGTAAGTATATAGAGAAGAGAAGTGGCCCAAGAACTGACCCCTGAGGGACCCCTTTAAGAATATTGGTGGGAGGTGATATGAAGTCATTGATTTTAACAGACGAAGTTCGATCAGTGATGAACGACATCAGCCACTTAAGGGGGGAACCTTCAATACCAAGTTCGATGATACGGTTAATTAGGATCGAATGGTTGAGCATGTCAAATGCACTAGAAAGGTCAATCAGGAGTAGTTGTACGCAATGAGAAGAGTCAAGCGAGTTATGAATCAGGTCAGTGACATGTGTGAGGGCAGTCTCAGTAGAGAAAGATTTTCTATAAGCACTTTGAAAGTAATCAAGCAGATTGTTATTTTCAATGTAATTAATGAGCTGACGACTGACCACACGTTCCATGATTTTACTTAATATTGGAAGTTGCGAGATCGGTCGGTAATTGGTCAATACATCTGGATCAAGATACGGTTTTTTTAGAATGGGCTTAATAATGGCATATTTCAAGGAACTGACCATGATTCCATCGTCAAGTGATTGAGAGATCAAGTAAAGTATTGCATTTTCAGTTATAGGGACAATGTTCTTAAAAACAACGAGTGGTAATGGGTCAATTGGGGAAGTGGAATTAGCAGTGAGAATCAAGTTACGGATTTCGGTAATAGAAGGAGGAGTGAAACAAGAGAGTTTGCAAGATATAGGGTTAGTCGTTATATGAGCATAAAGTGTCATCGGTAATTGCGCCAATTTAGAGCTGATGTTGTCGAATATATGGGAGAGCTTAGTAGACAAGGAGGAGACAAAAGAAGAACACAGAGCAGCATCAGGTAGTGCAGTAGACTTAGATTTGATGTTGGTACCAAGGATGCTATTAGCCATTTTAAAAATTTTTCGAGTGTCATTTCCACAAGCATTAAATTTCGATTCATAATAGGACGTTTTATGGAGATTTAATTCATGTTTATAGGCTTTCCTCGCTATCAGAAATTTAGATTTGTGAGAGGGGGACATGTTAATCTTACGCTCAAGTTTCCTTAATGAACGTTTCATTATAGCAAGATGAGAAGAAAACCAAGGTGATGAAGTATGTAGAGTGAAGTAACGAGATTTTAAAGGAACTAAGTTATTCAAAGTAGATGAAAGACAGTAATTTAAAAAATCAAACGATATGTGATCACTGGATAATCTATTCTCAAATTGTAGGCCTAGTTCATGATAGTTTAATTTCCTCAACTCCCTATAAAAAACTAATGACTTAGTTGATACAGGTTTCCTTAGAGAAATAGATGTATGAATCAGATAATGATCAGTTAAGAGATCAGAACGAATACAGGGTGAAATGAACTGAGTGGGTGTATCATTAGGAGTAAAAATCAGATCAAGAATATTGCCACTTGTGTGAGTAGGACAGGATATATGTTGATGAAGACCAAGGGATTCAGTTAATTGCCTAAATAAGGAATGGGGTTGAGACATGGAGTCAAAATGATAATTGAAATCGCCCATACAAATGAATTTAAAAGAGCTAGAATGTAAGCCATTATTTATGCAATCAGAGAATTCATCAAAGAAGATGGAATAATCAGGCCTAGGAGGCCGATAAATAACTATAATACGAAGTATATCGAAAGGGAAATTAAATGTGCAAGATAAGCAATCACTATAAGAAAAAGTAACAGAAGAAATGGAAGGCGTTGGTAAGTCCATATGAATTAAGATACCAACGCCTCCCCCACGACCATAATTACGAGGTTGGAGATAAAGATTATAACCCGCCTCGAAGCACAATGAGAATATATTCGTATCATCAATGCTAATCCAGGTTTCAGTGATCCCAATAATAGAGATAGGTTTAATTTTTAGATAGGAAAGGAGTAGTACAATATTAGAGCGAAGAGATCGAATATTAATAAGGGAAATGCTAATTACATCAGATAACATACATAGTCACTTTTTATTAGACTCAGTCTCAGATTTTGATTTTGAAAAAGCCGCAAAAGATATCTTCCATGCGGATATTTCCTCTTGCGTAGGGTTATATTTATCAGATATCCAGTCAATCTTATCATTGATAGTTCTTCTTAACTCATAACAATTAGTTCTTTTATTAAATACCGATTTGAGGGACTTAATGGAACCTGATTTAATAGCATGATAATACAGCAAGCCCAATTTCCTAGTATCGAGTGATAATGACTGGAATATAAACAGTTTATCATATTTATTATCAAATTTTAGATCTAAAAACCTATCTCTAGAGTATTTTGAGTTGAAGTTTATTATGGCAGTGCCATTTATAAATTTAACATCAGAGATAGTAGCGTTATCGATACTAAAATACTTAAACATATCATTAATATAATCCATATTACAGCTAGATTTCGATATATTTTTTATAATTGCAGATAAATCATCTATTTGAGTATGTGTTATTTTACTCGGAATATTATTAATCTTAGATGTCATAGAACTAAACGAAGATTCAATTGAAGATTTCAGTGTATCAGCATATGTTGTATTTTTCTTAATAATATTATTAGAATCGAGTATTAAGGATTTTATATTATTTATTTGTACAGATAAAGAGTTCAACGTGACAACATCAATGGAAGGGGAAGAAACATCATTTTTAGATACCAGACAATTATTACAATAAAATAGAAAATTTTTAGAATTAAAAATCGCACAAGCATATTGAGGAGGAGTATTATTATTAGTCCACGCGGAGGGGAGAATATCGGCATTGAAAAGGCATTTATGATGAATACAATCATTACAATTGGTACAAGAATTGCTATTCTCAGTGCTACATGGCTTATCACAGTAGGTACAATTGGTCATATTAGCTAATATAAGTTAAATTAAATTCTAATGTAGTATGTATGTATCTAAGCTTGCTATATGAGTATGAATAGGTGATGTAATTATGAAATAAATGCTATTGTATATCTATGCAGGAATGATGTATATATATTATATATACACAGTCATAATGTATGAATCAATAGTACAATAAACAATATCAAAATTAAATCATACAGGCAATATAATAGAATAAATAAAAAAATAGAAGTCAGTTGTTTACATAATCGAAATGCACGCGATGCGGTCTGGTGATTTTATAGATCTAAGGTATCGATTTATCAATTAACACAGCTCTGCAATCTCGAAAAACCTAATATAACGTTTATAATTATAGAAGATATACTCAATATGATTGATATTCTAGTATATATAAGAAGAAAGCTATATATTTATATTGCGCATACACTATGAAATATCAATGGGATAATTGTATACTAATCTCGAGGTCACGACGGTTTAAACACGGGTTACCGACAACCAGAGCAAGCCAGGCACGGGATGATCCTCCTGGACAGTGACCGAGATATGTAGTCGTGTAGTACAATTTGATGATATGCGAAGATGTGTATATCTCAGTATACAAGCGTGTAACGTAGACGAATGCGAAATAGTGTGTTTAACAGTTAAACAATAGAAGTTTAGAATCAATAGAAAAACGTCTGTTCGCTACGAGAGACAGAAACAGAATGTGACAATAATTATATACTATATAACAATAGTTATATTATATATATATATATATATATATATATATATATATATAATGACATATTAAAATATCTAATAATTATTAAATAATATGCTTATAAGCTATAGTACAAGATTTGTATTATATGTTTATTTAATATTTTGTGTAAAGTATAGTGTATACTCCTATGAATCATTACTAAGTTAAACATTGTGGCGCCTTTTGTACATAATAACCATATATGTATTATATATATATATATATATATATATATATATATATTATTTCTAGTGTATAATTTAATAATTTTAAATATAAAACATAATTATTGTAATAAATATTATTTATATAAATAATCTATATTATATTATAGTTCACGATTTAATATATTAATAATAATTTGTGCTTATAATCATTATAAATCATTAATTATAATATATGCAGGTATATATGAATATAATTATATATCATACATATTAATCTAAATGTATATAAGGATAATATATGTTGAATGTCTGATATATATATATATATATATATATATATATATATACTAATATAATATTATAGGTATCCAGTGATTTCATGAGAAGTGGTTGCGTTTGGTTTGGTTATTTTATAAATGTTTATAAATGCTACTATTTTAAAATACTGGGTGTACTAAATACTAATGTACATTAATATGTATTATCATATGATAATATATAGTTCTATAGCGTTCAATAACACCAATATGCATGACATTCATAAATAACCTATACTGCCAACTAAATCAATTTGCATGAGTTCACTGGTATTCTATATTAATATATATATATATATATATATATATATATATATATATATAATGCAATATATAATTTTATATATTATAGTTTTTAATAAGTAATGTGTAATACAATATATTAATGTATAAATAAAATATTCATTAAAATATATATAGGCTACTTATTAAATATATAAGAATAATTATATTATATATACTTATTAATAATATATAATATATATTATTATAATATATAAAATTACATATTATATTATATATATATATACTTATTAAATCTATATATTTATAGAATATTAGTGATCTTGTACGTAGTGATTTAGTTGGGAGTAATTTCATGCAGATTGTTTTTCGAACGCAATGATAATGCATATTAATGTACATATATGTAATTATAATTATTTTAAAATAGTAGCATTTATAAAATAACCAAACCAAACGCAACCACTTCTCATGAAATCACTGGATACCTATAATATTATATTAGTATATATATATATATATATATATATATATATATATCAGACATTCAACATATATTATCCTTATATACATTTAGATTAATATGTATGATATATAATTATATTCATATATACCTGCATATATTATAATTAATGATTTATAATGATAAACACAAATTATTATTAATATATTAAATCGTGAACTATCATATACTATAGATTATTTATATAAATACTATTTATTACAATAATTATGTTTTACATTTAAAGTTATTAAATTATACACTAGAAATAATATATATATATTAGGGGAAGTAACCTAATACGGACACTTTAACAATAAATGGTCTTAACTTTTTATGACTCATTATTTTTATTCAAAAATTACAACATATTAATATTATATGATTATAGATATTATTGTGATTTTAAAATTTTATTTAATCTTTTAATTCCATAGATAACGGGGGTGTCCGTATTCGGTACCCATGTCCGAATACGGACACCCTGTGTTATAATACGGATACCATATATACCTCTAGATAAACTATATATTATTGATGAATCAATTAGACAAATTACAAATACGTTATTTAAAATTAATTTTATTAAAAATATATTGTAATTTAATTAGTTAATAATTTATTTATTTTTATTATATTTTAATTAATAATACAATTTACGTATATAAATAATAATTTTTTTAGAATTAGATTTATTGGTGGTATTAATATTATAACACACGCAATTTTTATGAAAATCAGAATTGTTCATACGCTGCGCGCTGATTGGTTATAGGGTGTCCGTATTAAGACATTTAGAGTGTCCGTATTAGGAACTTATATGACCTCTAGATATATGTATATAACTTAATGAATATTTGATAAAAAATATACAAATTAAAAATACAATTTTTAGAATGCTTTATTTGTTGATAATATTGGTTTTAAGTTGACATTTGTTTTCATAAATTTAAAAACGTAATAAAAAAATCTGTTTATTGGATATATTTTGTATAATTCTAAAATAAAAAATACTTTTTTAGACTATTATTATAATTATGAATATTTTATTCATTAAATATTTTTTGGTAGGATTTATGGTTTCTGAGATACCGAGAGTGTCCGTATTCGGGCACTGTCCGTATTCGGTTACTTTCCCCTATATATATATATATATAATACATATATGGTTGTTATGTACAAAAGACGCCACAATAAACAAACTTAGTAATGATTTATAGGAGTATACACTACTTTACACAATATATTAAATAGGAACATACCTAAACATACAATAAAAAGCTTGTACTAAGCATATTATTTAATATATATTAGATATTTTAATATGTCATTATATATATATAACATAACTATTGTTATATAGTCTATATAAAGTTATATTTTAGTTAATACACTCAATAAACAAAATGAATATATATATTAAATGTATAATTCTCATAATATATAACATAATGATTATGTTATACATTTGGTATAATATTATATATATATATATATATATATATATATATATATATATATATATATATATATATATATATATATATATATATGTATATCTATATATATATATATATACATATATGTATTCTATATTGATTGATTGATTGAATGTTTATTTAGACACTTAAATAAATCATTAATGATTTCTCAAAGGTGTATATAATAGAATACAAATAATAAAAGTAGGTAAACAATAAATACCAATAATAATAATACAGTAAAATAGAATAAGTCGTACGGAAATTAATTAATAAAATAATAATGACAAACAATATTAGTAATTCAGGTTCCCACCTGAGATCAATTGTTGTATATAATTCATGAATGTTTTATGCGATTTTATGGATCTAATATAGGGCGGGATTGAATTCCATAGCTTAGGACCAATATAACTCAGTGCCCGAGTATCCATTTTTGAGCGACGTAGAATAGGGGTAGATAGAAGGTGAGATGCATGGTTTCTAAGTGATGGAAGGGGAGCTCTTTGTACAAGAGAAGCAGAAATATATGAAGGGCAATTTGAAGAGTATATTGAGGAATGAACAATAGATAATATGCGATAAGCAGAGCGTTTGTTAAATGTGAACCATGGAGATAGGTGTTGGTATGAGGAAGTAGAGGAATGATCTCGAATACGTAGGTTATATGTTGTACGGATTGATGAACGAATAACTCGATTTAAGGGAGAGATAGATGATAATGGAAGATTTATAAGGATTGAGGAACAGTAATCTATACGTGAGAGTACAAGGGAATTAACTAGAGTTTTAGTAAGAGATATAGTAATTGCTTTTCATATTTTTCTAATTCTAAATAGATGATAATTTGCAGATTTAGTGATGGCAGTAATACCGAGTACTGATCCCTGGGGAACACCATATTTCATAGGTGAAGGGGAAGACAAATAATTATATATTTTTACACTGCTACTACGGTCAAATAGATATGAAGTAAACCATGAGAGAGCAAGATCTCTAACTCCAAGCAGGTGTAGACGGGACAGTAGAATTTTGTGATCAAGCGTATCGAAAGTACTGGATATGTCCAGCATTACTAGTTGACAGCAGTTTTTAGTATTAAGGGTAGAAGTGATTACATCAATTACGTTTAGTAGTGCTGTTTCTGTGGAGTGTCCTCGGCGAAAACCACTTTGTTGAGGAATATGGAGATTATTGGCCGTTAAATAGGAGATTAGTTGACGAGAGACAACTCTTTCCAAAATGTTACTCACCAAAGGTATACCTTAGCTATAGCTGAGAAATTGGGCGATAATTGAGAAGTGAATCAGGATCGAGTGAAGGTTTTTTAAGAATGGGAGTGATTATTGCTTGTTTAAAAATTGAAGGGACAGTACCGGAATTTAGGGAATATGAGATGATGTTACAGATAGTTGGACATAGATAATCGGAGAGGATGCATTTAGTAGTTTATATATGAGAGATATATGTGGCGGACGAAAAAAACTTAAGAAAACAGATATAGGTGGAGTAACTATGATTGAAGGATAATTGGCAGTAAGGGTATGGTTATTGATCTTTATTATGATGGAGTCAATCTTATTAGAAAATGTTTTGGAGAAAAGACAGCTTAATTGTAATGGAGAAATGTTAATCATAGATGGTAGTAATGCTGGTTTTGGGGGAGATAACAACTTATTAGCTAGTCTGAAAAGTCGTATATATATATATATATATATATATATATATAGTATATAATAATTATACCGTATATATATATACTAAGATACGTAGAGTTTACTTAATCATTAAGTTAATGCAGTGAAATCATAGATTTATTATAAATTTTATAGTTTACCAAAGTAAAATATACATCTATGAATGAAATGCACAATTATATTGAATATGCTTATCTTATAATAGATTAGCAGTCTAAATATTACTATATGGTTCAACAATTAATACGTCAACTAGTAGGTGATCAACCTAGTGATGTGATCAACATTTACTATTCTTATAATAGTAGAATAATTCTACTATTATACTATGATAATTATAATGATTCATAGTTATCATGATAGTAACTATGATCGCGCCTATTTAGATCGCGATCTACGCGTAGCAGCTCTTAATTTGTAATAAACATATAAGTTATACTCACATTTTAATATTTTATACATATTAATAATTAATACATACTATATATACAATATAATATATATATATATATATATATATATATATATATATATATATATATATATTATATATATATATATATATATATTGTTTTACTAATATTATATTGAATATGACGTTTTTCTTAATTACGCATTTAATTAAATTTAAAATTATGAATGAAAAAAGTTATTAAATTCACTTATTAATAGCTATTTATTTTATAGTTAAAATATAATAATGGTATAAAATTGTATAGCATTACTTAATTTTATGACAATTAAAAACTTATATTTAATATCGTATAATTTCTCTTTTATATATTAATTAGAGTAATTATTAGTATTTATTTTAAAATAAAAATTATTTTCAGAATGTTTGTTTACTATATGGTTGCCATATAAAACGCTACCTGGCGATAACTATTTTTTGGGTACTGTTACTGTTTGGTTACTATTATGGCCCATATTCTTAAAATTAGATTGACTAATAAATAATTTAACAGAATTGAACTAATTTATTGTATTCGCATGTAATATTATTAACTTTATTTAATTAATATAAATACTTATAATGTTAATACATTGATATTCGTTTATTTGAATTTGAATTTATTCATAATAAATTAATTATTTCAAAAAAAATTTAATTTAATTTGAAAATAAATAAACCCTTAAATAAACCCCAAAGGAAATAATTCTATTATATCGTTTAAAATACATTTTTCATTACCAACATGGTAATATTTATATACAATACTAATTATTTAATATCCAATATTATAATATGCATTATAACACTGTAAATGTGAATTAAAAAATATATGAGCGATAATAGAGCGGTCAAAGTTCATCTCGATCACAACATTATTGTATGGTTTTTTAATTGTTAATAAAGTGTAGTTTAACTACAACATTTTCTCTATATACGACACATGCACGACAAACTCGGCTCGTTTTAGATCACTAATGGTAACTACGTATTAACTATATGTAGGTATTTATAAATGTGTTCTGTACTAAGTATAAATGTGTTATGTAATTTAGATAAATGTTGATCCTAATATATTTTGTTATTTGTGTATATATATTTTATATAATTTTATTTCAGTTTTGTAAATTTCAAATAGTAGACGTGGCTTGAACGAATTTAAATGTTATGTAATTTGGATAAATGATTAAATCAACAATTTAATATATTTTGTTATTTGTGTTTTATATAATTTGATTTCGGTTTTGTAAATTGCAATTAGTAGACGTGACACATCCACTTCCACATCCACGAACACACCTATTCCTCATATACCACCTTCCACGAACACCCCCATTCCCCATCCACGAACCATACCACATTCCCCATCCACGTACATCCACGAACCACACCACATTCTCCCCAAGTACAGTCCTTTCCATTTAATAAATATATAACCTGTCGCGAACTATCATTCTCCGTTTTCCGGAGTCAACATATATATATATATATATATATATATATATATATGTATATATATATATGCTTTTAATAGCTAGATAAAAATGCCGAGCAAGCTCGACCTAGTAAGGTAATATATATATATATATATGTTATTTTTATTTTTGTGGAGTCTTTTCCCATCTATCCAGAAACTTAGATGAAGTTTTCACTTATAACCATATATGGCTCTAATATCCCTTCAAAGCCTCGTGTTAAGGAATCCATGGTTTTAATGAGAGTCGATCGTTTATTTATACACAATTATATAAGATCATTCTAAATATTATTAATATTATTAACGACCTATTTTAATGGTCCGGACGGGGCTCGAACCCGTAGCATATATGTATACATAACTGCCTGTGTGGCTCAGTTATGTATATATGTATATATATATATATACTCGATATAGTATACTCGATATTAAGAAGTATATTGCCGATATTAGAAACTTCGTTGTATCGACAATTTACTACATGTTGACATTATAATGCTATAGCATAGTATATCTATAGACTGCGTGGAGTGAATGGGGTATACCCTCTAACAAAGAGGCTGCGCACTGCGCTGTGAGATCTGATGAGATATGATGAGATGGAGGGGAAAAGATACCATGACGTTATTGTATACGATTGTAAATGAAAGATTATATAATATTACGTTAAATTAGAAAGTTTTTTATAAAATAAAGATTCGAAATAATTGTATTATGAAAAATAAAGTTACGTATAATTATAGTTTTATTTATACGCAATATACCATAATGTGTATATGTAATCAGAATATAACTGTCGTATTCTACTAGCAGCGATAAATAACGCAGCGTTGTCAGGTGATCAAAACAACAGCAACAATAAACCTCCATACGTTTAACTCTCGAGTAGAGTGGTGACTCATCAATGCCGTACACCCACTTCTGATAGGCGGGACATAGGTGTGGCTCAACGAACGTGAAGTTATCACCCATGAATACAACCACAAGATCCGCCTCGGCTAGGTGACTCGCGTTCAGTGTGTAGACACAGCGATCCTTGATGCTCGGACATATGTCCAGGTTCTGAGGTGTAAGGTGTACTATGTATACCTGCGTACAATTCGCACTCTACGCTCACCTATATATATACACACATAAAGGTGCGAGATTCTTAACCAATAGAGCGTTTTAATAGTATTGGATAATTTCTAGCGGAACCGTTATAATATGTGTTTATAATTAGAAACGTATTCTTTTTAAAAAAATCGAAAGTACCCTAGGTACATCTGTACTTAACGTTATTAGTACGTTAATTATTTACTTCGTAAGTTAATGCAGTACGTGCATATTCTTGATATGTATTTAATGATAAACATATTTACTGTAAATATTGTCATTATTCTGATTATAGCATAAATAGCGGACTTATTTCACACTTAAAAGGACATAATGAACACAATAAGGGCATATTTATTGGTAGAGAATAATTGATTACGCGCAGTTAGAGATTGGCCGCCTTACCCTGATAAATTCGCCCCAGATGATGTGTTTTGTCTTCTCAAAGTATTTGCTGGCTAAATATATCATTAATGGCGTATTCTGTCTATCGGGTCAAAGTACAGATTCCTGTACCGGGTTAAGTTTTCTCCGAATGTACAAGAATACACGCATTGCGTCTAATTTAAATATACCCTGAAATATATTCGATACATAAATATTAGAATGACATATTTATGGACTCGATTTTATAAATATATACGATTACAATGAGTATTCTATATATATATATTTCTAATGTTAAACTACAACATTTACATATTTATTTTTTTAATTTCGAATTATTCTTTGTTTTTTTCAACTACGTAATACAAATAACGGCAAATATTAATGAATACTTTCTACTATATATTTCTTCTATGATATATACGAAATATATAGTCGAAAGTATTCATTAATATTTGCCGTTATTTGTATTTACGTTGTTGAAAAAAACAAAGAATAATTCGAAATTAAAAAAATAAATATGTAGACTCTATATATTTCGACTATATATTGCTTAAATAAAATCGAAACACAACACTCGTATGTAAACATAAGTAATAATTAAACCTGTTGCTTGAAGTTGACGGTACTCATCACTAAAAATAACGACACCATCGTAACCATAATCAGTAGACATGTATAACTGTTGTTGTGGCGAGGTTTCGTTACACACGTGTATCGTAATGCTATGTTTACGCGTTATACACGTATCTATACGTATTATTCGCGTGTATAGTTTTAGTTAACAATCAATATATTTATATCACAATGTAAATACCGCGGTCAACTATATTAAGTAATAAAAACAACGTACTATTTTTTGCGGGAAGATTCCTTCTTCGGAGAATTCATATCGTTCGGTATCAATATCGTCGCACTATATAGGTAGTACTTTGTTACGCGGGTATCTTAGAGCTGATGTACGTATCTGTAGTAACGCTGCTATTCACCTGAATGTGTACGGATGCGTATGTGAAGGTAAACGTATTACACGCACACACCGTTTATGGATAATCGGAGAGAGGAAAATATGGAGGGGAGAGCGACGAAGGCAGGGATATGGAAAGATAGATAGAGATAGTAAGAGAGAGGATGGTGTGGTGATGCGAGAGAGAGAGGGAGAAGGCGATTAGCTGTATTCATTAGATATCTCTCTTAACATGCGTAACATTAAGTAGTAAAAGCAATGTTATACCGTATGTGTGTGATGTCATATTATATGACTCATATATCATCATATACATATCATATACGATTCAATAATGAATTGCTAATGTGGTTAAAGGTTGAATCCTATATGATAGGCGATATATACATACGCATATAGGCGATCACGTCGTTAGACTAGGACAACAGAAACATATGCATATTTGATATATGTATTAGCTAGGTAGATCTATTGCATATTATTTAGTTAGTGTATATCATATTGTATTACGATGAGTAAGATATTACTACACATTCTTATTTGAAAATAAAAATAACATATGATATTAATAGATATAAAGAAATTGGATACAAATTAAATGTAGTGTATGGTACTTTGCGATAGAGGTACTATAGTGGATTATTACTAATAAATGTAAAATTATTATTTTTATCTTTATTTATATTTATAATTATGATCAGTTTTAATATACAATATATACTACAAATAATAGTTATTTATATAAAATATAATATTCTCATAATGCTGATTTTTTGTATTAAAATGTATTTGAATTGAATATATCATACTATTTTATTAATAGGTGTATAATCTATATATATATATATATATATATATATATATATATATATATATATAATTTATATCAATAGTTTAGATAGGATTCACTTCTCTCTATAGAAAGTAATACTGCAATTATGCAATTATGTAATTTATCCAGAAAAGTGTCATTCACATATCAATGTATTACATACGTTCGTTAATTTTGTATCCACTTTCTTTATATCGACGAGTATAGCACTTTGGGTGTGTTTTTGGTACCACTTGATGAAAAAGTGGTTGACGAACAAGTGGTTGAGTCGAGAAACCTGTAGTCACTGCATGTAAAAACCTAACTGGTGCTAAACCTAACTGGTAGTAATATTTATTCATACAAGACCACTTCTTACAAGTGGTTAAAAGCACATTTATGATGTAGCTTTGAACGCATTCATAATAAGCTGGCTCCCATGAACTGGACAATATTATGCGTTAGAGACGCGACGGTTTTGCTATTTTAGGTTTACGCGCATTTATTTATTATTATCAACAATTAAATTGAAGTTATGTATCTCGAGCATGGATGTATACATATATGTATGTATGCATGTATGTATGTATGTATGTATGTATGTATGTATACATGTATAATTAATACATATATGTAATATTTATAAGAGCTTTTACCCTTATAAAGGCTTAGTCTGTAACTAGTAAATTTAATATATTAATTTAATTTATTACTAATTTGTTAACTTTTTTTGTTTATATAGCGATGGGCATTCGAATGCCTAAATATCTTTCATGTACATTGTTTACGTGTCTGCAAGCATCTAATGCGTATATGTGTATACGCTAATATGCCTACACATTTATCGTCAATTACCCCTTCTCATCCTCTAATACCTTCCTCCCTTTATACCTCTATATAATTAGATATCTATATATATATATATATATATATATATATATATATTTCTCCGAACATTTAACAATGCGGCATCGTCGCGAAACGACGATGCTACGAACTTAAGAAATAAATGCAAGATCGGAAGACACCAGTTATACTCATATTGTATTCCTCTTTAATATGCACTATCCAAATGTTACATTATACCGTGTTCTCATATAAAGTGGATTTACAAATTAAGATTACAAATTAAATATTAAATTTTTTATAATTCGCCTCGAATATTCAATAGGTGGCGATTTTTAATAATATTAGATACCAGTAATCTCGTACGAGGTAATTTCGTAAGACTTATTTAGTAATCTCCTACGACTTATTAAATTAAATTTATTCCATAATTATACAGTTCTTATACGTATATATAATACAATATATTATATCAATATTTATTATATAATTAGATAGGGCTAACTCCGATAGGGCCAATTCAGATAGGGCTAACTCCGATAGGGTTAATTCAGATATGTCTAACTCCGATTGGGCTAATTCAGATAGAGCTTACTCCTATAGGGCTAACCCAGTAAATAATTGTTTCGAAAATATAGTTTTAAAAACATGCATTTATTTATATATACAAAACATTTACATATAACAGATGAATGCATTACTTAATTGTAGTACTTATTATAGATTGTATTTAAGTATTTTATTAGTAATCTTTAAATATATAATTTAGTATAATATAATAAACATATAAAAAATTATTATTGTTTTAAAAATAAATTATTTACATGTTTTTAAAACATTGAATATATGAGTTTTTTAAACATATATGTTTTAAATATCTTATTTGCATGAAGTATTTAAAACATAATTTTAAATAAATCAACATATAACATTTATATTATTATAACTTTAATTTATATACTATTATTAATATTATGTATATAAATGTTTTTAAAAAAAAGATTAATGTTTTAAAAAAATGATAATTTATATGTTTTTAAAACATTAAATAGTTAACTTTCTGAAACATACATGTTTTAAATATCTATATTCAAGTATATAAATCATAATTTTAAATTAATAAATACAACATTTATTTTATTATGAACTTAAGTAGTCAGGTCTCGTTCGACATCTCGTTCACCAAGTTACTCGTCAAGAACACCACACAGTCAAGGTTTGTATGCATTATTATGTGGATATTGTTATTACAGTTTACGAATATTATTATTGAATATTGTTATATTATATATCGGTACATGCCTGTATATATATATATATATATATATATATTATATACCTGAATTATATATATATATACAAATTATATCATATTATATATAATGATATAAATGTTTATATAATATATTTATATATTATTTATAATATATAATTAAATTGTTAGAATATAATTATATAATTATATATATATATATGTTATAAAGTCAAAGTTGTAGATATATTGATTTACGCATCATGATATACATTTACATGCATTTAGAATTACTTAACATAAATCGATATATCTACATAAAAACTTTAAACTAGATTTCGGTGTCACGCTCTGTGTTAATTGCATAGCCATAGCCATGTAAATGTTTGTTTTTCTGGTATTTTATATTTTTATCGTCTGTAAAGTAAATTTTGTTATTTTTCTATTGAATAAATTCTACTCGGTGAGATTGCCTCATTCTTCGTTCTGCATTTCATCGGGTAGGTACTATTATTATTATTATTATTATTATTATGTTATATTATTATTATGTGCAATAGTTCTTTGTTTCGATTAATAAACTGTACCACTTTACTACACACACACACACACACACACACACACACACACACACACATATATATATATATATATATATATATATATATATATATATATATATATATATATATATCAATATTGTTACTATACCAATACACGTACTATAGTACATATATATATTATATAGTATACGTACATCAATACGTTTGTTTTATTATATACACATCCACATATCGATATTGTTAACATAACATTGTCGCACGTATTGCGTATTCTAGTACATTATGAATACACACACATGCGTTGCACAATGTGTCGCATATTACTGTATGCCGTCGCGCATGACCAACCCACGTGCAGACGGCTGATTATATATATAGATATCCGCCGCTGTATTGCAAACATATATAAAGTACCCTTAATTCCCTTAATACATATAAATAAGCCTTGCCGCTATTATTTCTATATATAGGCATACGCCTTATGCATGCATATAAAGATTATACTTTAGTCAAACCACATACACGATATATATACCCCATAGACATTCATATTCCATACATAACTTAACAAATACTATTATTATATTTTCAGTAGTCCGACAATCTTCTGCCAGGACTCAATAGACATCTCGTTCATATTAGGTTTATTTGATCGATCTCCTAGAATTTTACTAAATCAGAAACCAGTTTGATATCCGCCATGAACATTTTTCATAGTTAGTAAATTATTAATTTCAAAAATACTATATAAATTACATACATATATGAATACTACTATACTTAGTAGTGTAATAAAGATCAGTATTATGTATGTATTTTTTTCATATTTAATTTTGTTCCATTATTTACATATGTCCTAAATTGGTATAGACTTTGACATTATCAATCATTACATATTTTTTATATTTCAGAAAGAATATTAAAATTGGAAATTGGCCAGGAACGATTAATTGAAATAAACACAAATATAGAGATTATTTTTCTGAATCAAATGAAAATATTTTCGAAATGTAAAGATAAGAAATAAGGTACAAAATAAAACTATATATACCTAATATCTTATTTTAATAATAACTCATTTATAGGTCAAGATTTATGTGGAATAATACAAATTATGTAATTTGTAAAATATATTATTTTTTATTTGTTATATGTAAATAAATATTTTCTATCAAAGTCTATTTGATTCTTTGTTTTTAAAACATTCGTATATATCAGTTTCAAAAACTAACAAATATTTATATTTTTGAAACATTTATTTATGTTAGTTTCAAAAACTAACAAATAATTTTGTTTTTGAAACATTAAAGTATGTAAGTTTTAGAACCATGTCAAATAACTAGCCATGAACTAGGTTTTAAAAACATAAATTATTGTTTGTTTTAAAAACTTTATTTCGAAACAATTATTTACTGGGAATTCAGATATAGATAACTCCGTAAGGCTAACTACGATAGGGCTAACTCCATATAGGACTAACTCCGATAGGGCTAACTCAGATAGTGCTATCTCAGATAGGGCTAATTCATATAGGGCTAACTCCGATAGGGATAACTCCCATTTATTATGTATATTATATTAATTTCTCAATATATGTTATTTATAACATAATTAATTTAAATCAAATAAATAATATATTTCTTATTTCTAAAATACACCATCAACATTTGTTTTTTATAACTTGATTAATTTAATTCAAATAAATAATATATTTCTTATTTCTAAAATATACTATCAACATTTGTTTTTTATAACATAATTAATTTAATTCAAATAAATAATATATTTCTTATTTCTAAAATATACTATCAACATTTGTTTTTTATAACATAATTAATTTAATTCAAATAAATAATATATTTCTTATTTCTAAAATATACTATCAACATTTGTTTTTTATAACATAATTAATTTAAATCATATAAATAATGTATTTCTTATTTCTAAAATACACCATCAACATTTGTTTTTTATAACATAATAAAGTTAAATCAAATACATAATATATTTCTTATTTCTAAAATACACCTATAGGTATGATGTATAGATCATGCAATTTTCTAATAATAACTCATAATTCTCAATTATCCGTACATATACCGGGCCAAAACGGCAAGTTTATATATATATATATATATATATATATATATATATCCCTATATATCCAGCTGGACAAATTAAATACGAATTTCTATTTGGATAATCTAAATATATATATAACAAGTCATATTTAATTAAATAGCGATTTAGGATATGCTAATTATACAATTATATATTTGTGAAAGCGTCAGATTCTCAAAACTTCAAAGCTAGGCTGTGGATTCGAGTCCGACACCCACAGGTGATAATAACATAAAATTTTCATAATTCTCATTTAACATGTTATTTTGAAGCCATTTATGAGGAAAAGTATATTAATATTATAAACTATAATTTATAAAAACGGAACAAGAAAACAAACATTATTATTTTAATAAAAAATATTATTATTCTATTATTATTATTATTATTATTATTATTATTATTATTATTATTATTATTATTATTATTATTATTATTATTATTATTATTATTATTATTATTATTATTATTATTATTATTATTATTATTATTATTATTATTATTATTATTATTATTATTATTATTATTATTATTATTATTATTATTATTATTATTATTATTATTATTATTATTATTATTATATGTATTATATTTGTATTATATAAATATTACTTAATACATCTTCCTTATAATGATCAATTGATACACGCTAATACACCGGGATGTTATATAAAAAGTTATCAGATTGTACAAACATCATTGTATACAATGATGTTTACTACAGTATACTGTAGATATGTAATAATACATGCATACCCACACACACACAAACACAATACATACTATAGTATATATACTATAGTATGTATTGTGTTTGTGTGTGTGTGGGTATGCGTGTATTATTATAGAATGTGATATATGTATATGATGTATGGGTGAGTAATAACAATTTGTCCTGAGAATTGAAAAAAAATAAGTATACTAGGTTACTAGTATACCTATTGATAAAGTGTACATTTCAGTGCACGCGAGGACTATTGTTATAATTTACTATAGTCAATACGATTGAATTCATATTCATAAGCGCATATTTTTTACCATTATTCGATGGTATTTAATTACAACGTAATCATAAACTACATTAATTTATAAATACACTACAGTGCGTATGTGGTATCGTATACGATAGATAATGATCTATATGTAACTAATTAAGAATGTTTGTTATTTATTTATATATAATTATATGTGTGTGTCTATTTGTATGTGCATTATATTATATATTATATAACTATTACTGAATTAAACATAATTATAAAATAAACTATACGATTTCGTATGTAAATAAGAATAAGTTGTTCATGTTTAATCTCTTTGCCCTATTATAACTATATTGACTGTTGATGGGTGTTATACTATGTCGCATGTCACGGATCACTTCGCGAATAGGAAAACTTTAGAGACAGAGATAAAATGTATGCATTATAACATATACATTCTAACGATGATTGGAAGAGGAGTGTAGAGGATAGTCTCTACTAGGGATGTAAACGGGTACACTTTTTGATGTTTCGAAACATTTGAAACATCAACTTCTCATGTTTCGAAACATATGAAACGAAAATTGTTTCCAATATAGATGTTTCGAAACATTTGAAACAATTTTTAGCATGCTTCGAAACATTTACAGATCAAATATATATATGCATCTTACCTTTATTTCACACGGTAAATTGACTAAAACAAATAAACAGGTATTAGTTTGTGGGTGTAGATACCGCCGTGATATTAATATAGGTATTAGAATAATATTTAGAAGTGATCTTATATAATTTTGTATAAATAAATGACCAGCTCTCATTAACATTATGGATGTCTTAACATGGGAATGGCTTCGAAGGGACATTATAATGTATCTATATAGCTATATGGTTATAAGTGAAAACGTTATATAAGTTTCCGGATGAAATGGAAGGACTCCACTAAATAGAACTAACAATATTATTAATATGGCTTCGAAGCTTTACTATTATTTTTAGAATTTTGAAGCAAGTTAAAACTATTCCCCTTATTTATGAAGCTGGTTCAAACTTTAGCATTATTTTACAAATGAACTTTGCATGAACTTTGAACTATACATTTTTTTTAAGTGAAGCTTCGAAGCACCAGTAGTTGGGTTCATTTCGAACACTAATGTAAGGTGTCATTTATATAACAAGTATAACAAATTATAGGAAATTTGATATAGATATAGTATAGAAATATATAGAATTTAAGTTATAGAAATATATAAATTTAAAAAAATTGAATACATTCAGATAAATAAAGCCGATAACATATATTATATATAAATAGAAATATTTAGACTATTTAATAACATTATAACCAAAGATTTTCCGAAGGAAAGATATAACACACACGAAATCGTGTAATTCAAATTTGTATACAAAATACCCTGGTGCCACCTATAGCGGGTTACTTTTAGGAACTATGCGTTGTTTATAATGTAAATTCGTATTTAACTATACACTTTTAAAATGTTAAATAATATGCTTTAAATTAATATTTATATGATGAAAACTAAGTGTTCATTACTAATATATAACAAACGAATATGATATTTATGTTTTAAATGCTATAAGTATATATTTAGTAAGTAAAAGTTAATTTATATTGCATGTAATTTAATAGAGCAATGAAAACATTGTTGTATGCAAACAGAGCCGAACCTAAATCTATTTCAGTGATTTCGATACTGCTGCTAGCAGCGGCTGGGGATATTACTAAATTACGTTGCATGCATAGGGAGTGTTATATCTTTGCTTCGCAAAATCTTTGTTATAACTACATATATTGATAAACCATGTGTGAGGGTATTATATTAATAATTATATAATCGGGAGTATCACTTGGTATTCTAAATCTATGGTTGTATACATATTATATAATAATTATACAATCGGGGTATATTATTATAAAGAGTATATTTAAACATTAATTATTAGTGAAAAAAACTAATTAAATTTAATTATATAGGTATAGCAATGATATTTTTATTTTGTAACTAGAATAAAATTATTAATACCATTGGAAAGAGGATGAAAAAGTAATATAAGTTTCATATTTTACTTTTTTGATATAATTAATAATAAAAAAGTTATGGTTAAGAATGGCCAGATTTGAGGGTAATAATTAAGACAGCTATTACATAAAAGTAAAAGTTACAAATATTTTGATCAACTAATATTCAATATTTTTAACTTCAAAAATTAATTCTATTATAATATATTTATTATTACAGATTACAGAGCCAAGAAGAATCAATTTATGTTAAGCTGCTAAAGATTTTCAAAATATTTCACTGCTGTGTATATTTAACTATGTCATATTTATTTTTTACATCTTTTTACATTTTATCTGTATATTTACATAGAGTATGTTATACATTATTTATGTCAAAGGTGCATGTTATAGTTTAGCAAATATACTTTACATTATTTACTTTATTCAATTATATTTTTTTCTTAAATAAAAATAAATAAATAAGATATATGATTACCAAAGGTGTGTTTCAATATTTATTTTGGTTTATAAATAGATACGTTTAGTTATAATATGTGAATACAACAACATAATGATATAACGACATTACATAGATTTGTACATAGAATTCATAGCTATATACCAAATTTCCACGATTTCCTACGAATTTGAAATATATCTTGAACATCAGTATTCAGAACCAACTCCAATAAGCAAGTAGGCTATATCATCTCTATATAATATTAATAAATTAATATGGGTAAATATAAAATTTTAAATAATATAATAATAATTACCATATGAAGAAGTACTCCGAGTTGAATTTAAAACTGTTATCTTTTCATACCAAGTCTCCAATATCAGCAGTATTTATATCGATATCCTCTTTAGTCTCAAATGGAATACATCTACTATCTGTAATGAATAAAATTGAAGTTAAAGGTAAATCATAGATAATTATTAGTATGATAATTCACTATGTAGACAGATAATAGACAATTATATATACAACTATGATTATTGATGGATCGATAATTTACAAAATTTAAAATTTGCTTTATTTTTCAATAGTTCTTTTCGAATTACAACATACATTAGTAATATGAGATATTGGAATTTTATTTATCCAGTAGCGTGATTTTTTCATGAACTATATTATTTAATTTTTCAACTAAATTTAAATTATCACTTTCCAATTGTTTATTTTAGTATTCAAAAATATTAATGCCTTCTGTAAATTTGTAACTCGAAATGAAATTAACTGTTCATTATACCGTAGAGGTATTTTAGTGAATCTTTCTGTCATTCTTACAGAATTAATTATTCACACTAATCGAAAAATATAAATCCAACATTATTCCTGTGCATGTTATATGTCCTGCATAGTCTACGTGATAATCCTATTTCAGTTACACGGAAACTACGATTTAATGTTAGTTTTTGTAAACAGTCAGCAACACACATACCATTCTTAATAAGGTATAAAACATTACCAACTTTGATGTTTGCGAGAGGGCAGCGGTACTTTTCTAGAAACTTCGTTGTCATTTTAAATATACTGTAAGGAATTTAAACAGTAATATTATATTAAATTGAAAATAAATAAGATCATTATTATATAAATATATATATATTTATATGTATTAGTATATACAAAATATTTATACCATAGCTATATTAGGTAATGATATATATTTAGTATATTTTATATTATAGTAAAATTAATTTAGTATATTTGATAATACAAATGTATTAAAAAATATGAGACATTCCGAGTTTAATCGTCATTATTTGTATTACTAAATATATTAAATATCTAAATGTTTGATACATAGACTAATATTAATCTAAATTAATTACGATTTGTTTCCACAATTAATTTGATAAATCATAAATTAATAAGTCTATTTTACATTTTTAAATGATATTTTTTTATTTATTACCAACTATCTATATTATTTATAAATATAATTTTCTAATAATTATTTATATGTATATATTTATATTAATTAGTGTATGATATAAATTAAAACAATAGCTATATTATTTAATGATATATATTTAATATATTATATATTGAATATTTATAGAAATAATTATTAAAATTTGTTAAATCGAGTTAGATTAATTCAGTATTTTTGATAATTTAAATTTATTAAAAAATATGAGACATTCCGAGTTTAATCGTCATTATTTGTATTACTTATCGAAATGTTTGATACATAGTCTATGTAACATAGAATAATATTAATCTAAATTAATTTACGTTAACAATTAATTTTATAAATCATAAATGAATGTCTATTTTACATTTTTAAATGATATTTGTTGTAAATGTTTACTAAATCTACATTTATTTACACATTATTTTGTAATATTTATATAAATTATTAATTTTATAATTAAATAGTCTATAAAATAAATTAATATAATACTTATACATATTATATATTTATACAAATAATTATTAAAACTTGTTAAATCGATTTAATAAATCACAATTATTTTAAAAATATATTTAAAATGATTGATATTTTTTTAACGATTTTAACGATTTTGAAAATTCGATTAAACACTCAATATTAAACATTAGTGTATATATTATATACCATAGGACATCTAATTTAATAATCTATATAGATATATAAATAATAATAATAAATATATATTTATTTTTTAAATAAATAATTTACTAAAAAAAAGCACATGTAGGGGACGGAAGGGTATTGTGGCCGATGCGGGTATTGTGGCCGATAACGATATTTCAAGAACCATTATAGTTATCAAAAAATGATATATACGAAAAATGTAGATAATTGAATTCTAAGAATGATAGTGTACATCATTTTTTATTTATATCAATATTAATTATTGATTTTCGCTTAGAGAAAAAAATCAAATAATCGTAATTTTTATCGAAAAAAAACGTATGGTTTACCTTATTTTATAGGCAAGTTATTGAATAAAATTATGTATTTTTAATATATTCAGTTAAGGTAATAAATAATATATCAGATTACATTTATAACAATATTCAATAATAACATAATGACATAGTAATCTGTTATTTAAACCAACGAGTGCGATGCGGCTATTGTGGCCGATGCATGGTGGGTATTATGGCCGATTAATAACCAATCAGCATCGAGATAATTTCAATGTGTAAGCGTATCATAAAAATAGTATATTTAGATAAATTCTTTATAAAATCACTGAAATATATTTATGATATGATTGCGGTTGTCGATATAAAACGCGCTGCCTAAATATTAATTATTTTCAATATACCATGATAGTAGTTATATCAAGAACATATGTCCTTTTCATGACCATATGGTTATATGTTCCTATTTAAATACATGTAAAATGTACATTATACCACAACAAATATCATAATATACAATGTATCAGTATTATAAGTGTATATATATATATAAATCTAAATATAGTCTATAATGTATTAATATATACTATATATAGTAGGATAGTATAGATATATTATAAAGTATATACACAAGTGTATATATACACTTGTGTATATACTTTATAATATATCTATACTATCCTACTATATATAGTATATGTTAATACATTATAGACTATATTTAGATTGTAAAAATAAACACACTATGTACATAACAGTTAAAATCATATATATATAGGTATTATAAATATATATTACCTATTAGTTTATAAAATAATTGGTTTATAATATATAGTATATTTTATATATCCCCATTTAGTAAATCATATTTATATATCAACATCATAATTCCTACCTATCAATATTGATAACACGATAATAAACCATATATTTTATTATATATATATATATATAAATATTAATGATAGTATTACTAATTACCCTTATTTATAGTATTGTTAAGAATCCTAATATAAATGTTTAAATTAGTTATTTTTATTTAATTTATTAAACATAATAAAATAATGATATGTATGTTAAAAGTATAACAATATATTTTTATATTTATATTTAATAATCTATATAAAAACTATATTTTGTAAGTAGTTAAATTTAAGAATAGCAATGCCTTGGTGTTATTAAATTATTCTAAATTTTAAATTAATGATATGTAATATATATTTATAAATATATTTATATATATATTCATAAATATTCACTAGAAATAAATATAAAATGATGTTAAATAATTTAATAAATTATATTATCTTTATATAAACTATAATTAATTCAGATATTTTAAAATAATGTTGGATTTTTCAAACCTAACATTTATATATCTTTTTATAATATGATATAACTTTATTAAAGTTAAATGGATTTGTTTAAAAAAAATAACCATATTTGTATAATAATTTACGATTCTGGAATGTTATAATATTATTTATAAATCTATGAATATGTTTATAAATTATACACTTCACATTTATTTAGTGAAATCCTATATGTATTATGATATTTCAATAATGTTTATAACATGGATAGGGTTTTATTTAGTTTAATATACTCGTATATATTTAACATTTCAAAATTATTTAAAAAGCATTTAAAAAGTATACAAATATATAATTTTAAATTAAATTTTAATATAATTAAAGTTATAGATAATTATCTCAATACAATAAACTATAACCCAGATATTTTAATACAATAATATTATCTCACGATATTATATAAATGATAATTGCTTAATTTAATTAAGGTATATGGTTAATTACATAAATAATAATATATTATATTCACAAGATATATAATGAAATAGAAAATAAAATGTATATACTTTATTAATTTATATGCATATAGCGCATATTTTAAATGTATCTATCTCAAGCATCGATATAAAGAAAGAAATCGATATTATTTATATCGATGATATCAAGTTGATAATATCAACACATAAATCATAACACCAATGTGTACATGAATAACACTGTATATATTAATATATATATATATATATATATATCATCGTTTATAATTTCATCGCATATTATGATATTATATATATTTTTTATTATTATTATTTTCTTAATTGATTTTGATAAATTCTTTCTCACACATTTCTTTTTTGCCGGTGTCTGCACCAAATGTTGTTTATATGGAGATGATGTAATTATTGCGGTATAGCCATTTCTTTTTCCTAAGGTTGTCTTTTTCCTATAATATTAATTAATATTGTAAGTTTATAAATTGATATATATATATATATATATATATATATATATATATATATATATCAATTTATCAACTTTATCAACATCTATAGATGATTAGTTTAAAATATATAGTATAGTAATATACCGATTTTACTACTCGATAAAGTAAGATTCGATTAAAGCACGTTGACTAAATTATTAATTTGAGAATAATGCAAATTATATATTGTGTATAATTAATATAATTATAAATCCGTTTATAATAAATTATTATTATATATAAAATATCAAAATGTTACTAATGATTTTAATTAAATGTATATATTCAATTATTATATATTAATGTATAAATATGTGCAATGTTAATATGTTATACTGTATAACTTATACATATAAAATATATAAATAAAAACCATATTTACGAGAGGGGCCTGCAACTTCACCAGTAACCAAACTTTAAAGTAGGCTATCTATGGAAAATTTAATTATTATTATATTTATAATATATACATGTATATATATATACATATATATATATATATATATATATATATATATATATATATATATATATATATATATATATATATATATAGTTGCCTTGTATATATCATTAACATATAAGTTAATAATACAATTTCATTATTATAGTATATAAAATATACTATATATAGTATATTGTACAATATAATATCAAATATATTTATGAATAAAGTCTGTGAACCTAAGAAGATGGTGAATCTAACCGTAAAACATTTAAATACTATAACTATAGTTATATAGGCTGCCTATAGGCGGTATATAATCATTATAATATAAATAAATGTATATACAAATGTATGTTATATTATATAACTTATATAAATAAAAACCAAAATCACGAGGGGGGAATTTCATTTGTAACCAGTATACAAAGATTTTGCGAAGCATCCTTCGGAAAATCTTTGCAGTATACCATTATCAGAACGTGGGCAATATCTTGAACGGAATCTGTATATAATATCATTATTAAAACATTGTTACTATACATGCTATTTAGAGTTATATATATATATATATATATATATATATATACAGTAAAACCTCTCTATAAGAAACTATTTTTTTTCAGTACTTTTGTTCTTATAGAGAGGTTTTCTTATAGAGAGGTTTTTACTTTTCCAATGATTTTAAGAATTAATTTATAATTGAAAATGCATATCTATAGGTTATATATATAGTATATTTATTTTGTATACTGTTTTAAATGTATACTGTATTGTTTGCGCTTAGACATGTTAATACATAATGACATTTTATTAGATTTATATTAGAAATTATAAATTATGAATCATCATTGATGAATATTATATAATGAATATTATAATAATCTATTATTTAATAATTAATTGTATAATATAATAAATTGAATCAACAATACCCAGATCAATACATTTAAGGATATAATAACATTTATTAAAATTTTTTAATAAATTTAGTGATATACAATAACAATTATTAATTCATTTTAATTCATTTCTAGCTATTTATGTAATATAATATTATTTTAAAGATACAAATTATAGAAATTAATTATTATATAAGATATTTCTATAATTGTTAATAATCAATATACGATACTTCTATTTATGTGTAATTATTTTGTATACAATAAGTTTCTTATAAAGAGGTTTTTCTTATATTTTCTTATAAAGATTTTCTTATAAAGAGGTTTTTTAATGTGGAAAAGGTTGAATTCCAACCAAATGTGTGAACACTTTTCTTATAAAG
Source organism: Osedax fenrisi (assembly GCA_964019155.1). Taxonomy (NCBI): domain Eukaryota; kingdom Metazoa; phylum Annelida; class Polychaeta; order Sabellida; family Siboglinidae; genus Osedax; species Osedax fenrisi. Next base: position 103,821,105 of record OZ025239.1, read on the forward strand.
AGGTTTCTTATAGAGAGGTTTTACTGTATATATATATATATATATATATATATATATATATATATATAAATATATATACAATAAAGATATGTCAGGCTAGCATTTAATTATATAATTTAATGTTTTACCCAATAGTATTTAGTAAATACTCATATTTTCATTCAAATAAATATACAACTAAATATTTTTCTATGGAATAAATGTATAATTCCATATTATATGGAAATATATTTAATTGCATATTGATTTAAATATAAAAAATGAATATAGTATATAGTATATACTATATACTATATAGTACATATTTTAATAACATTTTAAAATAAATCTAGTTTTTTAATCTTATTATTAATATTGAAAAAATTATATATTAATATATTTTTAAATAGATACTAGAAAATTAGTTAATATATTAATTTATATTTAAAGAATACTATAAAAATCCGATAAAAATTATATTGTTATTAATAAATCATATATGTCAACATGTATAATAGACTAATTTAATGAATAATTTATTATAATTTTGTTTTTAAAATGATATATATATGTATATATTATATACTATATATAGTATATATAGTATATATAGTATATATATATATATATATATATATATATATATATATATATATATATATATATATAAATATATATATATATATAAATATATATATATATATATATATATATATATATATATATATGTAAATGATATATAATGATATACATATATATATAATCTATATATATATAATATATTACAATTTATATATGCATGTATTCATAATATGCATTGCATATAGATACATACATGCATGTATAATATCAATATTACAATTTACAAAATCCTTATAATCCTTATAAAATTAACTTATATGGAAAATTATGTAATAGTTATAATATACTACTTTATATTATATAAATATATTTATTAATTATTTTATGTGGATTTAATTAATTTGAATTGATTTTTATTAATTGATTTTATTTCATTTGAATTTAATTTTATTATTCTATTTGATTTGTTTTTATGTAATTTGAATTGATTTTTATTAATTAATTTGAAATTAATTTATGTCATTTGAATTTAATTTAATTTTGTTGTAATATCTAGTATAATTCTTCACTGATATGCATATAAATATATAGCAGTGTAATTTACCCTGAATTGTTTTTATGTAATTTGAATTGATTTTTATTAATTCATTTGAAATTAATTTATGTCATTTGAATTTAATTTAATTTTGTTGTAATATCTAGTATATTCTTCACTGATATGCATATAAATATATAGAAATGTAATTTACCCTCATATTTGATTCATATTTAGATCATATGATCCTCCCACATATTTATTCTATAATTTATAATTGAAAAAATATAAAACTATAAATACACATTAAAAAATTATAAAAAAAAACACACATTATAAAAATAATGGGCGATTAATGCCTTTTGGGATTAAGAGGGTTATATGAAAATTGACAAACGACAATTGTATTACTTATATTATATATATATATATATATATATATTACATTATTATTTTATATTGATATAAAATAAATAATATATTTATGTATACATTATTATATATAAGTAATTCCAGTTTTATTAATGTGTAATGATAGTTTGATATGTTTTCAATTATAAAAACATATTATATTAAATTAAACAAATTCTCTGGAATATATTTATTATGAAAATGTATATATATATATATATACATATATGTATATAGAATTAATAACATATATACTATGTATTATATTATATAGCTATATACATATATAGTATATAGTATATACATATATAGTATATAGTATATATATATATATATATATATATATATATATATTGTTATTGCTATTGTTATTTTTATTTTGTGGAGTCCTTTCACTCATTTACATTTATAGCTATCTTATATAGCCTATATATATCATATATTATATATGCCATATATAATATATATTATATGGCTCTAATGTCCCTTCGAAGCCCCTCTCATGTTAAGTCATCCATGGTTTTAATGAGAGCCGATCATTTATTTATACACAATTATATAATATCACTTCTAAATAATATTTTAAGACCTATTTTTATGGTCCGGATGGGGCTCGTATCCATGTCCTATAGTATACTGCTTGTGTGTATGACGCATTAGCTAACTGAGCCACATAGGCAGTTATATATATATATATATATATATGATGTATTTCTTTTTCTCAGTATAATATTGGATAATTATTATAAAATAACATATTTATTAATAACAGTTTAAATTAAGTATTAATGAATAATTATAATATTATTAATTATTAATAATATTATTAATAATATATAATTATATGCATAAGATTGTCATCCTATTTAAACGATTTAATTCCATACATTCCTATATAGGTTTATATATAGTTATATATATATATATATATATATATATATATATATATATATATATATCTTTATATAGTTAAATAATTTAATTCCATATATTTTTATAGTACACATTTTAAATTTTATATTTATATACTATATATATATTGTATATATATAGTATATTACGATTAGTATACTAATTGTCACGTATACTACAATAATGGTACAAATTATAAGTATGGCACTTTATTAATATTTCATATCACATAATCAAATACAATACTATATATATATTAAAATATATTACCTGATGTTTGTTCCGGAGTTCTGAGAGTGAGACAATGATATCTATTCCTGAAGCCCCGTAACCAATCTATTCCTGCCATTTCATTTTCAATATTGAATCGATGTTCAATACAATTTTTATTTGCCATTTCGTTCAAATTAATCGACTTACATTTGAATTAATAATGTAAGACATATTAAACTAATTAATTAAAATATAAATTTGTAGCTGAATATAAGTAAAACTAAATGGGATAACGATTACTTATAAATATAATTACTATAAAAGTGCGTGTGTATCTTGATATCTGATAAAATGTATTTTATTTTTTAATTATAAAAATAGTGCGTATTTGAATACATGACGCGATCCTAGTGGCTATTTCGGAACTATCGACCATAATACCCGCACTAGTGTATTTTATCTCTATTTATACGGAAAATTTGCTTTTTAATAAAAATCAAATGACTTGAATACAAATAATTAAATGAGTAAATATTGATAGCCATTATTTAGAACAACATATTGTATTTGTATATACAACTTATTGGATCATAATATCCAATATTAGTATGATATATTTTGTTTCTTGTAAGGTAATAAAAAAATCGGCCATAATACCCTTCCGTCCCCTACTTACGCGAATCCTTAAATTGAAATGGAAACCCCTTGAATTTTGGATTTACTTTTATACTATTCGTAGAGGATGTTGCACTGATTATAAATCATTTTAATTGGTTTAAAAATATTTATTAATTACTATTTTACATGAGTTTGAAAATTACAGATATTTTGGAAATATCAAATATTTAAAAGTAGAATTAGAATAAATGCTATGTCTATGGAAGTAAACATTAACAAAGATCGTGAATATAGTGAATACAAAAGACAAAATATTCAGAATAATTTAATATAAAAATACAAAATACATACCCGGTTTCAATAATGAATTCCCGGTTTAATTTATCTAATACCCGGGAAATTTGAACTGAAACATTTTTGTCTTTATAAAAACCCGTGAATTTACGGGTATACTAATACCCGGGAGAACCGGGTTTTCGGGTACCCGTTTACATCCCTAGTCTCTACTATAGTCTCTACCAATTAAAGGTTCTAATACATTTAATAATTAATAATTTTTTATCTGTATTTATGTTTAATATATATAATAGAATAAAGATACATACATTCGCCATACAAAACATTTACATTTAAAAAGTTATTTATTAAATAAATTGTGTTTTGATACTTGTACCCAAATCCGGAGGACCGCTTTTAAGGTATGCCTATCTTTAGCGCTTCCGGTAACTTACTTTAAACCACACCCCACTCGTCGCCATTTGTTTTATTATACAAGTGCAGTGAAGTTTAGAATAAATAACTTTACTCTATTAGACTCGAGTGGAGTACAATGTATTCTATCTGAGTCTATAGACTGAGTATACTCGGCTTATAGAGCGTGCGACAACGTGCGTTTTATCCGTGAACTTATTATGTTAATAAGAATAATATATTACATTTTATTTGTATATATTTCTCAATTTACTATAATTATTAACAAATATATTATTACATCTTGAATAAGTTATTTAAATTCACAAACTAAATAACAACATTTATATTATATATACATATATATATATATATATAATATAAATATAAATATTATCTATATTAATTAATACTAATATAGATAATAATAATAATAGTGTTCAAAGTAGTTAAATTGATTCATTATCTGATAAATATTTGTATCTACATATATCTTATTTATAAATTTGTAAAATTTCTCTAATTATTTTTGAGTATATATATCAATATAAAGTTTTTTTATAAGCGTAATCGATATAATAATTATTTGAAATTGACAGTAAATGTCTATATTTTTGTAAATACCTGTCACATTTAATTGTATATTTCGATATCGTATACAAATATTTTACTAAATAAATTTCTATATTTACATTAACTCATTAACCGCTGGAGGCAAGGGTCAGCGAAGTTAAGCATAGATTATAGATTAATCACATATAATTAATAAACAAATAACGTATGTGTATAACAAGATATCATTGGTTGAAAGGAGACACTTCCAAATAAATTTTTGAAATTCGTTCTTTCTATAATTATCTTTGTCTAGTTAAGGGGTATAATACGGTAGTTGGTAATTTTCGTTTTTTAATTTTTTTTGTAAAACATTATTTTGAGCTAATACTGATAAATAATATATTATTTATTTAAATATGAATTTTTAAGGCTGAAAGATTCATATAAACATGTTAAAAGTTGTCTTTTATGAAGGTATGTATAAAATAAATATGTAAAATATTTAATTTATTTCGATTAATTTTGATCAATTTGAAATACGTATCATATAATGAATGTTTTATCAATTTTCAAACTTGAAAAACTCATATTTGCTATAGATATGTTATTGTATTATCTATAATTATTATCTTTGCATCACGTGAGTTCAAGCTCCAATCAAATCATTTGTATTCATATTAATATCAGATTAATATTTTCAGCTGTCTCTTTAATTCCGGTTTGACAAAAGTTTGTTTAATACATTTTTTTACAATCTATTTCTTCAATTTCTTCTATTTCCACTAAGATTTTATATTTATAGTTCATTATAAATATATCATATATAATCAATATTACATATACTAGGTTTTGAGAATTTTCAGTATGGTTGGCTACTCAAAAAGGCGAAAGATGATCGAAAAATTACAAATCAACCATAAAAATAACACATGTTAGATATTAAATATATAATATTTATTATGTTATCAATTATATTATATTTATACTAATTTATCATAATGTAAGTGTATATTAAATGTGTATAGTTTATTATAATGATTATAATCATCATATCGATTATAATTTTAAATTTATAAATATAAATATAAAATTATTTATTATTTATTGATTGTATCGAATTATTATTTACTAACTAGATTTCTACTAATTAATTACGTATTTGTATTAAAACTTATAAACAATTATACTAAATAGATATCTTATAATAAATATAATACTTTTTTTATAATTATAAAATAGTATAATATAAAGTATTTGTAAATACTGTTTACCTATTATAATATTTATAAGTGATATAAATATTATGAAAATTATACCAATTCTATTGTATTTATACTAATTTATCATAATGTAAGTGTATATTAAATTTGTGATATAACTATTATGAAAATTATATCAATTATATTGTATTTATACTAATTTATCATAATGTAAATGTATATTAAATTTGTATAGTTTATTATAATGATATAATTATCATATTGATTATAATTTATAAATATAAAATTATTTATTATTTATTGATTGAATTATTATTTACTAACTAGATTTCTACAAATTCATTATGTATTTTTATTAAAATTCATAGACAATTATACTAAATAGATATCTTATAATAAATATAATACTTTTTTTATAATTATAAAATAGTATAAAATAAAGTATTTAGTAATACTATTTACCTATTATGATATTTATAAGTGATATATATATTATGAAAATTATATAAATTCTATTGTATTTATACTAATTTATCATAATGTAAGTGTATATTAAATTTGTGATATAACTATTATGAAAATTATATCAATTATATTGTATTTATACTAATGTATCATAATGTAAATGTATATTAAATTTGTATAGTTTATTATGATATAATTATCATTTATTATAATTTATAAATATAAAATTATTTATTATTTATTGAATGAATTATTATTTACTAACTAGATTTCTACAAATTAATTGTGTATTTTTATTAAAATTCATAGACAATTATACTAAATAGATATCTTATAATAAATATAATACTTTTTTTATAATTATAAAATAGTATAATATAAAGTATTTAGTAATACTATTTACCTATTATGATATTTATAAGTGATATAAATATTATGAAAATTATAGCCACAGGTAGAAGTGTCATCTTCCACGTCTAAGAGAAGATAGAAGAATGTCCAGAAGTATCTGAAGCTCACAGCTGATATGTTGTTGTCAAGGTGTTTACTCGGGCTGACTCAGAACTGCAATGAGTCTTTACATTCTACTATATGGCACAGATGTCAAAAGGTATTTTCAATAAACATATATACAAATTATTAATTTATATAACAAAATATCCTCCAGTCCGGATTCTGCGGTCTCCACGTAGTAGAATATGCTGTTAGTACAGCAGTAAACATCTTCAACAACGGGGCTACAGTATCAATGCAGATGCTGTATTCCCAGCTAGAACTGGAGTTAGGAGGTGTCCTGCTTGATTACACGAAGCAGCAGGACATATTACGGATCAAGAATGCAGATAAAGACAAGACGGAATCAACAAAAGAAGCAAGACTCCGGCGATTACAGCTGGCCAAAGGGAGTGACTACAGTTCTGGTTCTGGTGGCTAAAAGATGTGCCTATTTTAGCCTTACCATTTACAATTATTACATAAATGTATAATTGTATTCTTTTTTCTTATTTCATTTCATAAATATCACAAATATTCATTTTATGTCAGAATAGCCTACAATAAGTAAATTTATTTATCACATACAATATTTGTTATATCAAAATAGTCAATACAATATATATTCATTTTATGTCAGAATAGCATATACAATAAGTAAATTTATTTATCACATACAATATTTGTTATATCAAAATAGTCAATACAATATATATTCATTTTATGTCAGAATAGCCTATACAATAAGTAAATTTATTTATCACATATCGTCAATATAATAAATATAACTATATATATGAATATATAAATATATATATATGATGACTATATATTCATCTAAACTATCATATGTATCTATTATATCTATTATATAAGTATATATCCAATACAATATATATATATATATATATATATATATATATATATATATATATATGTATATATCATAAGTATATATCCAATACAATAAATATAAATTTTCATACAAAATATTATTGGTAAACTTTGAATGCGTTTTTCTCAGTATATATATACATTATATATGTATATAGTATATATATATATATATATATATGTATATACTATATATATATATGCTGAATATATATATATATACATCTAAAATATCATATGTATGTATTATATAAGTATATATCCAATACAATAAATATCTATTTTCATACAAAATTAAGAAATATTATTGGTAATCTTTGAATGTGTTTTTCTCAGTATAAATATTTTCGCCAATTACTGTTATATAAGTCAATGTTTAGGGATCGTTGTTTTAGCTACACTCATAATTTTTACTACATATTATAGATAATATATATATCTAACATTTAATCACATAATATTTAAAAAATATTTATTATTAAATTTTATATGGTACATTTTGTAAATTTTTTACACTAAAATACCGGAAAAAATCGGTAATGACGTTCAACCATGAATTACTCGACGAATATATATCATATTCAAAATATTCTGTGATTGAAACAGAGATATTATTCTAATTAATATAAATATGTAAAAATTATTAAAATCGGTAATATATTCAATTCAAAACACTTGTTTGAATATTATACAAACATCCTATCTAATTACATGTAAACGGCGGAATTGCGTGCGTCCTATCGTATGCCCTTAAGTTATATTATTGGGATTATGGTCGAAAGCGACGCGCTGTTTTTAAAAAAAGCGACGCGATACGCGCTCGTGGCGGGCGTCGATCGCACCTCTTTTACGATATTCAATTCAGTGATTTATAAATAGATTCTATATATAGAAACTACAATTTATACATATATGGGTACAATAATATATGATACCAGGTGATACTTAATGATTCCTTTATGACATTTCAGATATATATATATGTATATATTAATGGTATAATTACTAGTACATATCCATATAAAATAATTAGGTTACACTAATATATGTATAATAAGGGTGATATACATATAGGTATAACCGGGAAGGTATACCTACATGTATAACTATATATATATATATATATATATATATATATATATATATATATATATATATATATATATATATATATATATATATATATATATATATATATATATATATATATATATATATATATATATATATACCTATGTATAACTATATATATTTTTAATACTTATATTTACAATTGTGGTATTATACCTAATATTTATATTTATTTACATTTAATTTAATGTATCAATTAAATCAATGAAATATATGCATATTTATATTAGTAGGCGCTATATACATATAGATGATAATACATTATATATATATGAACATAATTAATTACAATCATTCATTCACCATTACGTTATGTTAAGTGTGGGTTAATACATATATTAATTTAACCTATAGATTAATTTACTAGTGCATACATAATTTATAGTAAATATGTGTACAGAAATAGCCTATATATTACTTAATACCCAAGCATAGATACACCCTATTTATTATAGATATACCATGTATATAGGTAATTTAGTATAACGAGAATACAGTAATTATATATAAAAATATATTCCTTGCTGAATATGACTATTAATTTAAAAGTTTATACATATAAATTTATATTATATATATACTTCATACCATATCATCAATAGGCCTAATGTATAATATTATCTCAATCAATATATTTATTGTGTAATTATTTATACAATATATTTCACCATTTAACTAATGATGAAACAACAGTATCATATCATATTTGAAAAAATATACTTGATAATATAAAATAATAAAACATGGGTGTGTGTAATACAAATTTATTATAATATAATTAATAACAACAATATAAAACATTAATCTTCATTTTAACTATCAACATATAAAGTATCATGTAAAATAAAATCATTATTTGGATTGATTTTATATGAACAAAGTTGTACAAAAGTAATACAATCTATTATATAGATTATATATATCATTATTTGTATACATATTACATAAATCTATAATATCATTATATGTGTGTACAATGTTTGTTTGTTTGCTTAATATATTAAGCAAACACAAACAAAGGGATACTGCTAGAGCCAAACAAAATTAACCAAGCTTCATACAAACTAGACAGGTAGCAAGGACAAAGCATTGTGGTAAACTGTCAATCAAAAGTTTACTAGTATATTGACAGGTACTATAGTGTATAATATATCCAGTATATACTGTGATTGGCGACTATGAATTATTTGAGTAGTAAAGTCGTTGACCACAGAGCTAACTTGATACATTCTTGATACAAAATTTTAATTTATTTATATCACAATATAATATTTAATTATGTATACTGATAAATAGTAATGCGTGAATGACAATATAGTGTACTATATATAGATACTTTATGATCAAGTTGTAATAATATTAATAGATAATATATATATATATATATATAATATATTATTTTAATATTTGTACATTATTTGGAAAAATTACATATTTATGTATTACTGGTATTATATGTCTGCTATTTATAGTATTGTTAGTATCATTTTATCCAACATTGATTTGTATTGTGCAACCCAAAGTCAATCATATTAAGACCTCTTTCTCACTTACTTTTACTACTTAAATTATAATAATTTACTATAATATATTTATATATACATACATGTATATATATAAATAAAGAACAGGTTATATTATAGATTTATCTTATTAGAAATTATATGGTAATAATTAATTAGTAATGTATTTAGGTACCTCTCACTTTTAATCACCCTGTGACACCCCTATGTGTGTGTTTGTGGGTAGTTTATGTGTATTTATTTGTGTATGTGTGGGACGGTCCCACTGATACCCACAGTGTGGATCCCACACTATGGGTTGATGTAAATGCAGGTTTTAGTGTATTGAAGAATAATCTATAGAAACGCGTGTATGCTTCTTATATATATAGGTTAGTATTCCTAGTACACCTTTGTACGTATACACAATAAAGTTAACTTTCCATCAACACCTATATTAAAACTATAACTCGTACTTCATTAATATGCATAATGCAATGCATATTATGTATTATTATGCACTTCATTAATATGTATACATCTGTTATATATGTATCTGTTATATATATATATCACGTATATATCCCGATTGAGTATATTTTCACTTGTTATAAATCACGTATATATCCCGATAGAGGATATTTAAGCCACGCCTATTGAACTTACACATTGAAAACAAATAACTGATATTGCGGGCGTCGATATTTACATTTGCGTCGCTTATTTTAAAAACAGCGCGTCGCTTTATTCCAGGTACCTATTATTGTATTTATTTTATATTATTCATTATTTATTTTTTATAATATTTTATAACTATTATTAAACCATTTACTATAAATATAAATTTCTATTTTTCTATTTTATAACTTCTATACATATATTTATGTTATATTGCATTATAATATATATTTGAGTATTATATATTAGTATTAATTATTATTATGTCAGTGTTTTTTATATACCATTATATTTTACTTGTCATATAAATATAATAAATATATATATATATATATATATATATTATAATCGTTTGTAATTATTTATTTTAAAAAACTTTTAATGTCATTTTCTCAAGTTTCTACTTTTTCACTTAGTTAATGATATAGAATGTAACTATGTAAAAACTATAAATCTGTAAATTATGTAAATTCTATAAATCATTCAATACAATTTATCCATTTTAAATTTGGATTAATGAACAATTATTTATTATATTAATCACCCCTATTTTTTGTTACAAATTTTAAATTTATTTATACAAATTATTTTTTTTATTTTTTGTTTTAAAGTTTTATAATACTTATATTTTACCATTACAATTTAAATACAATCTCCATATATGTATAATATATCAGTCTCCATATAATATTAACTATAGTTAATATTTGTTATTACTATATATAGTATACTCATAATTTTTTTTTTCAACGGATAATCATAAGCTTTGCTTCAATATCTATCAGGGTTCTTATACCAAATTATGAATTATATATATATATATATATATATATATATATATATATATATACGGGGGTAAATATTACTAATAATAATGCTAGTACTATAGTGATACAAATATATGTAATGTATTTAATGACAAATTTGATTTAAATATAATTTATATATACTACTACTACTACTACTACTACTACTACTACTCTTACGTAATAACACATCGGTTATAAGTATTATGCAATAAAGCGCACTAACCTGTTCGCAGTAGGAGTTCGTAAGTGTAGTGATATATGTAGTGATGTGTGCAGTGGTATGTGTAGCAGTGAGTGTAGTGATATGTGTAGTGGTATGTGTAGTGATATTGTAAGTGATGATGCCCGAGGTCCTTAATACTATTATTAATGTAATAATATATTAAATGTATCTTCTCATGGTAATGCTGATGGTAGCGGTAGTGGTAGTCATGGATACTGTAATGACGTACCCTCTGGCGGCATATTTCCTACACATATATATATATATATCGCGAGTACACGCCCACATTGATCACGTGCACGTATGTAACAACCAGTTAGTTAAGTGATTGACATGTTATATTATAGTATATTATCAAAGATTTTGCGAAGCAAAGATATAACACTCCCTATGCATGCAACGTAATTTAGTAATAGCCCCAACCGCTGCTAGCAGTAGTATCGAAATCACTGAAATAGATTTAGGTTCGGCTCTGTTTGCATACAACAATGTTTTCATTGCTCTATTAAATTACATGCAATATAAATTAGCTTTTACTCACTAAATATATACTTATAGCATTTAAAACATACATATCATATTTGTTTGTTATATATTAGTAATGAACACTTAGTTTTCATCATATAAATATTAATTTAAAGCATATTATTTAACATTTTAAAATTGTATAGTTAAATACGAATTTACATTATAAACAACGCATCGTTCCTAAAAGTAACCCGCTATAGGTGGCACCAGGGTATTTTGTATACAAATTCGAATTACACGATTTCGCGTAAGTGTTATATCTTTCCTTCGGAAAATCTTTGGTATTAGTGATTTCTGAGTGTTAAAGGTATACCCCAAGCGCCACAGCTCCCTATCTAGCGTGCATACATGGTGATATTTGACCTACATATTCAAAATGTAAACAAACAGGAGTATAGTGTTTATAAAATATCCATATAAATTACAAATATACTAATGTATAGATACAGTAATAGAATACTAATTTATTATAATTTAATGTAATAATGGTATATTAATAATCATTATATATTTATTAATTTATATTTCTAAATATAATATACATATATTATGTATTTATATACAAAATCACACATTATAAAACTATTTAAATCAGTAATATTAAGTTTGAAAATCTTTAAAATTATTTAAATTTCAGATATACTAATGTATAGATACAATAATAGAATACTAATTTATTATAATTTAATGTAATAATGGTATATTAATAATCATTATATATTTATTAATTTATATTTCTAAATATAATACAAATGTATTATGTATTTATATACAAAATCACACATTATAAAACTATTTAAATCAGTAATATTAAGTTTGAAAATCTTTAAAATTATTTAAATTTCAGATATACTAATGTATAGATACAATAATAGAATACTAATTTATTATAATTGAATGTAATAATAGTATATTTATAATCATTATATATTTATTAATTTATATTTCTAAATATAATATAAATTTATTATGTATTTATATACAAAATCACACATTATAAAACTATTTAAATCAGTAATATTAAGTTTGAAAATCTTTAAAATTATTTAAATTTAAGATATACTAATGTATAGATACAGTAATAGAATACTAATGTATTATAATTTAATGTAATATTAGTATATTAATAATCATTATATATTTATTAATTTATATTTCTAAATATAATTTTAATTTATTATGTATTTATATACAAAATCACACATTATAAAACTATTTAAATCAGTAATATTAAGTTTGAAAATCTTTAAAATTATTTAAATTTCAGATATACTAATGTATATATACAGTAATAGAATACTAATTTATTATAATTTAATGTAATAATAGTATATTAATAATCATTATATATTTATTAATTTATATTTCTAAATATAATTTTAATTTATTATGTATTTATATACAAAACCACACATTATAAAACTATTTAAATCAGTAATATTAGGTTTGAAAATCTTTAAAAATTATTTAAATTTCAGATATAATAATGTATAGATACATTAATAGAATACTAATTTATTATAATTTAATGTAATAATAGTATATTAATAATCATTATATATTTATATTTCTAAATATAATATCAATTTATTATGTATTTATATACAAAATCACACATTATAAAACTATTTAAATCAGTAATATTAAGTTTGAAAATCTTTAAAATTATTTAAATGTCAGATATACTAATGTATAGATACAGTAATAGAATACTAATGTATTATAATTTAATGTAATAATAGTATATTAATAATCATTATATATTTATTAATTTATATTTCTAAATATAATTTTAATTTATTATGTATTTATATACAAAATCACACATTATAAAACTATTTAAATCAGTAATATTAAGTTTGAAAATCTTTAAAATTATTTAAATTTCAGATATACTAATGTATAGATACAGTAATAGAATACTAATTTATTATAATTTAATGTAATAATAGTATATTAATAATCATTATATATTTATTAATTTATATTTCTAAATATAATTTTAATTTATTATGTATTTATATACAAAACCACACATTATAAAACTATTTAAATCTGTAATATTAGGTTTGAAAATCTTTAAAAATTATTTAAATTTCAGATATACTAATGTATAGATACAATAATAGATTACTAATTTATTATAATTGAATGTAATAATAGTATATTAATAATCATTATATATTTATTAATTTATATTTCTAAATATAATATTAATTTATTATGTATTTATATACAAAATAATATACTTTAAATGTATAAATAATAAATATTTATTTACACGAGAAGACTTTGACATTATCAATCATTACATATTTTTTATATTTCAGAAAGACTATTCAAATTGGAAATTGGCCAGGAACGATTAATTGAAATAAACACAAATATAGAGATTATTTTTCTGAATCAAATGAAAATATTTTCGAAATGTAAAGATAAGAAATAAGGTACAAAATAAAACTATATATACCTAATATCTTATTTTAATAATAACTCATTTATAGGTCAAGATTTCTGTGGAATAATACAAATTATGTAATTTGTAAAATATATTATTTTTTATTTGTTATATGTAAATAAATATTTTCTATCAAAGTCTATTTGATTCTTTGTTTTTAAAACATTCGTATATATCAGTTTCAAAAACTAACAAATAATTATATTTGTGAAACATTTATTTATGTTAGTTTCTAAAACTAACAAATAATTATGTTTTTGAAACATTAAAGTATGTAAGTTTTAGAACAATGTCAAATAACTAGCCATGAACTAGGTTTTAAAAACATAAATTATTGTTTGTTTTAAAAACTGTATTTCGAAACAATTATTTACTGGGTATGAATGCATATATAACTATGATTATATATATATTGGCTTATTGAGTTATTGGTATATTACAAAATTAAATAATAACATAAATTTAAATACTAGACTTTTAATTTGTAAATCATTATTCATGTCTCAATTAAATTATTGTTCTCATATATAATATGGTAATACTTTTAAAATAAATAAATCATATATCGTAATTTTACAGGAAAGAACATTAAAATGTATAATATTAAATACAAATATTAATATTCATGATTTCATGCAGAGACATTTTATTTTTAAGTTTAATGATTTTGTTAAATTTAATTCTATAAAATATATACATATTTGTTTCTATAATAAATTACCAATTCATTTGAAAATCAGACTTATTAAAAATAAAAATGATTGTAATAAATTTATTAGAAAGGCATCTAGAACTTTTAGAAAATTATTTCGTGTGACAAATATTGGTGTAAAGTACTAGAATAATATTCAAAGTTAATTAATTAACATTTATAATTTAAAATTACTTCGAAACATTTCAAAAAAATATACATTTAATCTTAATAATGATGATTTAATTTTTTTTATTATTAGTTTAGTACCTTACTATTTTGATATATTAATTAGCACAATTTTGATATTTTAATAATAATATATTGACTATTTTGTTTTATCTGCTTAATTTTGGTGGAAAGCATATATGCTTAAATAATACGCATATAATAATATTATTGTTTCAATGGTAAGTCTTGGAAACTATCTATTCAAGTATTTAAATATAAAAGTTGAATGTTGACAGTATTTATGAAAATATAAATTATATGTTTATACTTGTTTATTTAGACTTGTTAACTGAAATTTTCAAAAATACATTTCAAAAATATTTATTTTATTTTTACTTTATTCATTTTATATCATTTATTATATTCGTTTATTGATTTTAGTTATTTAAATGTGTCTCCTCATTATCCAAGCGCCACAGCTTAGCGATTTTCGCGTACGCGATGCGCGCGCATTGTTGATAAACAAAAATGTAAACAAATAGAGTATAGTGTTTATCAAATTCGTTGCATTTGACATAAATTCTATTACTTAATATATCGTTTTCTGTTCTTAAATTAGATCAAAATCATTACAAATTTATATATGTATTAGCATTATATATTCATTATTAATTTAATTTATTATTACAATAAATATATCTCAATATGAGTGTTAATATTAAAAAAAACAACGGTACTATTTGTGCAGCTATAAACTGTACTGAATATTCAAATTTGACCAAGAAAGTATTCCATAGATTTCCTACTGATGATAAAAGGTATTTATATTTACTAATATCTATTTTTTATTATATTATTATATTATTAGTTATTAAAAGTATATTATCAAGACTATTTAATATTCAAAGTAATACAATATATTCGTATTTTATATATACAACATTTAATTTAAATTTAATTTGAAATTAAAATTATTATAATTATTATTATAATAATAATATTATATTAAATATTGTATTAGTATTATTAATATACTCAGTATTGTATTCGTATATGTATAATTTATAATGTCATTAAACTACAAAATTGCACCTATATAAATTATAATATAAAATACATATATCATAAATTTTAAGATTCATATGTCATATATATATGGTTATCAGACAGTAAAGGCGCCATATTTATATCAACAAATAAATTGTTTAATATTATTTAATTGCCCATATCATAAATTTTAAGATTCATATGTCATATATATATGGTTATCAGACAGTAAAGGCGCCATATTTATATCAAAAAATAAATTGTTTAATATCATTTAATTGCCCATATCTAGAGGCTGAGTTATCCACTCCAAAAACGTCATCATATAAACTATTAGTATTAATATATTACTTAAATATATTAATTAATATTTAAAATATATTACTTAATATATGTGGATACTGCAAAAATTCTATATATATGATATATAATATATCATATATGACATATGTATAATATTTTATAATTTATATAGATGCATTTTGATTTTGTATGTATATTATAATCTATATAAATATACAAGTATTATACTGGGAATATTAATAATACTAATATATTATATGTATACATTGTACATATATATAATTAAAATATTAATAATAATTTATATTGTTAAATATTGTGTATACTTATATATTAATGTATATATTTATTATATTATATAATCATATATTAATTTATAATCACTTAACATTTATGTACAGGTGTAAACTCTGGATATACAATATACGTAGAAATGATCTAGAAAAGCGAGTTAAAAAAGAAGGATATGGATTTTTAAAGAATATGAGATTGTGTAGTTCTCACTTTGATGCTGACCAATATAGGAATGTAGGAGGGTTCGTAATTAAAATATAGTTCATAAATCTATTAATTATAAAACAACATTTAATATAATTTAATTAAATTTATTTATTACATATTATATATACCCCAGCGATAGACCAGAAAAGGACCTCAACGGAACCTTAACTCTATGGCCTTTTGAGATTTAAAATAACTATACATTATAATTTATAACTTATATTTATTATTTCATACGAACTGTTATATCTCAATAAACAATATTTATTTATTTATTATATAAGATTTCTAGTTATTTTTTATTACAGAAAGCGATTAATATCTAATGGAGCTCCTAGACAAATGTTACTTTCTGCGGTTCCTTCCACTAGTCGGAGAATATTGAAGCGTCATTACCAAAGTCAAGGTATGATTTTATCAGTAATATATTTCATACTAGTTTTTATAGAATTGGTGAGTATGTGCATCTTATAATTTTACTGGTGGAATATCTTATCAAATATCTCCTTATATTTGAATTAAATGTATATATATATATATATATATATAAATTAACTATTATAATATATATATATATATATATATATATATATATATATATGTATATATATATATATATATATATATATATATATATATTTAATGTATATTTAAAAAAATTCTACTATAGTATGACTATAAGTTACATTTTATTTATTAAACTGTGTTATTCTTTAAACTGCGAAAATCATATTTTAATAATATGCCACACTATTTTGAAAATAAAATTATGTTTAATTAGGAATATAATATTAGGTTATTAAATTATATTGATCATTGCACAGATGAGTTACTTTCGGATTCAACCACAGAGTCGGCTTCAACAAAAACCGTGAGTCCAGTGAGGTCTATGTACTCTCAATCCACAGCTTCCACAACATCAGATCCTGCATCGACATTGATAAGTCAACTTAATGATACGATTGAATCATTAACTACATAGGTTTCAAAATGGCAAAACAAATATGAACTGGCAAAGAAAACAAGTGAAATGTACCGAAGTAAATTGAATAGGTTACATAAAAAGAAAATAAAATCCCCTATAGCAAATGATTCTAATTCGCTGTTATCGCTATTATCTAAAAAAAATAAATATTGTGGCAATCGTTTTAACGAAATGCAAAAAATGTATGCATTATCTCTATGGCATTCGAGCCCTAAATGCTATTTAATATTATATAAAACGTTAACACTACCAAGCATAAGTACATTAAGAAAAACTATGAATATTATAAAATTAATGCCTGGATTTCATGATATTATCTTTGATGCATTAAAAGATAAATGTGAAAAGTTAAGTATTAAAGATAAACTTATATTAATTGCGTTTGATGAAATGTCATTGAAAAGTGATCTTAAATATAATGTTAAACATGATTTATTAGATGGCTTACATAATACAGGAGATGGAGAGATTAGTAAATATATTGCTAATTACGTTACAGTATTCATGATAAAAAGTTTATCTGGGACTTGGAAACAGCCAGTGGGGTATTTTTTCACTTCTGGTGTGATGCCAGCTGATTTAATTATTGTCAAGCTAAAACAGTGTATAGATAGAGTGATTAATTGTGGTCTTATACCTAAATTAATGATTTGTGATCAGGGACCTAGTAATAGGGGTTGCATTACTAAACTAGGTATAAATATCAATAAACCATTTTTTGTATATACAAATATGAAAATTGTCTTTATGTATGATCCACCACACTTAATAAAGAGTATTAGAAATGGTTTGTCTAAAGGTTTTATGTTTGAAAATAATAAGGTATCAATGGAAGTTATTCAAAAATTTTATGATATTAAATCAAATTCAAAAATTCCTTTAGCGCCTAAATTAAATATAAAGCATATACAACTAAAATCATTTTCTAAAATGCGCGTAAATCTAGCTTGCGAACTCTTAAGCAACAATGTTGCGCTAGGGATAGAGACATTAGTTATTGTGAAATTAATTGAAGGTGATGCTTTGTATACTAGTCATTTTTGTAAATTTTTTAATAATCTTTTTGATATATTTAATAGTTCTTTATCTAATAAAAATATTGTATATAAAAATCCTTTAAATAATAATATAGATTCAATAACTTTCTTACAAAATTCTGTAAATATATTAAATAATATAAAATACTGTGATAATAAATATACTGATCAATTGCCATGCTTATTAGGATGGCGACTTAATGTAAATTCCTTGTTATTGTTTTTAGAAGATGAAATAATTGTAAATAATCCATTTAGTATAGAATCAAATAAATTTAATCAAGATTTTTTAGAGAATTTTTTTTCAAGAATGAGAAGTAGAGGGGGGAATAGGGATAATCCTACACTGGTGGAGTTCGCTTCAGATTATAGAGCTATTTCTGTAGATTCGTTATTTGTTAAGATTAAGGGTAGTAATTGTGAACTAGATGCTGGAGAATTCTTATTAAAATTAAATTCTTATATTGATAATACTCATAATGCACCTCCTATTACTAACACCTCACTGGCTGTATATCTAGAACCAGATTTAAATATTAGCATTATAGATGATAATTCTCTTCATCTCCTGTGTAGTAATATTATACAAATTTGTTATTCAAAATTCAAATGTAATGATTGTTTAAATTTATTATCTAAAGAGTCTTCTAATGTATTTACTGCTGGTAGTGTTAGGTTGATGTTAGATGAAAACTCATCTAAATATTATCCTTCACCATTATTTTATAATTATATTAAAAATTTATTTACGTGTTTCAGAAATAATATCATGTCTATTTTATATAAAAATGAAATATATATCAAATTTGTGAACCTTATATCTGAAAATAATTTTATATTTAAATATTGTGATATTTGTATATGTATTAATGATTTTGTATTGCATGTTTTCTTTATATTTCAAATGAAGTACCTTCTAAGAAAAGAAAATACAGAGTTTACAGTTGATACTAAATCAAAAAGCAAACAAAATAGAAAATATTTAAAACTATGTCATATATGAAATAAATTATTGTAAAGGTTTTAATTTATTAATATTAATTTATGTAACAAAAATAAATATGTTATTTTATCAAACCCAAATTTGTACAAATTAATATAATAATTTATATAAAACCTATTATATAGGTAAAACCTATATATATATTATACATATTATGAGTTATGACCTACTATTTTAATACATATTTATATATCTTATAAATGAGAAAGCTATTTAATTATATATGGTTATTAATAATGTAAATAAGTATTTATTATTTATACATTTAAAGTATTTTATTTTGTATATAAATACATAATAAATTGATATTATATTTAGAAATATAAATTAATAAATATATAATGATTATAAATATACTATTATTACATTAAATTATAATAAATTAGTATTCTATTACTGTATCTATACATTAGTATATCTGAAATTTAAATAATTTTAAAGATTTTCAAACTTAATATTACTGATTTAAATAGTTTTATAATGTGTGATTTTGTATATAAATACATAATAAATTGATATTATATTTAGAAATATAAATATATAATGATTATTAATATACTATTATTACATTAAATTATAATAAATTAGTATTCTATTAATGTATCTATACATTAGTATATCTGAAATTTAAATAATTTTTAAAGATTTTCAAACCTAATATTACTGATTTAAATAGTTTTATAATGTGTGGTTTTGTATATAAATACATAATAAATTAATATTAAATTTAGAAATATAAATTAATAAATATATAATGATTATTAATATACTATTATTACATTAAATTATAATAAATTATTATTCTATTACTGTATCAATACATTAGTATATCTGAAATTTAAATAATTTTAAAGATTTTCAAACTTAATATTACTGATTAAAATAGTTTTATAATGTGTTATTTTGTATATAAATACATAATAAATTTATATTATATTTAGAAATATAAATTAATAAATATATAATGATTATAAATATACTATTATTACATTCAATTATAATAAATTAGTATTCTATTACTGTATCTATACATTAGTATATTTGTAATTTATATGGATATTTTATAAACACTATACTCCTGTTTGTTTACATTTTGAATATGTAGGTCAAATATCACCATGTATGCAGGCTAGATAGGGAGCTGTGGCGCTTGGCTCATTATCTTAATGGGTGAAAGACGTGACAAGCCATTTATTTCATTCATCATGGATTTATGCCAAATCTGATATTATTATTATTATTATTATTATTATTATTATTATTATATATATATATATACATATATATATATATATATATATATATATATATATATATATATATATATATATATATATATATATATATATATACATATATATATATATATATATTGTATTGTATTTATTATACTGTTATTATATATATAAGGATATATGCTTAAGCATAAATGTAATTACATTTATAATAAATTTAAATAATTATATTACATATTATATAATACATATTTTTTATATTCAGGAATAATGTTATAAATACAAATGTTAAATCTACAAAATACGAAACTAAATTCAGCACAATATTACTGTTAGTAAAGTTATATTATAATATATTTTAAAATTATAATTATGAGTACCTAAATTATGATTACAAAATTTATTTATTTGTAACTAAATAAAATATCAATACATACATATCATTATAATAACTATATTATATTATGTATAATAGTACTATTGGGAAGTTCCTACTAATATCCTACTACTTCCCGGTACTATAGTAATATATTATTACACTATTAGTATATGCTATATATATATAGCATAGACTAATAGTGTAATAATAGTACCGGGAAGTAGTAGGATCTTAGTATATATTATCTTATATATATATATTATATTTATATATAATTTATATATATTATATATATATACAGTAAAACCTCTCTATAAGAAACTATTTTTTTACAGTACTTTTTTTCGTATAGAGAGGTTTTCTTATAAAGAGGTTTTTACTTTTCCAATGATTTTAAGAATTCATTTAACCTATAAGTGAAAATGCACTATATATAGTGCATAGGGTTATATATAACCTATATGTTATATATATAGTATATTTATTTATTTTTAATTATTTAATATTAATCAAAAGAATAGTTTAGAAATATGACTTATTTTAAAATAACATTTATTAATTAATTTTAATAAATCTATGGATATACAATAACAATTATTAATTATTTTTAATTCATTTCGAGCCATTTATGTAATATAAAATATTTGTAAGAAAAAAAGATCTTATATAATAATTAATTTCAATAATTTTTATCAATATACAATACTTCTATTTATATATATAATTATTTTTTATATTTTGTATACAATAAGTTTCTTATAAAGAGGTTTTTCTTATATTTTTCTTATAAGATTTTCTTATAAAGAGGTTTTTTAATGTGGAAAAGGTTGAATTCCAACCAAATGTGTGAAAAATGTTCTTATAAAGAGGTTTCTTATAGAGAGGTTTTACTGTATATATATATAATACATGGTTATTAGAAATATTCAAGTTTAAGATACAATTATTATAATCGATTAATACGAATATAACAATACTATGTAATCAATAATCATGTATTATATAATAGATAATATAATAATATTTATAAATTAAATATAGTGTTAAATCTAGTGAGTCAACTATGAAAATAACGGATGCCTTTGCGAATTGTATTATTGGAATTAATGAAGATATTAATTTTGTGGATGACAATTTTCTTTAATAAATGTATAAATAAATGTATCTTAAATATGTATACTATGTATATGTTATTATTATAAGTGCTTACCTATGAATTCAATATCAATACTAATATAACGTTAATATATCACATTAAACAAGTGCGGCATTATGAATGAATTAATGTATTGTTCCCGAATATTTGCTATAATAATCGGAGGGATACCCAAAAGCTATGTTTAGCTTATACTAAGTATACGCTTAATAAAATAATAATAATAATAATGATAATAATAATAATAATAGTAGTAATAATAGTATAATGGTAATAGTCGAGATATATGATAATATATATCTTATATCGATAATGAAGTCATATAACGTAACATAATATTTAAAGTGATATAGACATATGCACGCAGCTGTGCAAGTAATGAACCTTGAGGAATTGCCAAACTAAACCATGCGAGAGGTCTCGGGTTGGTCAGGCCCTGGGTTGTTAAATCCATATATTGTAATGTTTTGTTGACATTATCGTCACATGATCAATCAGACAATATCCCCTGACAATCACAAACAAGTTACATTATTATCTATACGCACTATTAAAATACGTACAAAAAAAAGTAATACTTATAAGTAATAATTATAAATAATAGAATAGGTAAGCAAACTCAATTACTCAAATAACTCAAATACTCAACATGTTAGTGAAATTACGCTTATAATAAAGTTGATTTAATAAAATGTATATACATAATTTGAATAAAATAATAAAGGGTAATAAAATAATAAAGGGTAACAAATGGACAAATGACTTTATATTACGATTCCATTCCAAGCTGCAGTGACTCTGAGATTGGATATTGAGATTGTGTAGGATCTGGTGAATAACATCATGTTAGAATATAAAACCTATATATATTAAATTCTTAATTTTAATACAAAATTTTTTAATGTAATACGACTATAAATAGATTTTAGAGACATTGGAATATTTTTCCAGCATCTAGGTCCATTATTTGTTATATTACATTTTTTATTATTATTTTTTGCAAGGGTTTATAAATCTATATGAATCTCGCATATTGTATTTTGAATAATATCTTATGAAATAATTAGAAATTCTTTAAGGGATCATACCTTTTATAACTTTGAACATGAATTTACATATATTAATAAATAATAGTTCTTTAAAAGTAAAGATTCGCTGTTGTTTATAGATATATTCAATATTAGTTCTACTATTGTTCCTGTATAATAATTGTATAGCTTTATTCTGAGCTATAGATATATATATCTCGTAGTTATTTCATAATTTTTACCCCAAATATGGGTACAATAGATAATATGACAATGAAATACAGAGTAGTATAATAGTTTTAGAATGTGAATAGGTATTATTTTATTTTATTTTCTTAGAATTGAAATTCCATAGTATAATTTAGATTTAACCAAATTAGTAATAATATTCCATTTCATATTAGTATCAATTGTAATACCAATACACTTTATAGAATTGTTCTGAACAATGCTAGTATTATGTAATATAATAGCTAGTTTAATTTTATCATTATTAAATACTATAAAGTTTGATAAGTGAAAGCCATATATCTAGATGTTTTAAAGTATTGATCATATCAGTTTCAAGTTCAACAACATTATTTGCATGGAAAGTAATTGAGGTATCATCAGCAAATAGTACAAAATGACCTAGAGATTTAATATTTAATATATCATTTATAAATATAAAGAATAATAAGGATCCAAGGACTGAACCTTGAGGTACATCATATTTAATATTATTTAGTTTTGATTTAGAATTATTATAAGATACATATTGATTTCTGTTACTAAGGAAAGATACTAACAATTTAAGAACTACTCCTCGAAAACCATACTTCTCTAACTTTATTATCAGAATATCGTAACTGATGGAGTCGAATGTTTTATTTAAGTTAATCGATAGAGTAGCACAGTATTTCTTTTTATTCAAGGATATGAACCCAGTTAGATCCGATAATGCATCCGAAGTTGAAACCTCCTTTTTAAAACCGTATTGGGCATTATTCATCACCTTGTTTTTCTCCATGAAATCTAGAAATCTATGTTTTAATACTTTTTCTATAATTTTAGAAAAAGCGATAATAAAGAAATAGGCCTGTAATTAGTTGGATCATCAATGTCACCTGATTTATGTATGGTTATAACTTTAGCTGTTTTTAGGTAATTTGGAAATATGCCTTGTAGGATACAGAGATTTATTAAATGTGACAAAGGATTACATATTGAAGTAATTATTTGTATTATCAATTTAAAAGAAAAATTATGATAATCGGTACTATTTGTTGGTTTATAATTAAAAACAATATTAATTATTTCATCAGGGCTAGTAGGGGTGATAAATAATGAATTTTGATTAATATTAGTTATATAATTGGTTACTTTGTTCTTATCAATATCATCACCTAATTTAAAATCTAACTTTTCACAAATATTGCAAAAGAAATCATTACATTTCTCACAACGTATATTATCATCTATTGTGTTAGATATTGTATTACATTGTTTTCCATATATTATAGAATTTATCTTTTTCCAAACTTGTTTTGGATTGTTTCTATTGTCAGTGAAATACTTACTATGGTAATTACTTTCAGCTTTGATAAGAATTTTACAAAGATACTTTTTGTTCCCCTTATGATTTCATTGATACTAGATTTATAAATTTTAAACTTATAGAATAATTTATTTTTTTAATTATACATTTAATTAAACCATGGAATAGCCAACATTTATTTTTATTTAATTTTTTTTTACAACGGAATTTTTATTTTGAGTTTTCTAGATTTTTATAAATAATTCAAAGGAATCATGCGGATCATTTAATAAATAGAGAGCATCCCAATTATAGTCTAAGACCCTAAAAGATATTGTTTATA
This sequence comes from Osedax fenrisi, assembly GCA_964019155.1. Taxonomy (NCBI): domain Eukaryota; kingdom Metazoa; phylum Annelida; class Polychaeta; order Sabellida; family Siboglinidae; genus Osedax; species Osedax fenrisi. Next base: position 103,847,395 of record OZ025239.1, read on the forward strand.
ATCGCTTATATTTTTTTGTGACATATAATATTCATTCTTATAAGAATAATAAGAATGATATATCATTTATACTTATAACTTTATTAAAGTTATTCATTTTGTGAATACAAAAAACAGGTAAATGGTCACTAATATCATTATATAGTAAACCATTTGATATTGGTATATAATTATGGTTCGAGTAAATATTGTCTATTAAGGTTGAAGTCATATTTGTGATATGCGAAGGCTTAGTTATTAAAGGATGTTGGTCTAGAGATAAAAGTATATAAACCTATATCTATAAAATGTGATACTTTAGGGTTATTTAATTGTAATATATCTATATTAGAGTCACCGCATAGATATATAATATTGCCAGTAGGAAATGTATTAAATAATTTGTAAATGATATCAGAAAAATGTATTATATCGAATTCTGGATATTTATATATACCACTTATTATAATATCCTTAGAGTTTGGAATTATTATTGTAACTGTTACCATATCAAATTGATTTAGTGAAGTTGTGCAAAGTGCATCAATTGAAATATATTTTAATTGTTTACTAATAAATAATGATATCCCTCCACCACGTTTGTGATCTCTGGTTATATGTATATTATTATAATCTTCTATAACTCAAGCTACGATGATACATATGTAGAAGAATTTTTCGGAACATTACAAGATGAGATTAACATCCTTCCACCAATCAACCATAGTGTACTACTAGGTGATTTTAACGCATCAGTAGGAAGCCACATGCAAGAAATCTGGCCATTAGTAGTTGTTAGTTATGGTGCAGGAGAACACAATGAAAGATGTATTAAACTACTTCAATGTTGTGCAATAAACAATCTATTTATAGAAAACACAATATTCAAGCACAAAGAAATGCAAAGATATACATGGACTTCACCAAAACGTACAGAGATGTAAATTGATTTTATTATAATTTCTAAGAAATTAAATCCTAATCTTAAAAACTGCAGAACCTATAACTCTGCCGAAATAGGGTCAGATCACTCACTTGTCATTGCAAACTTAGTTATGAAAAACAACAACAACAAAACAAAAAAAGATGAAACATATAACAAAAAACCACTGAAACATTATGTCACCGATAAACTACAAAACGATGTAACATCTAAAAAGTGTCCATCGATAATTATTGATGCACACTTTTATTACAATAGGAGAAGGGTTTGCTAACCTATTAGATGAAGACGATGAGATGACTCCAGATGAATTTTACATTTATTATACAAACGACATAACGAAATCCCCGGTATGTTAAGCGAGGTAAAAGATCTATGTACACAACTAAGAAGCACTAAGATAATTATGTTACAAAACCAGTATAATGAAGAAATCATAAATAAATAACTATAGAGAATTAAATAAAAGAGTAAAAGCAGCAGTTAAAAAACAAAAGAATGATAATTTAAGTGAAAAAATATCTGAAATGGAAGAAAATTATTATATATAATTATTATAAATTATTATAAATAATATACATAAATTATTCAAACAAGTTCGTGAACTAGAAGGAAAGAAATATAGATCTATACTTGATATGAAAGACTCCTAAGGTAATCTAAAGACGAAAAAGCAAGATGTGTTACATATCTGGAAAACGCACTTTGGGAAACACCTCTACACACAATTCAACCACGACGAAAATTCTTTGCAAGAATTTGACTAAGAATATTTTAATAATGAAAACATATCGCCAATAACTAAATAGTAAGTTAAGTATTCAATAAAACAGCTAGCCAATAGAAAGTTACCTAGGTTTGATGGAATAACTTCTGAATTGATAAAAGCGGGATGTTATATTATGACACAAACACTAACAAACCTGTTTAATAAAATAATTGTTACAGAGAATTCACCAAATAACTGATCTATGATGATAATAACACCGATCCACAAAAAAGATGACAAATTGAACGCCGCAAACTTTAGAGTCATAATATTGTACTATTACCAATACCAGGAAAATATTCTGCAAAATCTTGATGAACAGATGCTCACATATAATTGAATCATCAATGAGTGATTCTCGATTCGGTGTTATGCCTGGCAGAGGAACTACGGTCGCAATATGTATTACAAGGCTGTTGATTTAGAAAGCAAAAGAGCACCAAATACCGCTCCATTTCCACACTATTGACTTTAAAGCAGCATTTGACATTATTTGGAGAGAGGCACTTTGGAAAATGCTTCTTAAGATATTGCTTCCAAATAAACTTGTCGAGACGATAAAAATCTCTTTGATAAAACGGAATATTCCATAATAGCTGGAGAAGAACTAAAGGACTGGTACCCAGTTAATATTGGCGTGAGACAAGGTTGTATGTCACCAAGCTTATTCAACATATTCCTGGAACATGTAATGAAGGGTGTTAAAGGTTTGAACCGTGACTTTCAATTAAACGAAAATATGTCTGTTGATAGCAGATATGCAGAAGATACGACATTCATATCTGCTGTATTCGAAAAACTGCAACTATCTACATTGGAACTTGAAAAAGCTTGTCAATAGTGGGGTTTGAAGATCAATCCTCTTAAATGCGCAATAATGACACCAGATAGTAAAGCTGAAATTGAAATCGAAAACAACGTGGTTCCCAAAGTTTCCAAGTTCAAATTTCTGGGTAGTATTGTTCCAGACTGCTCTTCAAATATTCAACACCGAATAGCAATGTCGTCACAAGCATTCGACCGACTAAGAACGATATAGTTATCCAAAGACGTATCAATACAGCTTAAGACTATACGGATCACTCATTCTACCGATTTCCATATACGCCGTATGTCATACGTTTCAGAATCATGAACTACAAGACGAAAGGAAATCGATACGCTAATATTATTTGAAATGAAATGCCTTAGAGCTATACTCCGAATCATTGGGTATGACAGACTCCGCAACATCATGATATGAAAGAAACTAAACATAAGCGAAACGATAGAATACATAGTTCTTAAAAGAAGACTTTGCTGGTTTAGTCATGTTATCAGAAACACATCAGATACAAGCTGGATTTCAAAAAAAAAAGAGACCAAGTGGACGCTCGCCAAAAAGATGGTCGGATTGCATAAGGGAACAGTGCGGTGAACCACTATTAAATATAGAGACACAATCCAAACGACGATATGCCTTCAGCAACTATGTATTCATGTGGGATGCTAATCCTACGCATTTAAGTCAAGTAAATAAATTAATTAAGTTATAAGCATATATCTAGAGGTCATATAAGTTCCTAATACGGACACTCTAGATGTATTAATATATTAATATATACAGACACCCTATAACCAATCAGCGCGCAGCGTGTGAACTATTCTGGTTTTCATAAAAAGTCGCATGCATTATAATATCATTACCACCAATGAATCTAAATCTACAAATGTTATTATTTATATACTTAACTTGTATTATTAATTAATAAAATAATAAAAATTAATAAATTAATTACTAATTAAATTATATTAAATTATTCATAAAAATAATTATAAATAATGTAATTGTAATTTATCTGATTGGTTCATCAATAATATATAGTTTATATAGTGGTATATAGGGTGTCCGTATTAAAACACAGAGTGTCCGTATTCGGACATGGGTACCGAATACGGACACCCTCGTTATTTATTGAATACAAATATTAAATAAAATTTTTAAATCACAATAATATCTATAATCATCAAATATTAATAAATTGTAATTTTTTAATAAAAATATTGAGTCATAAAATGTTAAGTCCATTTATTGTTAAAGTGTCCGTATTAGATTACTTTCCCCTAGAGTATGTAGGCCTATGTTATACCTATATATATTTTGGTTTACTAAAACATATTGGAAAAGATAATACTATTATTTAAAAAATACAAAATGCGAGTAATGAAATCACATAGGGGAAAATATCCGATTACCGACCCCAAAATGATTATTTGTAATAACTTATTCAAAATTAAATATATATATTTCAAATTTTGTAATTAGGGTAATATTATGGCAATGAATAATGTGGCTATTTAAAATTGTTGATATAATTATATTTACAAGAATAAACCGGGGGGTCGGTAATCGGATACATGTGCCTAATACCGATACCCTTTTCCTATTACCGACCCCCTAAAATAATCATGGTATAAATAATGTTAGTATTATAATATACAATAAAAATAGTAGATATACATAAATATAATTAATTATAACATGCACGAAATTTATTTTATATTGAATTTATGTTTTAATAGATATATTAAATTTAAATTTAAACTTTATAGTAATTATATTCAAATAGTGTATTTTATTATTTAATATTTATTTATTAATCAGTATGTATATAATCAACTGGAATCATAAATCCTAAATTGACATCAATGATATATAAACAACTTACGACATATTTTAAAGTAAAATACGGATCTATTTTGATTGGATATTATAAATCACATGGGGTCGGTATTAGGGTAATTTAGGGGTTCTGTAATAGGAAAATCATATGGGTTGCTATAATTAAGATGTATTGGTTAATACTTATTCAAATTATAATAATTTTATAATTAATATGAAAATTAAATTAATCTATAATATTGTATACAGTATTAAGTTTTCATTTAATTAATAAAGTATTTACAATGATTTAAAAAAAGTTATTGTTCAAATATTTAAAAAGTAAAAACAGAATATTACATTTTATCAAATAACAATTGTAGGATTACATATTTTTTAAAACAAAATACTTATTATCAAATTACTAACAGTTCATGTATATATAATTTGTTGATATCTCTTATAGTTACTGAGATACGAGAGGCGGTCGGTATTAGGAGGGGTCGGTAATCGGACAATTCCCCTATTATTACTTTATATTCTTACGTTTGAAAAATACAGATACTATCTGTTAAACTACATCGAAAAACTAAAGATTTTTAAATTAAGCGGGTTAATTAATGTTATCTGATTTCTATATATAGAAATATAATATTTATATATATAAGGGTCATTCCAGGTGAAATCAGCAAATGGTTCCCGCATTACCACCTCCAATGTTTATGAAAAGTGCACAGAGGGCTAAGTATATATAAACAATTAGTTTAAAAAAGTTATTATTCTCACAAATTAAAAATGGGCCATCTAGAAACATTTATAAATTAATACAAAACAAATAATTTATTTTATTTTGAAATATCAATTTTTCAATGTTAAATAAATTGTTGTTTTATATATGTTTTATAATTTCTTTATTATCATAACGTTGTTCTTATTATTTAATTTTAGATTAAATATTTGTAATATATTAATAAAATATATAATACAATTATTGGTTACAATTATTAATATATATTACACATTATATATATATCATATATCATATATGAGGTAAAAAAAAAAGGTAAAATATAATATACAAATATGCCACTGAAAAATTATAAATGAAATATATATATAGCGTATGCAGTGCATATCATGTAAATGTATTACAGATTACATATAACTATATGTATAAATAGAGATAATTACATGTTATGTAATACCTTGCCGGTAATACGTATACTTATATATAAGTGCTAATTTCGAATATTTATAATTTTATATTTTTGTAAATTGTAAATAATATTTTTGTGAAACTGTAAACGTTATGTAAGTAAAATGTACGTATAAATTATATTTGTATATTTGTTAATTTCATGTTTATGTAAATCATAAAAAGTGGGCGTGGTTTATAATTGGATTAACTAGATTAATGTCATTACATTTTTTATATTTTTATGTTTTGATATGCTTGAATAAGCGTGGGCTGAATATTTGATGTTAACTGTTGACACGAGTGAAGAGATTCAGTTGCCCGACCGTATTATTACACATAGACACCAATATTTAATAAATACTGTACAACCTATAGGTTGTTATAACGAAAACATACCATTCTCTGCATACTATTAATGGACACTTGCGAGCTTAACTATATAGTGTGTGTGTGAAATGTGTTCCTATTGTTAATGTTTTCTATTAAATAGACTCCATTGTTAATTTATAATAATATAACTATTGTTTGTTGTTGTCTAAGTTTCATATCCTTATTTCTGATTATATTCATAATATATATATATATATATATATATATTAAGCATATATATTTTGTTTATATTTAGTAGTATTAATAGCCTATTCGATCAAAGCTTATTTTTGTACGCTAATTGCACAATATATTTATAACGTATTTCTAATATATATATTGAATGTATTACTTAAATTCTATATATTACCTATAAATACAAATATATTATTTTATTTATTTGTTAGATAAATACAGGCAAATAACCAGCTGCAATCACTATTACTGTCACGTATACGTGTATATATAAAGAAATAAGCATCGTCCGATAGCTAACGTTAAACTACTTCGAGGAAGGTTGGTACTTGGACGATGCATGTCTGGGAACATCGCGTGCTATATTCAAATATTTAGTTTTTTAGTTTTGTATATACAATAGTTTACTTCGTATTTTAATATTGATTAGTTACTGTACCTACATATGTGTTAATAACTTTTTATTTATATTTGTTAGTATAAAATAGATACAAAATGTAATATCATATATGATGTATATTATATATATATATATATATATATATATATATATATACTTTTTGGAGAAATTGATATAGGGAAGTTAAATTTGAAATAAAATAATATGCAAGGTAATCAATTATTGGAACAAATGCATTATTAAAAACCTAGTAAAAATATTAATATAATATAATAAGCCTATTAATTGTTATAATGTAATCATGTATATCTATAGTAAATGATCGATTTGTAAATGTATTTTTATATTAAATATATATATATATATATATATATATATATATATATATATATATATATATACATCTATAGATGAAGGGACATAATTTATAACGTTAATTTTCTATTATAATAAGTCATTAGTATGTATATAAAATACCTATAAGACATTGATAATTATCATTATACATTATAATGTATATCATTTATTAATGTATTTTTACTTTATATGTAATGTTATTTTATCTTTTTCTAATTTTAGTTATTTTTTTTATAATGATTATTTTTTTATTTTGTGTATCAAATTCATATACCATTTCAAACTTATTATATAATATAGATTTAACTTATAATATATGTAAATCGTAATAATATAAATGCAATATTGTAATAATTCTTACAATATTGATTAAAGCATATAATTAATTTAAGTTTTGTTATTTAAAGTATCATACCTAATTTGATAATTAAAATAACCTGTATTATTTTAAATTTCAAATTAATTTAAAAAAATCGATAACATATTGTATTAGTTTTAAAGGTAGACTTTAAAATATTATGGATACATAATACAAATATGTACTTCGAATTGTATATTATATATATATATATATATATATATATATATATATATATATATATATATATATATATATATATTATCCTATATTGATTATAATAAAAATCATGTCAATAATCTAATATAGTAAACAAATAAGATTGACCATGTATTTAACCATGTTTATAAATTCATAGTAAGAAAAAATTATGATACTTTATAAGGTATTAATTATATAATTATATTTATTTAATATAATTATATTTAATATTATAAAATATTGTATAAATGTATGCAAAATTAAAATAATTCGTAATAACCTTAAATTTAAAATATACATTGTTCATATATATATATATATATATATAATATACAGTCAAAGCTCGATAACTCAACATTTACGGGACGGAGTTTTTATGTTGAGTTAGCGAGTATGTTGAGTTATCGGATGTATAAATTAATGACTTAATTAATGTTTTGTTCACATAAATGCATTCAAAATAGTACTCGTATGATAATATAATAATTGTAATTGTATTTTTACGTTTATATATTTATATCCATATATTATTAAATAAAACCATGTTGAATAATGTATGTTGAATTATATTTGTTGAGCAATTTAGTTTTATTACATGTAAAAGATACGAATCCAACAACATATGTTTGTGATATTTTGATTTTTCATAAATGTTGAGTTATCGTATGTATATTTACAAATAATATATATAGGCTAGGATTATAAAAACGATGTTGAGTTATATGTATGTTGAGTTATATTTGTTGAGTAATAGGGTTTTGTTAACATGTAAAAGATACGAATCCAACCAAATATTTTTTGGATGTTGAGTTATCGGAAATGTTGAGTTATCGGCATGTTGAGTTACCGAGCTTCTACTGTATATATATATATATATATATATATATATATATATATATATATATAATGTATGTTAATTACAAAATATCTTATATAAAATCAATAATACAATAATTATTAAATATTATTTTAATTAATATTTTTATATTGAATATTAAAGATAATTTATTCATATTTTATGATCATATTATTCATATTAATAAAGTAAAACTATATATATGTGTATGTGTGTGAGTGTATGTGTATTTATATGTGTGTATGTGTATATGTGTGTGTGTGTGGGTGTGTTTTTGTATATACATAATATATATTAATAATCATTTATATTATAAAGTTATTAATTGTACTTGTAATCTTCCAACTACAATGCATATGTAAATGAGTACACATACTTATGTTAACAAACACTCGCCATGAATATCAAACACATTACATTATTATATGCATTTTATATATATATGTATATTTGTTTATAAAAGTTTTATTTTCAAATGTGATATTCTATATTTATATGGCCTACCTATATACAATAGCCAGCCTCGCTAATGCTTCGTCAAACTAACTGGCCATTAATCAGTGGCCTACTAACAAATCTATTTATAGACCTTTATTCACGTTCACTTCCTAATAAACTTTATTTAAATTCAGAGTTCGTTCACGAACACGTATATGCGTATGTATATGCGTATGTGTATGTATGCGCGTGTACGCGAGATAGTCGCCTCACTACAAAGGTACGACAGCACGATATTGGCTGTATTCGACACGTATTCACAGACATATGCACATCCGCAGTCACATCCGCATTCACAGTCGTATTCACAGACGTATTCACATCCGCAGTCACAGACGTATTCACAGTCGCAGTCACAGTCGCAGTCACAGTCGTAGTCGCATACGTGTGTTCGTACACCGCCATGGTTGTGCCTATACTCTCCCATTAACGTCCATCGTTCATATATTCGTTAGTAGGCATATCTAGTGTAGCTATCGCAGCTATTGTAGCTATTGCATACTATAGTAAACAATGCAATACTGTCGGTTATATAATCAACAATTAGCGCGCGCAATATTATACTTTAGTGTGTGGATTAATAGCATATTTGCTATTAATACTCTATAGAGTGTGTATAATTAGTGAATTGTATTATAGTAATACATTCTATTGTTTATGTGTGTATGTGTGTATGTGTGTATGTGTGTGTATTCGTGCATACAGTATATACTAGCTATAGCGTGCATTGTACGCCGTACAATATACGTATAAATATGTATATATCTATATATATATATATATATATATATATATATACATGAATATAATATAGTATATCATATACTATATTATATTCATGTATATATATATATATATATATACTGTATATGCATATATATTGAGTAACTATGTTTGTTCTATATATATATATATATATATATATATATATATATATATATATATACGCATATGAGTACACATTATTATATGTGTAACATATATGTACATTGTACATTTTATTGTACATTGTACATTTTATTGTACATTTTACAATGTTCACTATATATTGCATATACATTGTTCACTGTATATACATTGTACACTAGGGTAGCCCGTTTTTGAAAGTTTTGCTAGCTCACTCACAGCAAGTCATAAATATCATAATAAACATATTTCTGAAGTTTCATCAAAACATATGTAATATTGATAAAACAAAAGCACTCTAATGAAGACATTTATGATTCAATGTAAATTTCTATAAATAGAAATGTTTACTTATGTATGTTATGTATTTGTGCAAGTGCACGTTTTCATAAAAATAAATTGTTGGCAAATACGTTTATAAATATATCATAATATTAATAAAGTAAAAAACTACGTAAAAGTTTCAAATTAATTTTGTTTATTTTTTAATTAAAATAAGTTATTCGATTATTTCTTTGATTTTTTGTTAATATATTCAATAAAAGTAAATTTTTGAATAATTATATGCTATTTTTATAATATTACTTATAATTTTATATTCATATAATGATGATTAACATATATAATATAACATTTATTTTTTCATAATTCTATTGATAATTTTTTAATTCTATTTAGAAAAAATTAAAAAATTAAATTAAAATTTCCGTAGATCAATTTAATTATTTTAAAAAAAAATGTTTTAATATTTTTTAATGATGTTTTTATATACTACATATGCTAAAAGGCAATTTTTAATTGTACAAATGTTTTCCTTTCGTATATCTGTAATTTAAATTTTATCTGTAGTTTAAATTTTGTCGTGCCCTTAATTTTCAATGTAAATTCCTATCTTTTATTAAATATTGTTTTGCTTTCTAAATTGTTGTCGGTTTTCAATTATTATTTTTTTATTATATCTCTAATGAATAAGAGGAGTTATTCAGAGATAGCTAGCACTTTTCTATGAATGGAACTAAACAAATTACCAAATCGGGCTATATCTATAGCCTATTGTACACTGTACAGTGTACAATGAATGTACATTTTACAGTGTACACATATATAAATATACTTATACATGACTTATGTAATACATATTATATTGTTACAAATTGGCACCATTATAAATACATATATATATATATATATATATATATATATATATATATATGTATAAATACATATATATATATAGTATACTATTATATGTTTTTAATAGAGTATATATATATATATTAAATACATATAGTATACATATAGCATTACATAATGTGTATATGGTAATTACTAATTACTAATTAGCATTAATATTCAAATTAATAAATGTGACAAATTACTATATAGGATTACTACATAATATTAAGGCATGTATCACACAATTAATGTGAAGTCTTTCAACATAATCTATAGTTTAACCAATGGCGTAAATATGTTATAATAGTTTAACCAGAATTACGTAATGGCGTCTGCTAATGCATATTTCGTGAACATTTTTATTTTACGCTTGAGTGGTTTTATCGTATACGATATAATACGATGTAATATATTACATCATGGTCCAGGTGTAACTATTTGAATTTAATATATAAATCAATGCAACATCTCGTTTTTGGATAATATTTTCAATATGATAATATTCAAATAGTACTATTACGTAATGTAATGTAATGTACATATTATATTATTTGGAATATCGACATAAATAATATAGAAAAACATCGTTCAATTCAAACAGAATTTATAATTAAATTCATAATTTTATTAAAATATGTATTTAGAAATACAATTTAAAATATGAATACATTAGTATTTGACATATAAATAAATATCTTTGATATCTTTGATTCAAAGATTTAAATCATTGAAATATAACGAAATATGCCACTGAAAAGTATCTTCGAAGTATACTTATTATATATAAAAAGCCAATATATATTTAAAGATAAAAAGTATGACTATTAATCTAACTATAGCAGATATAGATATCAGACGTATACTCAGTACGTAATAATGGTATTGGTATTAGGTTGTTTTTAAATAAATGTTTAACTATAATAGTACACCCATTGACATCTAAGGATAGAAGCCTAGTAATATATAACTTATTTGGTAACACCCAGTGTTTTTAAGTACAATAATTTTGAAATTATATATATGTATATTTTTGAAACAAGTCTCATTATAAGATAAACATGTATAAGTATTCGTATATAATATATATATATATATCAAGGACAGGAATAAAGCACTAAATAGAGAGATATAATACCACTTATATATATATATATATAAATATATATAGGTATAATCAGTATTGGGCAATGTTTTTTTTAGCGCTATCCATTCCCGTTCCCGTTTCCGTTATATTAATGTTATCCGTTCCCGTTCCCGTTCATTTTAATTTATCCGTTCCCGTTCCCGTTTCCGTTCCTTTTATATTACCCGTTACCGTTCCCGTTCTTTTTATATTACCCTTTACCGTTCCCGTTCCTTTGATATGTAACGTTCCAGTTTCAGTTTTTTATTATTTATAAAAAACAGTATACAATTTATACTTCACAATGTACACTATACAATATACAGTGTACAGTACCTACTAAACAGTGTATAGTTGATATTTTACGGAATAAGTCCAACTGTAAGTACACGATATTACCTGATTATCCGGTAATAACGTGTACTAATTATACGGTAAATTGTACACGGTGTAAAATATACATAACCTATACAGTATAATCTAAAATGTACAGTATATTAAAACCATTAAATGGTTTGCAAACTAGGTTTGCTACATATTTAAATCTAGAAATATAAAGTAAGCACGCCATATTATCTACTAGGTACTATATATAGATATATCTAACCCTAAATTTAAATTAAATTGTCTAACAACTGATGTAAAGCATCTTCGTTTACGGTTAATTGAGATGCTAAAGGATGAAATAAAATTAACTGTAAATGATGATGTTATTATTTAAGATGAAAGTGATGATAATGACCTATAGGTCATTATATAGCTATATATATTAGAAAAACAATGCATTTCTATAACTAGTCACGAAATTGAAATAATTAGTTATTTGAATAGTAATGCAAGGGAATTATGTATGCTTAATAATTATAAAATAATAAAGCAAATATTTATAAAATATAATTGTATATTGCCATCTCCAGCACTTGTCGAACGAATGTTTTCGCTAGCAACACATATTAATAGTGCAAAAAGAAATATAATTGGTGATAAAATATTCGAATATATGGTAGTATTACGTGGTAATATGCATTACATGTTAAATATATGTATTATTTATATTGTAATAGATTATAAAATATATATAAAAAATATATTGAATTAATACTATATAAATCTCCGTACGTGTAAAGGAACGCGTTCTACTGGAACTAGTTCCTATATTTCTGTCTAAGCGTTCCCGTTCCCGTTCCAGGAACGGAACGACGCCCAACACTGGGTATAAGTAAGTATTGGATATATATTAAAACACATAAAATAAATTACTATATTAAAATTACAAAATTACAAATTACAAATTAAATATTATAATGAAATATTGGATCATGTGGTCGGTTCGACGGCATTACCATGAACGTTTTAATATATACATGATCAAACAACCTATACATAATCATTTTCTATGCATTCGGTGATTATCCAGCAGTGTTGTGAAGGTTTGGAAATATATACGCTTCTAAATTAGTCATCAGTTAGTGCATATATATATGACATTATATTGTCATGCCTCAATATTTTCTATATCTGCTTTAATGATATCGCTAGGCTGGCTTAAGTTTAGATATATTTAAGTTTAGATATATTTGTAAACATAAGCTATTGTGTATTACGCATAAGGCCATATAGCCTTATGCGTATATATATACTTTGGATTTCCTGAATATCTAGCTCCATCCTATTATTATTCAGAGTTCTAACATATCTAGTCGGAAGTGCCACGTCACGAAATTGGTGTAACGCTCAACATCTTTGGCCTACTCTTAATCACCTTTCTCGGTTATTGCTCCGAAAATCTTACATTCAATGATATATATAACTGCCTGTGTGGCTCAGTGGCTAAGCGTCAGACACATAAGCAGTAGGACATGGATTCGATCCTCGTCCGGACCATTAATTAATTTTATAAAATGGGTCTTAAAATATTATTTAGAAGTGATCTTATATAATTGTGTATACATAAATGATCGGCTCCTGTTAAAACCATGGATGTCTTAACATGAGAGCGGCTTCGAAGGGACATTAGAGCCATATATGGTTATAAGTGAAAACTTCATCTAAGTTCCTGGATGGGATGAAAGGACTCCACCAAATAAAAATAACAATAACAATAACAATAACAATATATGATATTTGTTGTACATCATAACTTGGATTTTTTTTTATTTCATCCAGAAATGAGCTATAAAAGTTTTTTTTTAATCACACAATTATATAGGTTAATTTCTGGATGTAATGTAGCTAAATTAAACAGATAAACCAATTCAGTGTCCATTCAAATATTGTAATCATGAGACTTTGAAATATATGCATATATGCTATAGCTTATAGGCTACATGTAAGTAGCCCTATGTATACATTTCTAACAGAACATAATATATATATATATATATATATATATATATATATATATATACATATATATATATATATATATACATATTATATTATAGATACATATGTTGGGTATTTATACCACTTCAGATAAGAGTATACTCTTGCCTATAGGCAAGAGTATAAGCATATATATAAGCAAACAAATGAATATATATTAAAATGTATATAATATATGTGACTAGGTTGATATATAATATATATATATACTATATATTGTTAATTCCACTACTATAGTATACTATATATCATACGACATACAGTATATTAATATAGTATACAGTATATTGTAACAACATGAATTTTAAATATTTAAGAATATTTAAGAACCAAATTATATATTTAAATAAAGATTATATTGAATATATTATTCAATTCCGATATTGATTGATTATGTCAAAATTAAGGGGATGTGGCTTGTGAAAAAAATTGTAAATTTTGTATAACAAATATTTTATTTATATATGAAATTTATATATGAAACTAACTATTCAATAGGAGTTGTCTAGTTATATATATATATATATATATATATATATATATATATATATATATATATATTCTCTCTATATATAGATACCAATATTATTTATCGTAACGTATGTTGAAATAGGGTGTATATGATTATTTATTCTCTGAAAATGTTTATAAAATATTAGAAATACTAAAGCTAATCTTATATATGAATAATTATAGGTAAGAACCTATATATATATGAATTGTACAACGTAAACTATAAATATGTCGTATACATTATATATATATATATATATATGTGTATGTGTGTATGTATGTGTGAGTGTGTGTCTGCGTGTGCGTGTGACTGTCTGTGAGAGTGTGTATGTGTGCGTGTGCATATGTGTGTGAAAGTACGTGTGTGTGCATGTGTGTATGTGTGTATGCGTGTGTGTCTTGGTATACATGTATATGTTTGTACATAGGTTTTTTTTATCTATATGTGTGAGTGGGTTATTATACTTTCCCATAGTTATATAAATGCATATATGTATGTAATATATGTATGTACATACTATGTATATATATATTGTAGTATATTATAGTATACATTGTATATATACACAATGTATATGATAATAAATAGTGTAATATCTCCAATTAAAATATATACGTATTTAAAATATATGTTAATTGTAGGTATCGCACTATTTTATTATCATATGTAATCTAATTCCATATACATATATATATATATATATATATATATATATATATATATAGTATTTACTTATCTATACATCGACTAAAATCCCACTCTTTAATTGACATATATAATATGATTATAATAAACAATCAAAATCGCTAATGCCATCTTGTAAATTTATCAAGAAAAATACCATTCGCGTTACCATTGGATATATATTTCGTGAATTGCGTGCGTTAATTGCTTTTCCACTTTTTTCATCGATTTAAACATATAAGTTATGTAACTATATACAGTTACATAAAAAAACTAACTTTATTATATAAGTATATATATTTATATACTAAAGTAGTATATTTTACACATACATATGTATGATTTATTATCAATTGTCTGTTGAGAACACAAGTTAGGTATATCTATCAATATATAATAAATACTATATGTAAATAAAATGTTAATATGTATATATATATATATATATATATATAATATATATATATATAAAATATAATATATAATATAACCTATAGGTGCCGCAATTTTATATTTTAATATAGTAATATTATTTAATATTTTAATATTTAATATATTACATAAATCATATTTTGTAATTCACTTTAGTAATTCACTAACCGATACAACCAATATTTTTTTTAAATCAGGTAAAGATAGTTTAGGAAAACTATGGATATTTGAATAAATGAAAAATTCATTACATTATAATTGTTTACTGTTTTCGAGGATTCCATATTAGAAACAATGACATCGAATTCATTAATTAACGATTATATAGCTGGAGCTATTGGAGGTTACACTTGATAAAGGAAGCTCTAATTTATTTATATAGATATATATATATATATATATATTTATATATGAGTAATTGTCTCGATAAGCAGCAATGCTTATTCAATTACCCATGTACTTATACCTAAATATGATAATTATAATAATAATAATAATATATATATATATTAGGGTGGAGTGAAATTTTGAATTCAATTATTATCATATTATTTTAAATTTAAAATAGCATTTAAGCTGTTAATATTAATACATTTTTATTATTACTTATAAATTTTGTATTCTGAAAATAACTATCAACTTGGCCATAACCATTTGAATGTTGCCATGTTATAAGATTGGGAAATCGCCATTTTGAATACATAAATCACAATAATGATCATATTTTAACATATATTATATATTATAACCTTATTTTTTTCAGAATCACATTTAAATGTGATATTTCATCTAGATTTAAAAATTATATATATTTGCATGTCTTAATTAACGATTTTGTTAAATTAAAATCGGTGTTTTTCTATAAGGTTAAATATAGGGGTTGAAATTAGATATCATATGATATTTACCAAAGATTATACAATAGTGATAGTAAAATTAAATTTGATCCAATCAAAATTCCAAATTTATTTAATTTTTTAAATATATTATATATTTTTTAAATATATTAAACTCTATAAAACGCTTATTATATGATTATGAGTTTTAAATATAAACAAATGGATTTATTTATGTTACCTACTAAATGTGATGTTATTAATGATATATATTTCGAAAAAAAAGGAAGATCGAATTGCAAATCAAATGATTTTATTTTTATTAAAAAAAACTGCTTTAAAAATAATTAATATTTTGGATTGTGCTAGTGTCCCACATTACCATTTAACTCAAACTATAACTAACATTACAGTTATATATAATAAATATAAATTATATAATACAAATAAATTAAGATTGAAAAGACTATATATTGAATATGATACGCTATTTGATTTATATAAACAAGATTGTGTGATTTCTAGAGGATCATGATTTTATTTTAGATCAAAGAGATAAAAGAAGATTAATGAATGGGAATTTAACTTGTAGTAAAGGAGGTAATAACATACATAATATAGTGTAATTTATAATAAAAATATGTCTCATATATTTCAGGGGGACTTCCTTCACTATTATAAAACTTAATATGTAATATCTTGATTATACTATACTGAATGTTTATTTTTAATAGTAGGTATTATAAAATATCATTTATACTTATTTATATAGAAATTGTAGATACAATTCTTACACCCAATGATATATTAATGATTATATAAAAAAAAATATTTTATTTCTAAATGGAAATTATGGTGGATGTCCCCTATTAAGAAACAATTTTATAATTAATTATTATAATTTATAAGATATTTTTAATTTAGGAGGGAAATATATTAAAAAAATAGATAACTGTAATACTGCTCCAGAAAATGAAGGTTATTATTTGAATTAATATTATAATATATTAATATTAAAAATAACGTCCTATATTTTTAATTTGTATTTGTGATTAAATATAATATTGGTATATATTACATTATTATTTAATCAATTAAATGATGTTCCAAAATATATTATTATATTTATTTCTATTTACATATACAAAAAGTACTATTATTTTAAATAATATGAAAATATATAAATTTCTATAATTACCCTACATTGCTATATCTGATATTGATAATTATATATTAATTAATATTATAAATAATGACAATGTATATAATATTAAATAATAATTTATTAATAGAAAACACAATTCTTATTGATTCTGATGAAGATGGACAAATTGAATCTGTAAATGGTAAATATAAAGTTAAATGATATTTATTGAAATTATATTAATCCTAAATTAATTATATTGAAGATAATAATGATTATGAAGTAAGTGAACAAATTTCAGAAGAACATAATCCTGAATTGCAAACTAATACTCACACTGGTATGTCATATACATATTGTTAAATAGTAGATTAATTTAAAAATAAAGAATATAAATTAATCTATTATGTATAAATTTATATTAGAAAATTAAAATTTATATTGATTATGCAATAAATTAATTGAATTAAAAATTATAAAACCACATATTTAATTATTTTACAGAAGAGCAACAACCATCATCATCATGTCAACAAAATAGACTAAATCTGAAGCCGCTTGAGGAATTATGTGACCGATACAATATACCTGATAGGAAGGGTGCTGCGATTACAACTATGGCAATAATGTCGAAACAATGGACACGACAACAAGTATATAATTGATAGATGTAAATTAAGAAGAGAAAGAATAAAAGCAAGAAAAATCAATGCAGATATACACTGTTAGAAATTAGGGGTAAACTAGCTAGGAGCAGTAGTTTACCCCTAAGGGTAACTTATAATATGTTTTAATTTACCCCTTTAACGTCCTATATTTTTAATTTGTATTTGTGATTAAATATAATATTGGTATATATTACATTATTATTTAATCAATTAAATGATGTTCCAAAATATATTATTATATTTATTTCTATTTACATATACAAAAAGTACTATTATTTTAAATAATATGAAAATATATAAATTTCTATAATTACCCTACATTGCTATATCTGATATTGATAATTATATATTAATTAATATTATAAATAATGACAATGTATATAATATTAAATAATAATTTATTAATAGAAAACACAATTCTTATTGATTCTGATGAAGATGGACAAATTGAATCTGTAAATGGTAAATATAAAGTTAAATGATATTTATTGAAATTATATTAATCCTAAATTAATTATATTGAAGATAATAATGATTATGAAGTAAGTGAACAAATTTCAGAAGAACATAATCCTGAATTGCAAACTAATACTCACACTGGTATGTCATATACATATTGTTAAATAGTAGATTAATTTAAAAATAAAGAATATAAATTAATCTATTATGTATAAATTTATATTAGAAAATTAAAATTTATATTGATTATGCAATAAATTAATTGAATTAAAAATTATAAAACCACATATTTAATTATTTTACAGAAGAGCAACAACCATCATCATCATGTCAACAAAATAGACTAAATCTGAAGCCGCTTGAGCATCATAGTTTACCCCTGAGAGCATCGTAGTTACCCCTGTGAGCATCGTAGTTTACCCTTGATATAATCGTAGTTTACCCTTGATATAATCGTAGTTTACCCCTGAGAGCATCGTAGTTTACCCCTGGCAGCATCGTAGTTTACCCCTGACAGCATCGTAGTTTACCCCTGAGAGCATCGTAGTTTACCCCTGAGAACATCGTAGTTTACCCCTGACAGCATCGTAGTTTACCCTTAAGCGCATTGTAGTTTACCCCTGATCATATCGTATCATATCATATCGTATAGATGCCTTAGTTTATTGTCCTTATATCTGTATCTTAGTTTACATCTGAATTTATCATAATACATTATTATATTCATTTATAAGCTATCTATATATGGATTATTATTTTATCCATATTTATCCATATTTTATCCTACATTTATTTTATATTTTGATGGACGAAATGATATAACTAGATTAAGAAATGGAACAAACAAAAAATAAGAACACATAACGTTATTGAGTGAGCCGGGAAATAAATATATAGGACACATTTCTCCACATAAATCGACATCTATTGAAATATATTCATCAATAATAAAGAAACTTGATGGAAAACTAAAAGAATTATTAATTGTCGGAACAGATGGTGCATGTGTAAACACAGGAAAATATAATGGGGTAATACGAAAACTTGAAGAATATTCTACTCACAAAGTACACTGGGCCGTTAGCAAAAAATAATATATATTTATATATAAACATAATCTCATAAAACTGTTTTAATCATATATAATTATATTATTTTCAAATCACTATATTACTATAATGGTAAACATTTTATTTATATACATATAAATATATATATTAATTTGAAGACATTTAATATTAGTATCAATATCGTTAATATACTATATTATACTAAACTACACTATATATTATATAAAGTATTACCTCATTATCTTGTTCCATTAGCTTTTTAACTGGGGGAATGTGGGCGCGTTATTTTTTAACAAATAATCTCCATGCCTCCTGTCCAGTCTTTGATATTGTCTATCCACATCTTATTTGGCCGGCCTCGCTCTCTTTTACCTTCTATATTGTCTTGTAGGTTTCGTTTGGATGGCCCCTTTGGTCTGGTGACATGACTATATAAAGTATACCATATATAATATCAAAAAATATAATAATAATTAATAACAATTAATTTAAAAAATAATAATACTATTAGGCAATTAATATAACCTATGTTAGTTATTTATGAAATGTTTCATATTTTATTGTTATAGATCAAATAATTCAATATAAATTAATTATTTAAAATAATATATCTTATCATAAACACAAATTACACTAGTCTAATATTTATTTAACAATAATTTGTTATAAAAACTAACAACCCAGATATATATATATTATAAAAATTATATTCAACACAACTTTATATATAGGGGATGGAATGAGGTAGCGGCCAAGAAAATAATTAATTAATCTAATTTATTACGTAATAATTTTTTTTCAAATTTTAACAAAAACATGAATATTTATATATACTTATTTATGTATGTAAGGTGTGTGTGTATGTAATTAAATCATTGAATCAAATTAAGGTGCGTATGCATCATAAATATAATTATTTAATATTAAATAATTAAAAAAATATAAATCGAATACATTACGAGACACCTATTACATATTCTTATACTAGCGGCCACTATTTATAGATATTTGATTATATTATAAACATATTTGTTTACAGATTTGTCAACTACATATGAATGAATTACCCCTTAGAAAACTATTTATTTATATAGATGGCAAACATATTGGACCTACCCCATTTTCAGGAGAAATAGGGAAACAATTAAAGTCTCTGCAAAAATTAGATATAATTAATTTTGAAAAAATCACATTCAAAATTAATTTTACAACAAAAAATAACTGCGATGCAGATTATTTATATAAAATATGTAAATGCATAGATGCAGGAGTGGTAGATGATACTTTAAAAAATGGGGAACCAGGAAAAATGCACCATGCCAGATGGTTAACTCTGGCAAATAATATATTAAGGCTATACTTATCGACAACTAATCCAACTAAAAATTTAAATATAATAGCAAACTACATTGTAAGAGTATATTCGCCGTCATATTTTACAATAAAAAAAACCCTACTATATCTGATGCCACAACAAATTTATTTTATATTATATAAAATTCAAGATACATCGATATACAATATAGAGATATCATTGATGAGAGCATATCAAATAACTGTTTCTATGCTCATTCAGAGAGTGTTTTACTAAGCATGTTAAAAGACAAGGAAATAGATATTAGAAGAAAAGCAATTAAAATTATAATAGATATCAGAAAAAATAATAATACAAATATTAGAACTTTTGAATTACCAAATATAAATTTTAATGCGGATTACTATGAAATTACTATGAAATAAATTTTAATATAAATATATATGAATCAAGGTTAACTTATAATATTGAAGATAGTACACTCAATAATTACCTGAATATGAATTTTGAAGAAATTACTTTTGAATATACATGTCATAATCAAGCCGTCGAGAGATTTATTCAAGATGTCAGCCAGGTTTCTCAAATGACAACAGGTGAACAATCTAGAGATGGGATAATATTGAATATGATCAAATCACCAACATCGATGCCAACATTTAATACAAAAAAAGATTTTGTTTACAATAATTAATTAAAAAATATAACTTCATTAAATATTTATGTCCGTGTATTTATTTTTTGATCATATTTTACTTTCCATTATATAATATTTTATTTATAACTATATAGTATTGTATATAATAACGTATATTTTGATTATCTGTTATTTATTTTTGTTATTATAATAATTTTGTTAACAAGTATTATATTAATGATTGAAATTATTATGATAATTTTCAATATAGATCTCCTATAATATAATAATAAATATAAATAATAACCTTTAATTCTATTTCTTTGTAGTAAAACTTATTATTCGCAAATAATTGTCCAACGACTTCTATCGAATCTAAGGAATTCAATACCTAAATAATGATATAGTGCAATATTAAAATAATAATATTTAAATTTTATATAATTTATTTTAATATACACATCTAACATGTATATAATTTAAATATAATTTTCTTTACAACTTTTAAATTAATATACATATCTAAAACAATACCATTAATCATTTAAATATAAATATTTATATATTCTAAATTAATATTATATATTATAATAATGTAGGTTCCTATTGTAAGTAGAACGCAATGTATTTAAATATAAGAAATTGAATATAGAATTGTTTATAATACTTTTAAAGACACAGTACTGTCTCACAAAATTGAAAATATTCAAATGAAATTATTTAAATCTATACTTAATTATTTGAAAAGTGTTAGGGTACGCTTTTGCTTGCATCTTAGAGCTCCTGTAAACTTTTATACATTTTTAGTTAAATTTATTTAAACCGCTCGACAAAAAATACTACTAAATTATCTGATATGTACATATCTAAAAATATAGTTACACCTATATAATGGGTGTGTCGAAATATTGTTATATATTTTGTGAGTGTTCCATTATTCAACTTTATTCAACCGAGAAAAATATGAGTGCATTGGTGGATGGTCCGTTAATTAATTTGACTTGGCTGTACCTCGACCAAATAAAAGTTGGTCTAGCGAGTTAAATAATTTATATTGTGTATATACATATCATTAAAAAGATATAATTTAATAAATGGAAGAGTAATAACGTGTATACAAATATAATAATTGTATAGATATACTATTATTATTTAACTAGTTCACACCAACAAGTAGTCAGATTATCTGGAAGATATTTCACGATATTCTTCGGATATTAGCGAGAATGTGTATAGGCTAATTTTTTTTATTTAGAACAGATAATGGATTTGACAATATTACGTACTTTTATTGTAAATATGCTAGTGATAGAAAATAATATTATTAAGTGTATATATCTACAATATTATATTATATATTATTATGATATATTGTATTTATAATATATCATTATATTGTTATTATAATATTATATAGTTATATTCACTATAAATTAAATTAATTAAATAGATGATATATATAAAATAAATTCATTATTGTGGATATCCGTGGCGAAATATCTGCTAGATAATATTGCTATATAGTTGGTATGATGGCATCTCTACATGTATATACTATATAATATACTCTATGATATATTGTAAAAAATAATATTATTAAGTGTATATATCTAAAATATTATATTATATATTATGATATATTGTATTTTGTAGTATATCATTATATTTGTATTATAATATTATATAGTTATATTAACTATAAATTAATTAAATAGATGATATTATTAAATAAAATAATTGTTGTGGATATCCGTGGCGAAATATCTGCTAGATAATATTTCTATATAGTTGGTGTGGAGGCAGCTCTACATGTATATACCATATAATATACTCTATTATATATTGTATATTAAATAATCATAATGTAATTATAATTAACAGATAGTTAAATAAATATAATTATAATATATCATATTGTTTAATAAATATAATATTTTAATTATTTAAATATTATTTAATATGGAAAATTATTTTATGGTGTAAGTATATAATATTGTATATTTTAATTTATTTAACTATGTAATTTAATATAAACAGTTTTAAATTCAAGTTATAATAATAGGTGACTATATGTGAATATTATATTGGTGAATAAATAATTAATTATGTCATAATACTTATGATATAATGAATTACAGTAATTATTACTAATCAATGATTAGATAATAATTATAATAGATAAAATTATCATAATTTTAATAAATAATCGTTATTTATTGAATTTTAATGACATTTGTTAATTTACTAATATATTTAATTACGTGTAATATGTCAAATGTGTAATATATAATATTTAGACTTCAAATATATAAAATATAAGCTATACAAACCGTATTATTATCAAAACAAACAACGTAATATTGAAATCCTTGGATTGAAATTAAATATTTAAGTAATATTGTTTACTTTATGTTGCAAAGATTTTTACAATTCCCAATCATATTATTTTATAATAATTTAGACTTAAAATGGCCATTTGAATACAATATTATAAATTATAATCTAAAATCATTTAATTTTAATAAAAATTAACTTAATTTATAGTAACCTTAAATACATACACTACTCTTTATTTATGATATTTGAATACAATATTATATACTAGACTTTGATTGACATATTTCAAAATTCAAATTTTTATATTTCAATCCAACCTAATATATATATATATATATCCTATTATGGTCCTATTAAGATCCTAATAA
Organism: Osedax fenrisi; assembly: GCA_964019155.1. Taxonomy (NCBI): domain Eukaryota; kingdom Metazoa; phylum Annelida; class Polychaeta; order Sabellida; family Siboglinidae; genus Osedax; species Osedax fenrisi. Next base: position 103,872,213 of record OZ025239.1, read on the forward strand.
ACATTACTATTATTCTTATCTAAATAATAAAATGAAATATTAAATATTAAATAATATTAAAATATATTAATATTGAGATATGTATAATGTATTACAAATTAGATATATTTTATTTCTTAATAATAATTATTATTATTATAATAATATTATTATAATTATTATAATAATAATTATTATTATAATAGATCATCAATATATTGTCATAACATATATATATATATATATATATATATATATATATGTCAAAAACTAACCTATTTGCATTATATATCGAAATAATAATATAACATTTAAACCTGTTTAATATAAATATTAAGGATAAATATATTAATAAAATCTTAAACGTTGTTAATTTTTTATTTTATTGATTTATATATAAAAAATTAATTGAAATACAGGATAAAATCAATTAAATTTTAAAATGATTTTTAGTATAAATAAATAAAAAATATATATTATTTTTCATTTTACTACTTTTTATTTGAATTTAAAAATAATATAAATTGAATCAACTGGTTTCAATAGATATTTCCAATTATATAGAATAGTAAATATATGTAATATATATAGGTAATATTAAAGATAACTATTTTAATTTAATATTAACTATAGTAACAAATAAACCAAATTTCTATACATTTATATTATAATAATAAAAATGAAATTCCACAAATATATATGATAAATATTGAATAAAATTAAAATAGTGCAACAATAATAATTTGAAATTTATTAATAATATTAAATTAATTGAAATTAATATGTTTTGTAAATATTATAGTGACTAAATAGTATTTAGTAAATATTTATTAAATACACATTATTTATTTCGAATTAACGAGAATTTATAAAATCAGTAATTTAAATGTTGTTCAAAATAAAATTATTGATTAATAATAATAAGGTCGTTGATAATAAGTACTAATAATACATACAAACATAAATAATAACATATACAAAATATATTAATTTAAAATATACAAAATCCAAGCCATAGATTAATCACTGTATATTATGTACTATAAACTATATAGTATACTATACAGTATATATATATATATATATATATATACAGTATAGTATACATTGTATACTATACACTGTATAGTATACAGTGTACACTAGACGGGTTTATATTTTGTGTATGTTATAATTTTATAAACCTTCACATTTACAACAATTAAATATACTATGATAAATAAGTTTTTTTAAATTGTAGACCTATCTTAAATAGTTATAAGTCACAATACCTTTTATTTTAATATTGAATACATAAAACTTAACATTGGAGAGATTTAGGAAATGTTGTTCAAATAAAATGTTAATTATATATATATAATTTTCATTATCAATATTTTTAAGCCAACTATGAATAGATCCTAGAAAAATATGTTATAAGTAGTAGCAGGGAGAATCTCCCTGGTAGTATTAATAATAAAAAATATATATCAAAAACAATCTAGATGCCCTAATTTTAAAATATTATCATAGTAAAAAAAAATCTAAAAATCGTATAATTTAAAATAAATAAAGGTATTATTCAATTAAAAAATTTAAATATATAATTTATAGATAATAATAATAAAATTCAAATTAATTATTAAAAAATAAAAATTATTTGTAGAAAAAAAATGTGTACATTATTTTGAATTTGTATTTGGATTTTTATTTGAAATAGATAATACAAAATATTTTTGCATATTTTTTAATTATTTTTATTTTATTTCTATATAGGATATTTATATCTAACTTATATCCAAAATTCAATAAAATATGTCCATCGTATACTGTTCACAGTATGTACTAAACACAGAATAATGTTGTCTTTTCCGCTTTTAGTAATTTTATTCAATTAAAATTTACAAGCATAACAATTCTTTTTCTATTTTCTCCATCTTCTAACATGTACAATTGTATTACATAAAATTATTTAGTTTTGAATCACGTAATACATTAGTATGTACAGTTTAGTTCACATTATGCACACTACATATTTACACAGCGTTATTATACGATTTTATAGGCGGGAATTAAACGATTATATTAAAACATTATTTTGTATTTTGGAGTAATATATAACCTATTTATATATATATATATATATATATATATACGATATGTATAAACGCATTTATGTATTCAATTTAAATAGGATCCTCCGGACTAATAATTGGTTATCCCTTTGATACTATAAAGGTTGGTTATTATTGTATGCATGTACTCGTACAGTTTGTATAAAAACTATAATTTATATATAAATATATATATGTATATCCTATAGGAGAAAGATTTGTCTACTACATGTATATATCGTGATTTAACGTGTATGCTAATACGACATATCTATAACTATTATTTAAATCAAATAATAATCTATATAATATGTACTCAGTATTATATTCCTATTATTAATAGTATTAATTTAATACATATTGTATTTTAGTTGTAATTTAATAACTGTATTCGTAATTATAATATTAATCAATAAATCAAACATGTATGAACATATTTGATATACTAATTGTAGTATTTCTCATTTACCATATTAATAATGATTACGTAAGTGTACATTGTACATTGTACAATGTACAATGTACACTGTACAATGTACACTGTACACTAGACCGGTTCGTACTAATTTTTTTTTTAGAATTTTATAAACATTCACATCTATAACAATTATGTATGCTATAATGAATAAGTGTGTAAAATTTTAGACCTATATCTTAAATAGTTTTATGTCACGAGACGTTTTTATTTTAACATTTAATACATATAAAATTTAACATGGGGGAGATATAAAAATAAGTTTTATTCAATTTTTATAAAATTGAATGATTTTTTTTAAGCCAACTATGGAGATATCCTAGAAACATATATTACAAGTAGTATAAACAATACAAAATATTTTTCATAACAATCTAGATGCCCAAATGTTATCAAATAATTTTAGTAAAAAAAAATGTATAAAAATCGTATAATTTAATATAAATAAATTATTACAATTTAATTTAAAAAATTAAAATATATAATTTATAGATAATAATAATACAATTCAAATTAATTATTAAAAAATTAAAAATTATTTTTAGAAAAAAAATTAACATCATTTATAATTTTTTTTGGATTTTTATTTGAAATATGAAATACAAAATAAGTTTACATATTTTTTAATTTTTTTAATTTTATTTGTATAAAGGACATTTGTATCTAACTCATATCCACAATTCAATACAATCTGATCACTCAAATTTATGTAAAATATAATTATATATATTAATTTTAAAAAATTAATTATTTTTTTTAATTATTTTGAAATAAATACTTTGTAAAATGGTGTATTTTCTCGAGTTTTAGGAGACATTAATATTGGTAATTTGTAGATATAAAAATGAAATATAGATATTATATTAATAATAAATATAAATAATGGCATATATTATATTAATTCATTAAATATAATACAAATACATAATTAATTTTAAATATTAATTTAAATATTTGTAAACATCAAAGATAATAAGATGGTGTCATTACTATTATACATGGAATATTATACATTTTTATCTTAAATAATAATTTATATTTCAAACTTTAAATGCTTCGTCACCAAAGGTAACGATTTTTTTATAAAAATTATTAATACATATTGTACTAAAATATAGATATGTATTATATTTTATATGAAGGATTAAAAATTGAATCGAACGAACCGGTCTACTGTACAATGTACAATGTACATTGTACAGTGTACATTGTACAGTCTACATTGTATATGTTTAAAACCTTCTGATATCTTAACATATCTCGTAACCTATCTTTATTTGTTTATAAATAAGTCTATTTTATTGTTAATAAAATTGTTAAAATTAACTAATCATCTTTAAAACTATGTATAATATATCGTACAAAAATAACTATAAGTATCTACAATATATAATATAAACATAATCTTATAAACAAATGTTTTGAAATATTTCTATAATTAAAATATTTCTTTCTTGTAAAATATTTTACGATATCGTAAAAATATGCGTTTTTATTATTTCTATTAAACTATTAATGTAGGCTTAAACTACCTATGTACGATTTATCAAATGTTAAAATGCATATTTATCTTTTAATTATTATTTAAAAAAAGTGATTTTCATATTAAGAATACATGTATTATGAAATATGCATATTTCAATGAGTTCACTAATGTGCATTATTTCCAAAATATATCGACGTGTTTATTTTCATATTTACTCAATTTTAATCTTATAATTATAAGTATAATTATATATTTATAATAGTTATCTGAATTGTGATAATATGTAAACATACGATTATTGTAAACACAACGATCACGTACGTTATGATTAATCTGCACACTACCTAGATTCAACTTCAAATGAGAGAAGGTAGCGATGCATGCCGATCTTCATTGAATGCTTTGAGGTACACATATTCTCATGGTATATCCACTGGATTGTTTAGAGGAATGTCTTTCCCCTTGTCTTCGTACGGGGTCATTAATTCTGTATTTTTTGGAGTTTATGGTTTGATATTGAATACATCATAGGTACTTACTAATTTCCTATGTACTACTAAGTATTCTTACTAAGTATACTACTTAGTAATATATCTACTTAATAGTACTTTATAATCCCAACCCCTCTACACCATATTATTTTATATTTTATAATATACTACAATATATATACATAATATGTATAATGTAAGTATATAATAACATTTTAATTTAAATTCATTTCATATAAGGTATATACTTTTAAACAAAACTTCGTTACATAAATGAAAACAAATTATTTGTGTGAATTTAAATTATATTATTATAAATTCTTATAATATTTACATTTTTTCTAACAATTAATTAATTGTTGATTTTAATAAAGAATATTCATTACGTCTAAGAGATATTTAAGTGAAATCGTATAAAGTTTTTATATTTCTGATAATAAATAATAGAATATTTATAAATACATATTTAAACATATGTGTTAAAAATATATACTTTTATCGTTGACCATACATTATACTATTTCCATTTATTAATGTACTTATCAATTATCATAATTACTAATCATAGGTAATAGTTTGTCGTATCTAAACGAAAGCCGACCTAACAGCTATCGTAACTATTACGTGGCGGGTTGCGTGGGTGGCGTTGCGCAACTGGCGATCTCGTGTCCGGTAGAGGTGGTCAAGATATTGCTGCAGTCGAAGCTAGCTAAAGGTTATAACCTTTATAGACACGCCCCTTCCTGTGTGTGTACGCGACGCGCGCGATGTGAAGTTGTTATTATTACACGATAAAATTATATATGTATATATATATATATATATATATATATATATAAACCTATAGGTTACAAGCTCGTTTGATTAAATATGCATAACCATATATATATATGGCTATGCATATTTAATCGACGAGCTTGAAACATATAGGTTTTTTATCCTAAATTGTTTTATAAAACAATTTGTGTATGAAAATATATTCTGGTCGGAACACCAATTGTAACAAAGTTGATTGATCATTTACTGTTATTAGTAAAATAACTGGTGAAAAAATAATAATAATAATAATAATAATAATAATAGTATTTTACGAATCAAATATATATATATATAACTTGTATCAAAATAAACTATATTACCGATTAGTTTTAAATATATGTGGCAATACATAGGCCTACAACAACGTTTTAATACTATCGTTTTAAATAATTTCATAATTGAATTGTCGAAGTATTGTTAAGGGTAAGTAGTAGTTACCGGTCGTACGACCTCTGACATTTAGTAAACAACATTTTAAACTTTTTTTATATAATATAAAAATATTATCTTTAAAATGATGTTTAGGTAAAATATAACTATTAAATAAATTAAAATAAATAAATTAAATAAACCCTTTTAAAAATATGTCATATAAATAAATTATAATTATAATTTGAAAAAAATATTAATTTGAAGTAATAGTCATTATAATTTAATGAATTTAATATAATTTTAAAAGCTAAAATAAAGAATATTATATATACATTTAAATAATCAATATTCATTAATTCAATTTATTCTATCTTATAATAACATAAGGATATAATTATATAACTTAAGTTATCATCTGTTTTTATATTTTATACATTTTTCATAATTATATTGTAATTCTTTAGAATCAATTTACTCATACTCGTAATCATAAATATGTTGACTAGTTGCACCCATTCAAATATTAGTAAGTCCTTCAATAATGCTTAAATGAATTCAAATGTATCATACAAGTTAAAATAAACATAATTAGTAATTATTAATTACACAATATATGCATTTTTTAATAATTTTATAATTTTAATAATTAGAAAATTTTAAGATATTCATAATTGTATCTTTTATTTTCAAAATAATAATAATTTATTTGTTAGACATAATTTATATTATATATTTTCATAATTATTCTACTTAAAATGCAATTTGTATATAACTTTATAATATCTAGCATTATGTTAAATATTGTATACAATATATTGAATAAATTAATAAAAAAATTAATTAATACACTTTTAATATACCACTATTATTCCTATTAAATATATGTACAAATCTATTTATAGAACAGAGGAGTTATAGAATGTAAATGTATTTATAGAACAGGATGTTACAAAATGTGTATAATTTTACATTGAAAATAATCTAATTATTTATCAATTTTCTCGAATATTTCTGTATATTAAGAAAGATAGTTCTTATTATAAAATAATGTTCTATTTTTAAAACAAACATTATACATTCAATTGTTATTTTATTCAAATATGTGCATAACTTTTCTTTTATAATAGTGATATTTTTGTCAAATTTTCGTGTAAATAATTATAATCTAAAAATAGAATTCGAATATTTAGTTTGTAATATAGATGGAGTAATTTTTTTATTAAATTCTCTTAAGTAGAATGACATATCTTTACTTCTAAACATTCTTTATAATATAACAATGATAATAAGTTCCAACCCGGTAAGATGCAGAATCAAGTTCACTGATCTATTGGAACCGCGACGCGACGCCGTGTTCTTTTTATAAGAAAATAATTTTAAAAAATACGAATAACAGGAATATACAGACGACAATTTCTAAATACAAAAATATAAACATATACATTAATCGATATACCTGCAAACTTCACTTTATAAAATATATATATATATATATATATATATATATATATTCAGATATGTATACACATATACAATATATATACCCCACAACACAACAGGAAACCTTCATTTCCGGGGCCCTATCGATTGTCTACGTTACATAATTCGATACCACGGTTGGAGGTCGTTATATCGAGGAATGGGCGTGACATCGGTGCGTGACGTTCCCGCCTACGGAGTGTACATGTTCGTGTACGAGGTTACGGTCGATCGCCTCGCAACCGGGGGGCGTGACGACTCCGCCCCCGACTCCTCCTCCTCCTCATCCACGGAGATGGTTCTGAACAGCCTAGTAGCCGGCGGAATAGCCGGACTGTGTTCGTGGACGCTAGCCCTACCCGCAGACGTGGTGAAGACACGCGTACAGTCTACCCTGGCGGTGGCGGACAAGAGTGACCGGTGCGGTTCTAGTACGGCCGTGCGGTGCGCGCTCCGAGTGTACGCCGAGTTGGGGTGGCGCGGCTTCTTCACCGGCTGGACGGTAGTGGCGTTGCGCTCCGTCCCCGTTAACGCCGTAACTCTGGCGGTTTACTCGTATTGTTTACGTGTCATGAATGACCCCTCATGATGACCTCTACGCGCTATTACGTAACCGTGTAGAAATGGCGCGCGTATTATCGCTCACGTTATTTATTACTTTCGTGTATACGCAGACGAGGGATTACAATGTTAAACAAGTTTGATGACTCGTATCGATATCGGTGCTGTTGTGACACGTGACTAAAGATGTGACACGCAACTCTTTGTGTATCGTATTAGTAACACAGTGTCTAGCGCATGTCATGTACATATATGTGTATATAGTATGTGATTATATGTATTCATATGATATAGCATATAATTCCATTATAATATAATATTGTTTAATTATTTATCAAAATTGTGTACATATTATTTAACAATATGATTAATTATATTTATTAGTTTTTATACATTAGCTCATTATTTATATTTAGTTTCTTATTATTATTACCATACTATAGTATTCTATAGGCGTCCTAATCTGTGAATTATAATCCATTACGATTTACCTGTCGCACATTACTTTTATAAATCAATAATAATGAGTATACTTGAGAAATTCTTTTTAAGAAAATAACACTATTCACGTTATGAGACTGTATATATATATATATATATATATATATATATATATATATATATATATATATATACAGTAGAAGCTCGGTAACTCAACATGCCGATAACTCAACATTGACGATAACTCAACATCCACAAAATATTTGGTTGGATTCGTATCTTTTACATGTTAATAAAAACCCTATTACTCAACAAATATAACTCAACATCGTTTTTATAATCCTAGCCTATACATTACATGTAAATATACATCCGATAACTCAACATTTATGAAAAATCAAAATATCACAAACATGTTGTTGGATTCGTATCTTTTACATGTAAAACTACATTGCTCAACAAATATAATTCAACATACATTATTCAACATGGTTTTATTTAATAATATATGGATATAAATATATAAACGTAAAAATATAATTACAATTATTATATTATCATACGAGTACTATTTTGAATGCATTTATGTGAACAAAACATTAATTAAGTCATTAATTTATACATCCGATAACTCAACATACTCGCTAACTCAACATGAAAACTATGTCCCGTCAATGTTGAGTTATCGAGCTTTGACTGTATATATATATATATATATATATATATATATATATATATATTAATATTGCAATCGAACCCTACTATCAGAGTATCAGCTCGAAATAGTCGAGTATCAGTTCGATTCCGGGTTCGAGTCCAGGCTTTAATACTTAATTATTAAAGCAGTAGAAAGATGTTTTAAAAACGTTTAAATCAGTTGGATTAAAGAAGATTTTAAATCAGAATGTTCGAAAATCTGATTAAAATTACTTTATAAACTTCTTAATAAGTATTTAAATCTGCTGTTATGGCTTGCAGGGATGAAAGTATAACGCACAATGTTAGTCGCACAACAGGAGAGATAGGTGGTCGCAAGGTCATTGATGTGGCGAATTGATCTTAACATGTTACATCATTTGGTTAGGAGAATACATATATCGGTTATTAGTAGTAGTTAGTGGTCAACGTTTTAGGTGAAGTATACGCTTAACAGAACACAGATGTAAAGCCTATAATCCTACTTACATACACTAAATCATAAATATAAAACTATTATATCACTTGTTTCTTTTGGAAATACTAGTTGTTTCATAACTTTTACTAAATACTTTGTAAAATATTGTTTTATCAAACTTAACTCGAAATTAAATAAGGCGGATTATAAAACAATTTGTATACACAATATACGTTCACCCTAACAAATCAGACTTAAACATATTTATTTCCATGCAATAACATTTTTTTAAAAGTAATGACTTAAAATCTGTTCTCAACTTACGTAATGAAACGTACTAACTTATATTACGACCAACTGATAATACAACTCTAGACTGGATAAATGAACCACTTACAACTACAATCGAACAATTATCCGAATGGACTAATTCTCTAAATTCGTTCAGCAGAAATATACGCGATCAACATAAATATAATCCCATAATAATACCCAATGTAGACAATGTATCTAATGTAGAAAATAAAATTATATACACCTACAATTGTCGGAAGTTAAAGGCTACTTCATCGATATCTCAAAACATACCCATCAGATCAGCGAAGGTCGTGAACCCTATCGTTATGACCAAGAGATCCGACACTAAGGCAGCCGATGCGAAGAAGTAGTCCCGGAAGCAGCATAAGTCGGTAAAGAAGCTGACAAAGCCGTTAGGACCAATGGTCAAGAAGAGGCTGAATATATAGATACCAGAATGATAGTGTTATAGTGGTGCCCATGTAATATAAGTGAAACCACTGGACAGATTATTAAATACTAGAATATTATCTTAGTTTTTTTTAATTCTTAATATAAAAATGATTATGTCCTTAGTATTTCCTTAGTATTTCCTTAGTATTACATGCATACATTGCATGTATACACTTAAAATGAAACTATTATTTAAATATTTACCCATATATCGGACATTCGACATTACAATTACACATTAAAATATGCGTATTAATTAATAGTTGTGTGCCCAATATCATGCATATATGTATACATAGCGTGTGTGTGTGTATATATATATATATATATATATATATATATATATATATATATATATATATATATATAATAATACTGATACCATATACATATTAATAGCATACTATTTAAAATTAGTAAGATATGATAATATTATTTAAAATGTTATATTATAACTGAATAGTAATTATTATATATATATGTGTGTGTGTTTGTATGTGTATGTATTTGCAGAATTCTATGTATATGATACATGGGGAAAGATGGGTAATCATTAATTGTACTTATAGTTTATGATATATGCAGGGTGGCAGTATTACCCTCCTAGTTATACTACTACTAATAATATGATGGTAATACCGTATATATATATATATATATATATATATATAGGTATATATACACTATAGTTTATAAAGCGCGATAACTAGAATCGGGTAATACCGCCAGCTTTGAGATGGTATACCCTATATATATATCTATTATAATACAGAAGGATAACGATTGATTTAAACAAATAATATGAACGTAATTACATATTGTTATATATTGCTGATATTCCGTGCATCATTTTTTGAAAACAATTGGTTGAATCAATATCTATTACATCTAATATATATATATATAAATATTTTAATCATGATGTAATATATTTTATTTTATTTTATATTTAGTACATCTAATTATAGTGGAACAAAGGTAGGGTTACGCACACAACATTTTTAAATGGAGGGGTTTATCCCGATATATCGTGCTACTATAGAATATATATATATATATATATATATTATATAAGTAAGTACTATAATTTGAAAATTATCGATATTATCGAAAGTATCCATATAGTGCATATACATTAGAGTATATATACGGATATACCCGTAATAATGTATATGATATAGTGTGTCTATTTAATGTTTATTATCTTTGTTGTTATAAATTTATATCTAATATCTTTGATAATGAGAAAATATGTGTTCGCCTCTGATTGGCTGATAATAACTTGTATATTAACAATTGTTGTGAATGTAAACAATTAAATATATTTCCTATTTATTAAAATATTAAGACATGTTTTGATGCATCATTTAATTTGTACTGATATTTTAAATAAATAGACCTATTATAATAATAGAACTAATTGAAAAACATAATAGTTATTCTATATTACTATATTGGTAAGTAAATATAATATTTAATGAAATAATTCAGTATACATATATTTTAATCATGATATAGGTTTCGAAACCTTTAGTTATGCCCGTATACGTATATCTAAAACTATAGTTTTAGAGATACATTTGTGTTTAATATATTAGTTAATATATAATTAAAACATAATATATATTTGATATTTTAAGTTTTTGTTAATGTTTAAAACATATGTTCTAAGTAAAATTAATCAATATATACATATCTATAAATACATATCTATATATAATATTTGAGTTAAAAATATGTTCTATATTTACATATTATTAATTTGTTATGCAAATATATATATAAATATATATATATATATATATATATATATATATATATATATATATATTATATATATATATTATAATTATTTATAATTATTTATAATTATAATGTATATATATATAATATATATATATATATATATATATATATATATATATATATATATATATTATATATATATATATTATAATTATTTATAATTATTTATAATTATAATGTATATATATATAATATATATATATATATATATATATATATATATATATATATATATATATATATATATATATATATATATATATATATATATATATATATATTATATATCATAGCTATTTGAATTATATAGAAATTAATTTGAGATAAATTTTGTTCACCAATATGTTAAAATACTTTAGTTAATATAATATCAAAAAAAATATGTGTAGAAAAAAAAATGTATGTAGTTTATATGAAATATATGATTAGAATTTTTTTTTTAATTTCTAGGATTTTTTTTTCATTTCTTTGAAATTTTCAAAAAAAAATATAAAGGTACTCTAATTTTTTTTTTAATAATATTTTTTCTAATAAATTAATAAATTTGATAAAAATATGTTTATTTAGAATTTTATAAAGATATATTTATTTTAAAAGATAAACTCTATAAAATATCATAGATTTTAACAAAAATTCATGTAAAATATAAACACATTTGTCGAGATCATAATGCACCAAATTATTATTTTTTTTTTATACATAATCAAAATTAATCTCAATTAGTAGCTCTATAATAGGCTAATACATTTTTTTTTTCATAAATAGATTACTTCAATTTTTATAACTTAATGTGAGTTAATTTTAAATAAAAAAAATATTTTCAATAATTATGTATATACTCAGTAACAAAAATCCTAGAATATTTTTGTAAATAATCTAATTAAACACTTCATATAAACTACATATATTACAATCGTTCTAAAAATATAACGTATGTATCTCAATTATTTCTATACAAAATAAATATGTATATAATTTAATGCTAATTTCCCTATATTTTCTCATGTAAATTTTTTTAATTTATTTTGACACCAGAATGGTGGGTAATAAACCTAAAAATTAAAAATGTATTATGATAAACACATAGGTACCAGCATATGAAATTTCAATAATATCCATAATGGAAACATTATGTTTCATCACTCTTAATGCGAGTCATTCGAGAGTAATTTATTTCCATAATTCATGATTTATACCCTTTGTATACGTTCTTTAATAAGTGTGTGTATAATAGTATCACCGCGCTGTTGAACACGCACATCTTATTCAATATTCATTATATATCCTATACATATGTAAAAGCTGCTTGTTTTATAAATTATATTTATATACGAGGTTAACGTACATCACAAACATATATACGTGTCTAGATGTGTATGTTACCGCGTATAGATTCGTTAAAATATACCGATATTATTATAGTAATTGTAACTGATTTATTTTATTTTTATAATTAAAATAAATTGTCGATTACAATTTCTAAATACTTTCACAAACATCCGCCTCAACAGAGTTACGCACGAATAACATTCGCTCGTTCCGACGTCATCGAACATGAACTACGTTAACGGTCCTCGACTGATCAGAACGCACAAGGACGGCGACACGCCGGGCCGTATCTACAGAGCCGGCGTAATGGAGACCACCGGCGAGTACGTCATCAAGGCGTACAGTCTAGCGTTCGACGCGTTCTACTACCTGTCACCTCTGACCTCCTACTACCTGTACAATTACGTAACCATCAAGCACAGCGACCTGGTCGCGTTGCTACCGTACGTCTGGGCCCTCGTCGCGTTGTTATGCGTGGCCGTCGGGCTCAGGGGGATGGGCCGGAAGTTGGACCCCACCTACGCTCGCTTCTCTCAGGTCTACAACGACTTCTTCGCTTCGTCCACCGTCTCGTCGAGGAGGGAACTCGACCGTTACGATTTCGACTTCAGCTGCTACCCGATAGACTTCGACTGCATCGGACACACGATCACGCTCGAAGCAACGCCCAACGAACACGCCCCTAACTGTTGTATGTCCGTACCCGTACAGGTTTTTATATTATTCGGTTACGTTTTACGTAGTATGTTATGTATAATTATATATAAGATAGTATATATATAAGATAGTATACTATGGTATTGTACTATATATAGTATAATATATATATATATATTAGGTTACGTTTTACGTACTATGTTATGTATAATTATAATTATATATATAAGATAGTATATATAAGATAGTATACTATGGTATTGTACTATATATAGTATAATATATATATATATATATATATTCGGTTACGTTTTACGTACTATGTTATGTATAATTATATATAAGATAGTATATATAAGATAGTATACTATGGTATTGTACTATATATAGTATGATATATATATATATATTTGATTATAGTTTATAAAACCTGTTATCATGTAAAGTGGAGTCTCAGAGTCGACTCTGAACAGTATACGTGATTACCAGTCAGGATACGATTACGTATATATATATATATATATATATATATATATATATATATATATATATATATATATGTCAGACACACAAGCAGTAGAATACGAGTTCAAGCCTCGTCCGGACCATTAATTAATTTTTTTTAAATGGGTCTTAAAATATTATTTAGAAGTGATCTTATATAATTATGTATACATAAATGATCGGCTCTCGTTAAAACCATGGCCTTGGCATATAAAATATACTAAGGGAGTAACACAATAAAACTAGCAACATATTTGTTGCTGTTTTTTTCATGTCTTGTTTGTCAAAAATATTTAAAAACAAATATTTTTGCAAAATTTCATTTTTATTTATTTCACAAATATATTTTAACAACATATATTTGTATTTAAGTGACTTATATATAAATAAATATATTATTTCAATAACATTATAAAAAATATTCTGTACTTGATATTTAATACATATATATGAAAAAAAAATTTATATTTTGGACAACTTTTAATATTGTCGAAAACCATTATATAAATATATTTTTTTTAATATTATTTTTACTTATGGTTGGTTATAGAATAAAGTTTTTTTGTCGTAAAAATTTTTCAACATATATCCATATCTTATTTTTAATTTTCATAAATTAAAAAAAAAATCAAAATTTGTATATGACTTTTTTAATTTGTATTACATATAAACACTTTAATCGTATATTATATATCATTAATACTAAAAATAATATATATATATATATATATATATATATATATATATATATATATATATATATACAAATTTATATATAAGTAAATTTCTACATATATATTTAATATATATTTATATTTGATCTAAACATATCCGATTAGTATACTAATTTACCAGATTAATAATATTAATTAACTTCATTTAATTTTAAGATTATCAATTGATAATTATCAATATATTTACTATTATAATAAATAAATGTAATTACTAATATGAATATTTATTAAATATATTCGTTATATATTATAAAAATTATAAAACTATAGAGTATACATTAAAAAATAAAATAGGACTTAGATACAAAATGCGGTAATAGTTTTCGTTCCATAAGGGTTATATTAATTAATACTGCAACGTGTCATCGATTAAATAAGTAATCTAACCGAATATTTTTGCTAGTAGTTTCACTAAAATATCGACCTTTGATTGAGGTAAACAAAATATTTCTTTTTAAAAACTGTCATAAATATAGCTTATTATGTATAATTATTGTTAATTTATAATAAATATTATAAGAATAATGTTATCGATATATTAGTGTGGTATTATATTATAATTTAATACTAGAAATGTAGTCAAATATACAACTAATAAACATATATTACTATAAAATTTAAAATAAATGTAGTCAAACTTTATACTCTATTTACTCAGAATATTGATTTTAATTTATTTTGAATCTTAGAAATTGTTCAGTCCTCTGAATAATTATCCAAATTTGATGAAATGTTCACAGTATCTTTATTATTATATGTATAATAATTTGTACTTAAACGATATTTATTATAAATAGTATAACATATACAAATTAAAACAATTACAAAAATAATAATTTAATTTAGCATCATATTTTGTCTCAAAATATTTCGGGTTTTCAGTGAACCATATTTTTTTTAATTAAGTAACTTATATTTACATTATATTGCTTAACAATATGAAATTTACATAATGTAAATCGAATCAAAACCCTAGGTGCTGAAATATTTTTAAAATACATAAAAAAAACATCTCCTATCCATACATTATATAAAATCTGCGAATCACCTTAAAAACGTCGTCGGCCCCTCTAAATATTAATTTTTTTTTAAATACTCGTTTTCTTGTATCACCATATGTTATCTAAAGCAATGATTTTTATTTGCATTTTAAGAGATAGACCACCCTTAACGTGCATTAGTACTACATTTTTCTACGAAAAACTTACGAAAAAAAGTACAAACGTCCCAACATACCATCAACATTTACATGTAATGAATATAGATGGTACATTTTGGTTGATTTATCATTTACTGTTATCTCGATTTTGTTCTTCTTCATACGAGTTATATATTTCTACACCATATATTTATAATATATTCAAAAAAATACCCACTTGTATTTTCTACAGATCTTTCCTGTAATTATCTAGAGTTATCATATATTGCATATGATTGTATCCAAATAGTATATATATAGCAGTGGTTCCCAACATTTTTTCACCATGACCCTTTTTTGATAATTTTTAATTAAAAAAAATATACCATGACCTAATGATAAATTTGATTTTTTTATTATTAAACTTTAGTCATAAACGAATAATATATATATATATAAATATTTGTAGAAATTACCTCATGACCCAACAAAAAAAACCATGAGTAAAAACCCATAGGTTGGGAACCACTGATCTATAGTGTATGATATATCATATTATATATAATACTATAGTATACTATAGTCTATATATATAGATATTATACTATAGTATAATATTATTCTAGACACCACTGTCACCATTTAATAATAGCTGATTATATTATATATATATAGTATGTTATGTATAATTTTATATAAGATAGTATATTTGATTATAGATGTAAATCTAGTTAAACCCGTTAACACATTGTGATATGGTCTCATGAGACTCTGAGAGTCGACCAGCACACGTGATTCCAAGATACGATTACGTGTATATATATATATTATAATATATATATATATATATATATATATATATATATATATATTATAATATATTGATATATTAACTAGAAGAGCTTATAAGTAGTAACCTGTATCACGATAGCGTAACATTAAACTAATGCCAATCACTTTAATAAGGGGCGTGTTCGTCTCATCGAAGTATGTATAGTATACATTGTATACTATCAACACTATATGTTACATTCGAAACTATATGTTACATTCGAAACCGCGTCTCACAGGTGATCAGTTTCCTGGCGGTTCACGCGTTCGGCAGGCGGCTCGTGTTCCCCGGCTCCACCAGCTTCGTGAAGTCTCTGATAGCGCCCACGCTCATCTTCGGGCGAGGAAAGCTGGTCGACGAGTTCGCCGCCAGACGGATCAGAATACGGACCGGCGACAACAACTCCATCGACTGCCTGTACATCGACCGTCGCGCTACTAAACAGGTGTACGGCGACACGCTGATAATCTGCTGCGAGGGTAACTCGGGCTTCTACGAGATCGGCACGATGCGAACGCCCCTCGAAGCCGGCTACTCGACGCTCGGCTGGAATCACCCGGGTTTCGGCAACAGTACCGGCGTACCTTGGCCCGAATCCGAAGCGACCGCCGTCGACGCCGTCATGCAGTACGCCGTTCAGAAGCTCGGCTTCCCGGTGGAAAACGTCGGCGTTTTCGCGTGGTCTATCGGCGGGTTTACGGCCAGTTGGCTGGCGAAGAGCTACCCGCTTCTCAAACAAGTGACGATCGACGCGTCGTTCGATTCGCTCGCACCGCTCGCCATGACGAAAATGCCCAAATGTATCAGTACTTTAGTCGGATTCGCAGTACACAAGTACCTGAATCTCAACAATGCCGAGTATCTGATTAAATACTCGGGACCTTTATTATTAATACGACGCCGTAAAGACGAGATGATATCCACTAAAGGAAACAACGTCGCCTATAATCGAACTAATATTCTACTGACCGACGTACTGAGACAACGGTATCCTTATCTTATCACGGACGATACGATGAGGGCGTTCAATATATGGGTGGCGTACAGCAGAACCAATCAAATCGAGTACGAGAAGCAGTTTAATATTAGCGACCATACTATTAATCCGTTCATAACGTCGTATAGTTTCCCGAGTACCATAGGCAAGGCGATGTCCGAAGAGAATAAAGCTCGTTGCCTCATATTCGTCGGTTCGAAGTTCATGGTCGAGTACGACTCCACCCACTGCACTCAGTTGCCGGGCGAAATGTTTACGTTGCCGTGGAATCCGGAACGCCAGTCTCCTATCGGTCTACAGTTCAAGTCGACGATGAAGAGCCTGTCGTCGACTACTAAGAGTAAGATAGACGGTCTCATGGGTCTAAAGCGACGCCCCACCAAGTCTCAGGACGGATCAGAAGTACATTCATCGGAAGTGTCGGATATGAAGAGTGTGCAACTGTAATGCGCAACCGTAGAGTCCCTCACGGTTAGTGTTGTTATTGTTAAGTATATACTGATATATATATATATATCATTTAATTTAAATTATCCGATATTAAAATCACTACAAACATCACTACCCGATTTTACATTCGAAATATAATAACTGGTATTAGGAGAATGTAATATTTGGGTTTATATGAGTCATAAGTTATGACTCATAACTGTACATTTTTTTCAGAAATGTATTAAAAAGTAATATATTATATACATACACACATATATAGTATAGGTAGATAACTAATTTAATTAATTTATATTAATGTTCCTTATATATATATATATACCACAGCTTATTAATACTAATACAAACGCATGACTATCTAATATCACCTATATATTGCCTAGTATATATTACCTAATACCTGATTACCTAATACCTAATATCACATGATATCATCACACAGTTCTCAGTGGGTCCGGTGAACCTTGACCATAGGAATATGTACCGGATGCCAGTAGTAGGTCGTGCTTACGTTGAAAGTACGCGAGTTCAACGGGATGGAAGGAATATCATTAAATATTATGTTTAATAAAGGATGTTGTTAAAAATCGTGAATTTCTATATATTATATATAACACAATTCCAATTTATTTTGAATATTATTTATTTTTATTTTGCGAAATATCCTTATGAAAATATATTGTGATAAGTTATCACTGATAAGTTATCAGTGATAACTTACAGTAGATGTATTTTAACAATACATACATATTGGTATATTATTACCCTGGCATTCATGATGAATATCATTTCTGATAATACATTTATTTAAGAATAAATAAAATATAGAGAATATAGAGAAATAGGATAACGTATATATATTTTATAGAATTTCTTGATAGAAGCATTCTTCAGCCCTGTTGTATATTTTAAATTAATATCATTAACAATTAGTTGTTACAAATTCTACACGTGAGTTTAATTAATTATTTTAAAGAGTTATTTATTTAGTCCTAGGAATACTACCTATAGATATTCTGAGTGAATATTAGTGAGTTAATATAAGTCTATATCAGACATTTAATATACATATTAGATATTTATTTATTTAATTAATTTGAATCAAACATGCATAACAGAGGTCCATAGAGTATACAATAATTAAGACGAACAACAATTAAATGAAAACGAAATCTAAAGTATTATATAAATACATATTTATACCATAAGGTAAATAATTTCGAAGGGCATAAGACATTATAATAATACAGTTGAATAATTAGCGAAGTACGAGAATGTCGTATTAGTTGATAAAGTGAATTATAAGATTTACTTAATTTAATTGTTAAATTATTAACATTATCATATAAAAACATAAATGACAAGCTATTTCGACGCTTATATTTCATCACTATACGATAAGCGTTATTATATGCTACCTTAATTTTTCGCTTTAAAGTTGGTCCCATTTGATAACCAAATACTATAGTATAGTAAGGTAGAAATTTGAAATAAACGATTTAAATAGAATAATCTTGGTAGCTTTAGAGCAATGGCTAACATTATTCGCTATCATATAACTTGTTTGTATAGATTTTTGATATTACTATATATATATGTAGTAAGGCCGGAATGCCTCTTTGTCGTTTTGTATTAAACAAAACGTGAATTGCTTTAACAACTTTATTAAACCAAAAACCGTGTATATGTGGTTCGAATAATGCAGTACATATAGCGTATACAATTTGAATGTTACAATTAGAATATAACTATACATATACGTTACTATCAGAATATCAACTGAATGATGTCGCTGCACTAAACATTATATGTTATAGGTGCACGACGCTAATTGGTTGATTCTACGTGACGCACTGATGCGTGATACGCCACGCTATATCGACAGATTAGTGCATTGTATGCATATTCGCTGGGTCTTATATATTGCGTAATATCACTATATAACATCCACCCAACCCCTGAAGAAAAATTTGCCCTCAAATTTTCAAACATTACCAACAACTAACTTTATATTTTCCCTATTCTCTACTCTAGTATTATCACCATATATAATCTTATATGCCGATGTCCCCTTTACCCTTCCTTCAACTTTCCACAATTCATCTCCCCAATAATTTTCTAGTTTCCTTCTCCCTAATGTTCTATTTTGTATAAGTACTACACTACCTTCCTCTAGTATATCCTCCCTTTCAATATATAATTTCCTATTTTCCTCTTCCACTACCTTAGCATCCATAATCTTTTTATTCATTTTCAATACCCTATTTTTTGTATCTACAAGCCATTCTCCTTCCAATTTATTTGCCATGCCACTTAACTTCCTATCTATCGGTAACCTCTCTTCTCGTCCAAACATCAACTGAAATGGGGAATAGCCAGTCGTCGTATGTTTCGTTATATTATAATAGTAAACTACCCTTTGCAAATGTTTTGGCCATTTTCTTTTTTCTTCTACACTGAGTACTCTTAGCAGACTTATTATCGTCCTATTCATCCTCTCACATTGCCCATTACCCTTGGGGTGATATGGACTCGATCTACTTTGTTTTATACCAAATAAATTACAAACTTCCTTCACCAAACCTGCCTGGAAATTACGTCCTTGATCGGTATGTATTCGTTCTGGTATTCCATAATCATATACCCATTCATTTAATAAAATCTTTGCTACCGTTTCAGCACTCTGATCTCGTGTTGGAACTGCTCTTACAAACTTGGTATATGCATCAGTCATTACTAATACATTTTCTCGATTATCTGTAGATTTATCTAAAGTTACGAAATCTAAAAATAGAAGTTCTAATGGTCTACTAGCCCCTAGACTACCTAATCTTATTATCGGTTTTCTTACTATTCCCTTGGACCTACTACATACCTCGCATTCGTTGACATACTTTCTTACATCTTCATATTTACCTTTCCAGGTATACCAAAGATTAACCCTCGCCATGGATCTCTCAATTCCCTGATGTCCATTATCATCATGTATCCCTTCTAATACTTCCTTAATCAATGACCTCGGTAAAACTAAAATGTTATCTCCCTCCTTACTATTCTTATATAATATTCCACCCTCTAACTTATATCTCTCTACTTTCTCCCCTTTCTCTAATAACTCTATAATACTTAGTAACCCGCTTTCCTGCATATGTGTCTCCCTTAATGACTCTCTATCCATTTGACCTATTATTTCAATTTCATTCACAACCCCATCTCCTCCTACCTCTACATGTCTCACATCCAAATCTTCCTCATACATATTATTACTATCCTCTACCTCTGAATTACTATCCTGTTTTCTTGATAAGGCATCTGCTACAATATTTTGTTTTCCTGCTCTATATTTAAATGTAAGTTCAAATGGTGCTAATCTACCTATCCACCTCTGTTCTAAAGCCGAAAGATCCTTCTTATTTAATATTCAAGCAACTGCGCTATTATCAGTAATCACCTGACATTTAGATCCTAATAAGTAGTGTCTAAACTTATCTGATATAGCCCATACTACTGCTAAAAATTCCAACTTTTTAGCTGAATAATTCGCCTCATTTCTCTCTCCCTTATTCAGTGATTTACTAGCATACGCTATTACTACCCTTTTTCCATCTATTTCTTGGCTTAATACTGCCCCTAGCCCTCTATCCGATGCATCTGTCTCTACTGTAAATGGTCTATCATACTTTGCTATTCCTAATATTGGTGCACTCACTAATTTGTCCTTCAGTGCTTCCATCGCCTGGTCACATTCCTTATTCCACCCTATCAATACTTTTTTACTCCTAAACCTACTTACTCTCTTTTCACCTACACTCTTATCTATTCTATTCAACTCGTTTAGTGGAGATACAATTTTAGCAAATCCTTTGATAAACCGTCTATAATATGAACATACTCCTAAGAATGATCTTAATTCCTTTAAATTTGTAGGTTTCTCCCACTCCACTATTGCTTTAGTTTTCTCCTTAATAGTACTTATACCCTTATTCGATATATTATAACCTAAAAAAACTACTTGTTCTATACAAAATTTACACTTCTTAATATTAAGTTTTAATCCAGCGCCCTCTAGCTTACCCAATACTAGTTTTAAATGTTCTATATGCGATTCTACTGTTGGTGAGAAAACTAACACATCATCTAAATAGCATACAACTGACTCAAACATTTCATCCCTAAATAAATTACTCATCATTCTTTGAAATGTTGCAGGGACATTTATTAGTCCAAATGGCATACGTGTAAACTCATATAATCCCCACGGGGAACTAAAAGCTGTTTTATGTTGATCTGATTTATCAACTCTAATTTGATTATATGCTGATTTAAGGTCTATACATGAAAAATATTTCGCACTACCTAATGCCTCTAATGAATCATCAATACGAGGTATTGGATACGCGTCCTTAATGGTTTTTTTATTTAGTTTTCTATAATCGACACATAATCTAATCTCTCCACTACTTTTTCTAACTATTACTAATGGACTCACAAATTCACTACTAGATTTCACTACTACCCCTTCCTCTATCCATTCATCTATCTGTTTTTTTACATCTCCAACTAATGATTTTATTATTCTCCTATACGGTTGTGCAACTGGTATTTCGTCTATCGTTCTAATCCTATGTGTTCCTACTGCTAAACCTATACTATTACCCTTTACATGAAATATACTCTTATATTCAGTTATTAATTGCTCTACTTGTTTTCTAAAACCTCCTTTTAACCATATATATGCTACATCTAGTGAATTACTCTCTACTCTATTTACTTTCCTAATTATAATCTCCTTTAATTTTGTTTCTTTATCTCCTAACCATACATATTCAAATTTCTCCAATATATTCATTCCAATTATACATAGACTATCTATCTGAGTAACTACAAATATCACATCCTTACATTTCTTATTCCACATAAATGCGTCTACTTGTACCACTCCCATCGTTATTAATTTACTACCATTTGCTGTCCTCAAATTACTCAACCGTTTATCCTCTATCAACTTTAGACCCCACTTCCTAACTAAACTTATAGGAATTATCGATACTTGACTACCTGTATCTACGATAAAATTGCTACTTCTACCCTCTATGCTACATAATACAACTGGACACTTACTCATACAGGACATTTCAACACTATATATGCCTCCCCAGTCCCTGTTTACTGTGGAGGATACCCGTTTCCCGATCCCCTAATTCTACACCATCTTGCTGAATGGCCTACTCTCCCACAGTTATAACACCTCTGTACTCTACTCCCACTATTACCATTTTGTGCAAACCCTGCTCTATAACGCTCTACTTCTCTCCTTAGATCTAACACTTCCTGTCTTAATTTATCACTCTCACTCTCTATTCTATAACACTCCCCTGATGTGTTTACTTCTGCCCCTACTCCAATTCTATTCACAAACTTCTGTGCCTCTACTCTTAACTCTGTAAACCCAGCATCCTTACTAGAATTTGATAAAAGGTGATATCTTACCTTTTCATCTATTAAATTACTTCTAAATACTTCTGCCATTAAATCCTTCCACCCATCTACTTCCTTAACCCTCATTCCCAATCTAAACAACTCATCCGAAAATTCCATTATACATTCTCCTACCCTCTGTTTCCTTCCTACTAACTCCCTTAATCTTTCCCCTTTAGACCCACACGACCCATCCCTATCTCTCAGTACTTTAAATATTTTGTCTATACACGTGACAACCTCTATTTGTGAGCATAATTCTAGTTTTGCCCCCCCCTTGTATATGGTATAGTATATACCCGGCTGCCTCATCTCCTTTCATACCTCTTAGCCTAACGCACTCTTCCGCCCTCATAATCCACCCCTCTACATCACTCTCATCTATATAATTATCCAACTTAACATAATTAGTATCTCGTTTGGGAGGTCTACCCAAGGGTTTGGTGGATTCCTCAGTCATGATAAGAAAAAAATATTTATAATTAAATTAAAGATAAAAAAATGTAGCCCAGCAAATAATATAATACAACGCACTAACCCGTTCGACGTCTTCAATTTCTCCCTCCAGTCGACAGCTCCAGTCGTTCGACACGTGGCCTTTTCTTCTGCTTCCGGGTACCGAGTGTACTTCCTGGTTTCACAGCCCTCCGTTGGCGAATATACACGGTTAATTGGAGTTTAAAAGCAGGATACCGCTGTCACCAATGTAGTAAGGCCGGAATGCCGCTTTGTCGTTTTGTATTAAACAAAACGTGAATTGCTTTAACAACTTTATTAAACCAAAAACCGTGTATATGTGGTTCGAATAATGCAGTACATATAGCGTATACAATTTGAATGTTACAATTAGAATATAACTATACCTATACGTTACTATCAGAATATCAACTGAATGATGTCGCTGCACTAAACATTATATGTTATAGGTGCACGACGCTAATTGGTTGATTCTACGTGACGCACTGATGCGTGATACGCCACGCTATATCGACAGATTAGTGCATTGTATGCATATTCGCTGGGTCTTATATATTGCGTAATATCACTATATAACATATATATCAATATCATCAGATAAGTCCTCTGATATCCAATGTCCAATATATTTATACGCTTTAACAACATTCAAAAGTGTATTACCTATGTATAACTTTACTGCATTAATCCAGTAATTACATAATGATGTCTAGATGAACTATAATATAGGCACAATGACAGATGTATCAATGTTATGAAGCTATGGCTAGCAAACTCTTCACAACAATTTATTAATATTTGCAGATACTTCAGTGATGGTGAGAATAAAGCTGTATCGTCAGCATAGCATAGATTATAATTATATTCACATTTAAACAATATCCTGACTTTATTTGATTTAATTTCACAATCATAGGATTGGTATAAATATTGAATAGCAAAGGAGAATGTATTCCTCCTTGACGGACACCATTTGAAACTGGGAAGCTATCTGATGTATTATCACCCCACTTAATATATATATATTCTGATTTATGTACCAATAATTTAAAAAAAATATTATATAAGATGGAACATTATTATGTTAATATCATCTTTTAATCTATGCAATAAAATGTTGAAAAAAATATTAAGTTTATCAAAAGCTTTAGATGCATCTAGAAAAGCTACAAATACATTAGTATTATTATTAGTATAATCTGTTAATCAATATATTGCTTAAGTGAAAAAACACACATTTCAGTTCCAATGTTTTTTTTGAATCCAAATTGATTATCAAGAGTAGCTAATAAAGAAGATATTCTATTATATATCACCTTGTCAATTATCTTACACGTAATATTGGATATGCATATAGGACGATAGTTAGAAGAGTTATTCGATCTTTTAATTTTGATTTTAATTATTGTTAGGAATATAGGCCTAGAATATAAAATAGTATTAACCTTTTTTGGAAAATAGGAGTGACGTAACATGTTATTAATGAGTAATACTATGACTTGAATAAATATATATATATATATATATATATATATATATATATATAATACCTATACAATATATATTATATATGTATAAAAAGGAAAGCATATACATGAAATTAATTATTAAATAATTCAAAAATTAAATCAGGTACATAATTTTAAATTAAATAAAAATCGTGTACTCTGCACAATATTTTATAGGCTCACTTCGTGATATAATGCAGCTAAAAAAATAATTATATAATTCAATTCATATGAATTAATAAAAAATCAATTTAAATGAAATATTAAATATATATTTATATAATATATACATTTATATATATATATATATATATATCCAGCCTTTTGCGTTATATGTACACTGTGGATCTCGTGTTTCTAATGTAATAGAATCAACAGTCGCCAATTAATCAACTACATAGTTATATATAATATATAAACTATATAGTTTATAAACTATATATATATATATATAATTATAATTATATATTCTCTAAATACTGTTCAAGATATAGGTTCATTATATAATCAGTCAGGAAAGTTTAAACAATTATTTCAAAATAATGAAAATAATATTATAAAACCGTTGTGTCCAACCAGATTATTGACAAGAGAACCTGCAGTATCCTGTATTAACAATAACTATATTGATATAATAAACAACTTGGTTGAGTATTGTAAAAAATGGTATGGTTTCAGGTAAATCTACTGGTATATAATATGAAATCACCTTTATTTATTCTTGGCATATCTATGGTATTTCCAATCATTTCAATTTTGGAGAAATGTAATATAATGCTACAAAGTAAAACTATTACTGTAAGTTTAATTATTTCATCTTCAAAATCTGTCATCCAAAAACTACAAGAATGCAGAGAAGAAATCATATATATGACATAATAGACCGAGTTAACAAATTGATTGATGATAATGATATTGATGACTTGATTTTATAAGGAAAAATAAAGCGAAAGAATAATAATTAACATATTAATATAGAAGAATTTTATCAAAGAGATTAATATATAATTATTGATATGGCAATTAAGTCAATACATAGGTTACACCTACATATTTTAATGCAACAGTTATTAATATATACAAACAAATGGAACAAATATTTACAAATACAGAACAAAATATTGATATATATATAAAGACTATCCAGAGTTATGCAAAGAATATTTGATTGCCGAAATTAGATGTTATAAAAAACGTTATAACAACATGAATCTGAACAATATTATAACAAATTTTAAAACTATGTCTAACGAAGTGATAACATTTTTTCCAGATATTCAAACCCTAATAAAATTACTTATGGTATCACCTGCAAGTTCATGTAACACTGAAAGGTCTAAGAATATTAAAGACATGGCTCAGAAATAGCATGACGCAGAGAAGATTAAATGCGATAATGATTTGCAATATCCACAAAGAAAAACTGGAAGAAGTATACATAGATGAGATATTAAAGTAATTTATAAATAATTCATTTGAGAGAAGAAGTAGGGGAAAGTAACATAATACGGACACAATGGTCTTAACATTTTATGACTCATTATTTTTAAATTACAATATATTAATATTATATAAATATAGATATTATTGTGATTTTAAAATTATATATAATCTTTTAATTCCATAGATAACGGGGGTGTCCGTATTCGGTACCCATGTCCGAATACGGACACCCTGTGTTATAATACGGACACCCTATATACCACTAGATATACTATATATTATTGATGAATTAATCAGACAAATTAAAATTACATTATTTATAATTAATTTTATGCAATTTATTCTAATTTAATTAGTTAATAATTTATTTATTTTTATTATTTTTTAATTAATAATATAAGTATCATTTAAGTATCTAAATAATACAAAAATTAGATTTAGATTTATAGGTGTTATTAATATTATAACGCACGATATTGTTATGAATATCAGAAATAAATAGTTCATACACAGCGCGCTGATTTGTTATACACTGTTAGAAATAAATGGTATAACATTGATTAAAAAATGGTATAACCCCGTGGCGCCCTGGTATACTATTTACGGTATAACTAATTAAAAAAGTTATACCATATTTTATAAAAAGTTATACCATATTTGATATAAAGTTATACCATAGTTTATACCATATATTATATAAAGTTATACCATATTTTATAAAAAGTTATACCATATTTGATATAAAGTTATACCATAATTTATACCATATATTATATAAAGTTATACCATAATTTATAAAAAGTTATACCATATTTTATATAAAGTTATACCATAATTTATTAAAATTTATACCATATATTATATAAAGTTATACCATAATTTATTAAAAGTTATACTATATTTTATTTAAATGTATATCAGTGTTTATAATAACTTACTATTCTATATTATTAATTTATATATGGAATCGACATTTATAATAATAATTTATTTTCTAAAAACCACATATTTTGGTGTAACAATATTGTTTATTAACAGATACATTTTTAAATAAATAACGTGATACAAAATTACATAAACAATTAATGTTTGTAGGACATGTTACGTGAAACAAATAAAATTAACAATACCACTTAATAAAATACGAAATAAATTATTTTGAACGAAAACCAAACAATTATCGACACACATAATAAGCATCCTCTTTTCTGATATATGCATATATCCATGTATCCATGGAGTCATTATTTCCTGCAATTAAAATTCAAATATTTATATAATTTATATATATATATATATATAGTATACTAGAGTATGAATAATAATATTGTATATTATATAATAGTATAAATATGTATCTTATAAGAAACTTTATACAGTTAATATCATATATGATAATACTATATAAAGTATACTTTATAATTGTATACTTTATATACGTTAGAATTGTAATTAGAAAAATCCAATATATTATATTAATTAGGTTATACTGCAGTTATATATATAATAGAGTATACTATACTTTTGAATTAGCATACGAAAAATCATAAAATAACTATAATATTAAATCTATAGTTATTAAGTAATTATTAAGTAACCTTGTGTTTATTTTCATTGTAAATTCATTTTTCAATAATTCGCAAACTCCTCATCATAAAATATATGATTCCCGTATCTATTTTAGGAAATATTATATTATATATTTAATTATACACTTTATAATCTATATTTGATTAAGGAAAGAAGGATATTGATAATATTTGTACAACAGTTGACATTATTTATATATACCTATTAGTAATATTATTTAAATTTAATTACATTGTGAACTAAAAATAAAATAAATAATTGACCATATATGGATATATAGTATACTATCCATGGACTAATAAAATATAATTGCATATTTATTTTATATAGATATTTAACTAATGTTATTAATTAGATAACTAAATTACCTGTTTGATCAGTTTGCGTAGTAGCGATACCTAGTACATCAATATATTCGTCTATATATTTGTGTATATACGTTATATGCTTTATCATCCCCATCAACTCACTATTCCTCTCCGGCAGTTTTTCTAATATTAAATGAAATTTGAAATTCTGCAAATAATTCTACAGTTTCCTGCATATTAATGATTGGCATATAGTTATCATAATTTTATAATACATATGTATGTAATAATGTGAATGTTCTAATACAGTTTATTAATCAAAGCAAAGACCTGTTGAACATAATAATAATATAACATAATAATAATTATAATAATAATAATAGTACCTACCCAATGAGATGCAAACCGAAGAATGAGGCAATCTCACCGAGTGGAATTTATTCTATAGACAAATAACGAAATATACTTTACAGACGATAACAATATAAAATACCAGAAAAATAAACATTTACATGGCTATGGCTATATACATATATGCATTTAACACAGAGCGAGACACCGAAATCTAGTTTAAAGTTGTATGTAGATATATCGATTTCTGTTACGTAATGCTAAATGCATTTAAATGTATATTACATTAATCGATATACCTATCTACAACTTTGACTTTATAACATATATATATATATATATAATTATATAATTATATTCTAACAATTTAATTATATATTATAAATAATATTTAAATATATTATAAAATTATATATTATATAAACTTTTATATTATTATATATAATATGATATAATTTGTATATATATATATAATGTAGTATAAATACCTTATGTATATTGTAATGTGTTGAAAAATAGATGCTTCTCATGTTGAGTGTACAGTGGAAATAGAATATGTTAATAAATAAAATGGAATTATTTATATATATATATATATATATATATATATATATATATATATATATACATATACTCGAATAATTATAAGTATTTGTATATGAAATATAGGAAATATGTATATGTATACATATTTCCCTATGGGGAATCTATATAGTTTCTGAAAACCAGTTTAATTGCAATTAGAAGCAATACATGCTATGTCTATAATAATTTAACACAACAATAAGTAAACTGTTAGATTAAGGATATTATGAAGGATACTATTATGAATTATATTCTTATACATTTTATTTTCAATCAAATATAAACTTAATTTTAAAATGTTATGGTATAACTGGTATTTCCATATTGTATACCATATAATTCATAAAGTTATACCATTATATTTAATAGCTAATGGTATAACTACAAATTACAAATGTTATACCATATAATTCGTAATCGTATACCATTTAAATTAAGCTATATGGTATAACTAAAAAAAACAAATGTTATACTATATAATTTGTGATCTTATACCATTTCAATTAATCTATATGGTATAACTAAAAAAATCAAATGTTATACCATATAATATGTGATATTATACCATTTAACGTAATTGTATGGTATAACTCGTATTTCCA
This sequence comes from Osedax fenrisi, assembly GCA_964019155.1. Classification (NCBI taxonomy): domain Eukaryota; kingdom Metazoa; phylum Annelida; class Polychaeta; order Sabellida; family Siboglinidae; genus Osedax; species Osedax fenrisi. The sequence continues at coordinate 103,903,062 of OZ025239.1, forward strand.
TATGTTATACCATATAATTCATAATGTTATACCCTTATTTTTAACAGTGTAGGGTGTCCGTATTAGGGACTTATATGACCTATATATATGTGCTTATAACTTAATGAATATTTGATAACAAATATAGAAATTATATATATAATTTTAGAATGTTTTATTTTTTAATATAGTGTTATATTTTATATCGATACATTTGTATATTCTTGAGAAGGTTTTAAGTTGAAATTTTTTTTCATAAATTTAAAAACGTAATAAAAAATCAGTTTATTGTATATAGGCCTATCAGCAATATTTTGAATAATTAAAAAATAAAAAATACTTTTTTAGACTATTTATATAATTATGAATATTTTATTAATTAAACATTTTTTTGTAGGATGTATGGTTCCTGAGATACCGAGAGTGTCCGTATTCGGGCACTGTCCGTATTCGGTTACTGTCCCATATTAAATTTGGTAAATAACTTTTGTGAATAAATATATATATATAAATATTCAATTTTTTTTCCAATATCCCCCTATATAACCCCCTATATAACCCCCCCCCCCCCCCCCACCCCCCTATATTAATAGTCAAGTTTCCCCTTGCTATATGTATATATATATATATATATATATATATAATTATATGTTTAATATAATATTACACGCATATGTAATGTGCCATTATCATAATGATTACGCGTCGCTCAATATTACACACAAATATATTTGTAATATATAATATCATATCATATATAATTTATATAGTATACTATATATATATGATACAGTAACCTATATTAATATCGTATCAGGATCAACAGAACTTTACGATCAACGATTAACAATAGATTTATATTATATATTATATATAATTTATATATAATATTATATTATATTATATTAAATATAATTTAAAATATTATAATAATATATATATATTATTATTATTATATATATATATATATATATATATATATATATACCTATATATAATATACGAATATATGGATATGTGTAGACATATAACACTAAGTAATATAATTAGTAGGTAGTATACTAAGTATACTAAGTATAGTATATATATATTTAATATAATATAATATTATAATATTATAATTATTATAATAATAACTTTTAAAGTTACTTTACGATCGATTTTCGTCCATTTTTCCGCTTTATTATAGACTCTATCTCTATATAATCAAAGCGACGGACATCGATGTCCGTTGTCGTTTATCGTTGTTCGTTGTTCTGTTGATCCTATAGATGTGACATTATGTTAAACATACATATATATTCCATTTAATATTAATTATATATTTAATAGATTAAAGGGACGAATATATGTATTAATGTTAACATATATAATATAAACTATTAAAATATATTTTAAAATATATTTTATATATAACCCGTGATAGCTCAGTTGGTAGAGCGGGGGACTGTAGATGTAATCGCAATTGTGATCCCTAGGTCGGCGGTTCGACTCCGTCTCGCGGGAAATTTTTTAATTTTATCTAATATTTCCTATTAATATTATAAATAAGTTGTATAGAATATATATATTATATATACTATAGTATATATTGAATATATTAATATATAATAAAATAAATATAATATTATATATATATTATGTCTGTCATTATTATTCATTATTATTATTAATTAATATTATTAATCTAATTTACTAGTCTATTTGAATATAATAATAACTAGAACAACATAGTGCTACATTAAATACCATACGGTATGGTCTATACATCATACAACCATGGAGTTACCAGGGAGAGACATACTCCCTGATACAACCTCGTGATTAATTGAGGTATTTAAAGATATATTATAATTATACCAAATTATCAGTTGATAATAATATAGTAAAGCTAGATTAATACTAGTACTACTATATTTTTAACAGTATATCTACTATAATATATGTATATATGTGTACAACATATGATTACTAATGCATTGAGTCGACCGTATATAATAATAAATAAATAATAAAATCACATTTGGAAATTGCCTGTAGACATGGGTAAAGGAAGAAGCAGCTGCTTCTGCAGCTCTAGAGATTATCGAGTTTTTCACACATTTAATATTACGAAGAGAAAAAAATTATATATGAATATAATTAAAAACAAGACATAGTAGAATAATAAATAGAGTAAAAAATTAAAATATTAAAATAAATTATCAACTCGTAAAGCACAAACATCCATAGTATATCAACTTTCCGAATGTGGAAATGTTGCAAATTAAAGGTAATAGTTTATTCCTAGCCCTAAACATAACGTCATAGTATTCATTTTGACGATATCATAACATTGTAATGTCTTGTTAATAATAAATAAAGTTGAATAATAAGATTCATAATTTATAACTTCAACTCTCTTTTTTTTATTTTATTTAAATTTAAAAAAATGTATTACCCCATTTATGACAGCAGTATGTAAGGTGAGAATAAACAAATGAATTATATACCAATACCGGGGATTGCTCCCTCCCAATACTAAATATTTCATATTCAATTTAAATTTCACTTTATTAAAATACAATAGGTCTAGATAATTTCGTATATACAAAATTAATTTTTGATTTCCAATATAATGTGTCATAAATTATTATTCCTAAAAATTTAAATGTGTTACTTGTTTGATTTTAATATCATTAATATTGACATTCAATTTAACATTAGTATTTTTATTTCGAATATTAAACAATAATAAACTAGATTTACTAACATTAAGAGACAATTTATTAATACTCAACTATTCAAAGAGTTTATTTAAGTTACATTGTATATTAGTTTTTAGATCAGTAATTTATTTATTGGAAAAAAATCAAATTAGTGTCATCTGTAAATAACTGATTATATTAGACGTGTTTAAAATTTTCAAAATTCTAACCCAGGATTCTAACTTTTATTAATTTTCCACTCATTTTGAGAATTGAGGTAACAATGAAATGGGTCTCTAATGTTGTGGTTTAGATCTATCGCCATCTTTAAATAATGGAATTATTTTTGATTTTATTGAAGTGATCGGAAATATTCTCTCAGGTAAATATCTATTAGATAAATGAGATAATACTGGGGTAATTTAAACCCTGATTTCTTTGATTACCGACTTATTTAAATTATAGGTATCATTAATGTATTTAACTGTGGTTTCATTTATAATGTTTTCTATTTAAAAATTTGAAATAGGTGATAGGAATAATGAATTTTTATTAGTCGGAGGCAGCGTATGATATATGTTATTATCAGATATATATATATGATATCATATGATGATATTCGGTTTATTAAGCACTAAAATAGGGACACGTAGACCTTTTCGCTCGTGCGGGAAGGAAATAATAATAAGATAATAATAATACGTATTATTACGATAACAATTTAATAATAATATACATTGAATATAACCAAGACCTCCTACAACCTCGAGGTTGTAGGAGGTCTTGATATAACACGGACACAAATAATAAGTGATATAGAGGAGTGGTATAGTCGACTCACCACATTAGGAACATGATGTTGTACTTTATTGAATCGACAGTCTCTTCTATGATTAACTCGAGGTTATAGGGGGTCTGGCTACCCTCGAGGGTTATGCGTAGTACTCTACGACGTAGCCTATTACGTGTGTTCTTAGTATTATTAATAGTGTATTATAAGTAAATACACTGCACATCTCTTTCAAAGTATTACTAATATAAAGTGTACTACAGATTGTATTATACGGTATAAATATATATAATATACACATAATATTGAGAATTTAATATAATAATTGTTAACTTGTATTCTAGTAATGTATAGGTTTATAAATTCCTACATACATTTTGTATAATATTAAACTCTACAGTTGAGAACATAAATTTCAAGTATAAACTTTAAATTATATTGTTTGTATATTATTATGTATATATATATATATATATATATATATATGTTTATTCTTAAACTGTGTAATATCAAGACCTCCTATAACATCATATAACCTATAACCTCCTATAACGAGGTGGGGTTATAAAATATCTTAAATTTAAAGTACAATATATTATATATTGGTACTCTAAAGCAGGTGTTACAACGAAAAATGGTCGAATATTTCCTTATGGGTGTGATCAAGTCATAGAGCTAGAGAGAAAGTCTATCTAGCTATAGCTCTGTGGATCAAGTAAATATATGAAATGCCTTTAATCTACCAACTCATCAATTAAATATAATTCATTTAATTTTACAGATGTTCAATTAATATAAAAAATTATTTTAATTTTGATATTTACAATATAAGTTGATTTGATACTAGTTAGCTTAAATCTATGGTCCATAATATCAATACCTCCTATAACCGAGGTTATAGGAGGTTATAGTAGATTTTTTAATAATAATCGTCAATTTTTAGATAAATATAAATCTATGGTAATATGGGTATGGATACAAAGATCCATAAATATTATTTATTTTTATTAATAAAAACCTACAGTTATTGTCAATACAAATGAACTCGATAGGGTGGAAAATTATAAATTATAAATTCTTTGAAATTTGAAAAAATAATTATTTAATATAATATAATATTATTATAAGGTATTTATATCGATATTATATATAATTATTAATAGTATAATACAGATTTATATATAATTTTATTTTAATAATATCAATTATTATAATAACATATATATAATGAATTTGTGTATTATTTATAATAATTAAAAATTTATAAAAATAGAAATCATGCAATTAATCATTTCTAGGATTCTACGAATTATTCTTAGAATAAAGAATCATTCTTTATTATAAACTTTATAATAAAATGTACAATATATTAAAATGTAATCAACATAACTATTAATTATCTCGGATAATTCAAATATAAATGGATATTCATTACATTGGCCCAATGATTGGGTAGCTGGACGAAGTCCGCACATTAAAATGAAATATCCGCACATGCAACGCCAGCAATACTAAAAATGCGGTATTGCGTGCGCTCACATTCCAGAGACGCGTGTGTTAATTAGTCGACAATAACAATGTGTGGAATAAACCCAGCTTGGTAGGGATATTCGTATATGTATATATATGGGCATACGCTATATGCTGATGTAAGAATACCTACGTGGTATCGTGTTGGGATACAGATATATATGTATATATACATATATGTATATATGCATATGTCTCTATAGAGACATATGCATGTGTATGCAGGCGTGTATACAAACAACGGGGTGTGTATACGTGAGCTATGTATATACATTAGCTGCATTACTTCCCGAGTTAACCTATAAAAGTATATTTTCACTATTGTGGTTAGGTTGGGTTAAGTTTTAATTTTTGGTGGTTTTTTTAGCTGCATTACTTCTCGAGTGAGCCTATAAAAGTATATTGTCACGGTTGTGGTTAAGTTGGGTTAAGTTTTCATTTTTGGTGTTTTTTTAGCTGCATTACTTCCCGAGTTAACCTATAAATGTATATTTACACTGTTGTGGTTAGGTTGGGTTAAGTTTTCATTTTTGGTGGTTTTTTTAGCTGCATTACTTCTCGAGTGAGTTTATAAAAGTATATTGTCACGGTTGTGGTTAAGTTGGGTTAAGTTTTAATTTTTGGTGTTTTTTTTTAGCTGCATTATTTCCCGAGTTAACCTATAAATGTATATTTACACTGTTGTGGTTAGGTTGGGTTAAGTTTTAATTTTTGAATGCGCATCGAGGATACGAGATCTGACCTATATATAGATATAATTAATACGAAGAGTAAATGGTAAAAATAGTAAAAACACGACTATACACTACTGATAGATATCATATCAAATTATTATATTAATAAAAACCTAATCTTTACTTGACAATCAAGTTGATTATACTTTTATATCCTATTCTCATCATGAGTCTCATGATTAGATCATCGATATAAAGGTTATTTATCGAATATGGCCCGTTAATTTTTATTACGATTTATGAGGTCAAATTTAAAATACTCGTCAGTTGACATACTAGTGTACACTATAAAATAATACGAATAATGAAAACGTAGCATATATATATATATAAGATATACATATAGATATATAAAATAGCTGTTATTATTATAATAATTATAATTTTAAATTATATAGCGATACATGTAAAATATTTTAAATTTGACCTCGGTACTCGTAATCAAAACAAACGTAGACCATGTTAAATATTCTCCGTATAAAGAAAGTGGATAAGCAATCGACGCACGCAATGCATGTAAAAGATAGATACATGACGGAACTTTTATTGATAAATTAACAAAATGGCATCAGTGATTTTGATAGGATATTAGTCATATTATATCAAAACCAGAAAGTTGAGTCGTCACAGATCAAAAACGAGCTGAGTTACGTCATATATTATGCATACTGATTCAGAACTAAAGTAATACTGTACTCTTATGTTAATTTTATGTATATTTTTTATATTATTTTACTTAATGCATGTGTAAACCATCATTCTTATTGTCATTTATTATTTATCATTAAATTATTGTTTCATGTCATTTTGTGTGTCAACACTCAATAAACTATATATCTATCTATCTATATATGTCAATATTAAAATAGTAGGATTTTAGTCGAAATAGATAGAAGTGACATCTATATCAATAGATTTAAATTTTAAATATCAATAAAATAGTATGATATCTTCAATTTAAATACACGAAACTATGAGGAATGCTGATATTTTGTATTTTAAATATATATTATTTTATTTTTAGATTAGATACTACATTAAAATTGATCGTAAATATCTATATATTATATATATATGTATAAATAATAATAATTTAAAATTTAGTAGCAGGTTTTGACTTCAGCACCTCTGTTGCAAAGTGCCATCCAATAGCTTATCAACTTTCTAAATATATTGTGAATGAGAGTCATGCATTATAATAATTATTTAATAATGTATTATGATTATTAAATAATTATATAATATAAATTTTATTATACACATGTCAATTTTATACACAATACACATGCATATATTTATAATTAAAATATAGTTTACTAAATATTAATATAAATATTGCGATATGGTATCGATCATTAACTGCCTCTATAGTTGAACTATGCACAACATTGTTTACATTTTGTCTTTAGTCGAGATATATTATTATATTTATTTTTAAAAATAATATTAATTTAATATGTATATTATATAATACATATATTTATTAAATAACAAATTAAATAATAAAAGTGATATTTATATATGTATATATATATATATATATATATTATTGAATTTAGTAACTGTTTATTTATGTACATTGTTACGTTTATGCAATTAAATAATACTAATTTATAATATAACATATCTATATATGATTAATGGAATGTGTAGTATCTATATTTATTTATATATATATATATATATATCAAATTAATAATAAAGATGTTTGTCTCTTATAAATATCATCTATAAAGTAGAATAAATATTGTAAAAATAAATAAATATTGTTCATATTACTTAAGAAATGTGATCCAATAAATAGTACGAATGACTCACTAACAATGATTCCTATTTGTCTGAATCACATTGTTCACACTTTATTTATCGTATGGTGAAGTTATCCGTGATAACCATGTGCTTCTATAATATTTGTTTTAGTTACTCTTCATGGTTCAGTAAGTTATTAGCGCATATAATAACCTCGGTAAACAATACTAAAGATATAATTGTTAAAAACCTATTAATTTTTATAAATTAAATCTAATATTGTCTGTATAATTTACTAATGAATATAGTTTATAGATTTTTTATGCGATAGATAGAAATATATATATAGAATATATAGAATATCATCATTAATTTTTATAAAAATGAAAATAAAAATGTTAAATAAATAATATGTTATTGAAATTTAAATATATGTTTATTATACAATAATAGATATATAATTTGTTATCAATAAATCACTTTTCCAATAGATAATATATACTATATTATATTGAAATTGTAAGTAATAACGTAATTTTTAATAAATGAATATTATATTATATACTTTATATATATATATATGATGATGATGATAATGATGAAATACAGTTAATTTAACACTAACATGTCAACAAAGGGTGATGTTGGCTCATGCGAAAGAATATAATTATACGATAAAAATAAAATAACAGCGTATTGATGGAAAATAATTTACAATAAAAAGTAGATTATAATAATGATGCGAAGATAAAAATAACGAATACAGAAATAAGTGGTTGGATAGATTATAGATTGGAGAAAGATATGAAAGATGTAAGAATCAGGAATCTTTTACGGGAGGTACTTGAGCAAATGATAGGAGAGAGGAGGTTACATTTAAGCGGGACCGGAAGTTCTTAAAGATTTAGAACTTAGGGATATTTTACTGAAGTTCCACGAGTCAAGGAGGGTAGCATTTCGGTAGCGACAAGAATGTAGGATAGTGCGTATACTGTAGTAGAGCAGAGATGTCGTTGTGATTAAAAGGGTAGTCACATACTCTACGATTTGTTAGATATTATTTGGTAACGGAGTAATCTGTGCGATGTATACAGAAAGTGTAGAGGATATGTGCATAGAGGATACTACTATTTAGTGTAGCATTAGCATGAAGTAGGTTCATTCGGGAAGAATAGTAGTCAATTCAGGAAAAGATTAGAGTATTAATAAGTGTCTTAGTAAGATTTCTGAAAAATTACTTCCGTATTTTTTAATTCTGAATAGACAGTTACAGGATTTCATAATGAATGAAATATGATTCTTTAAGTATAATTTATCATAACAGAAAAACCTAGATTTTGGAAATATGTAAGGGGTTATTTTATATCTGAGGTATGTATTAGTGGTTTATTAGAGAGGATCCATCATTGTATTCAATTTGCACACTCGATTATTTCAGATCCGTTGACTCTACTCTGCTATTTTCCATCTGCTCAAACTACAAAATTATCGTTTTGTGAGATTTCGTAAGCTTTTCACAAGTTATTAAACTCTGGAAATACCTTCCGAATAAAATTTTAAAACTGGACCCTATATAAGATTTATTTAAATTACAAATAAAAATTACTTATATCACATCTTACTATTTAACCTCTATTATTATTATCATGCAATGTCGCTCCCATAGGTCATTGTTGTTATTACTATTATTGTTATTGTTATTTAAACACCGTATATGGTGTTTGAATAGTTAATAGTTGGTAACAGTTGCAAGGTAACCCTTATATATATATATTACGGAAATATTTTATAAATAAATATAATCTATCTATCTATATATCCATCTATGTATATTTGTATACAATAACTATGTATATTTCAAATTGTATTTTCATCCTTATAATAGTAAATAGTAAATATGATGTATTGATTATGATTTACCATTATCATATAATGTTACTATGGTGTATATTATTGATATGTTATACTATAATATGTATAGTATGGTTTAAATATTATACACTATACTGTGTAACAATTCTATTCATAATAAAATGCGTAAGTACATTTATTATTAAAAATCAATGTAGGATGTTATTATATAGATTCTCGCATACATAAATACACCCTATTACAAGACAGAGTATAAATATAGTATCACTGAATGTAGTAGATAATGATGGATAGCAGTCACTGAATGCGATCGGCTGATTTCGATAGCGCGCTCCTCCTTTTTCGTATAAGCTCCTCCCTTTTATGCATTTCGTATAAAAACCCGTTATCGCCGATTATACGAATAAATATCACGTACGGCGTTGGATTACCATCCACGAGCGAAACAACAGTAACACAACATCGCATCTGTTCAATAATCATAGGTAATGCACAGCTTTCATTAGTAACGCGTATACTTATTAGCATACTTATACGTACACGATGTTTACACTAGCCGCGAGTATGAGTTATCTACGCATCGACGATGTCTATTTATATTAAGTACTACAGCTCGCATTCGATAAATTGTACAAGCACACACACGTATATGTGTGTGTATATATGCCAGCATGTTGTGCGTGTGAGAGAGAGTTTTGTATACGATTAACTGACTCGCGACGACACACTCTCCCTCAGCGCGTAACCCCCGCCGACCCCTAACCTATTACGCAATCGCCGCGTATTACATCATCGCCCGCCCGCCCACAGAAACATGCTGAGTCGACTATCTCGCCCGGTACTGCGCAGTCTGACCACCGGGGGCAGCACTCGTACGATATCCTCCCGTACGCAGGCTATCCTCGACCGCGAGCAACGCTACGGGGCGCACAACTACGGTCCCCTTCCGGTGGCCCTATGCAAGGGCGAGGGCGTGCACGTCTGGGACGTCGAGGGTAAGCACTACTTCGACTTCCTGTCCGCCTACTCCGCCGTCAACCAAGGTCATTGCCACCCGCGTCTGGTCGAGGCGCTCAGACAGCAGGCACCCCTGTTGACCTTGACGTCGAGGGCGTTCTATAACGACGTGCTAGGCGAATACGAGGAATACATCACCACGCTGTTCGGCTACGATAAAGTGCTGCCCATGAATACGGGTTTGTATGCGCGCTTGTGTGCGTGTGGGCGTATGTGTGGGCGTATGTGTGGGCGTGTGTGTGGGCGTGTGTGGGTGTTCTAATGTATAGCTAAGGTAAAGTGAATAAGGGTGTTTATGCGTACGGGTATGTGTTTTCTAGCTATGGCGTAATACTGCCCATGAATACGGGTTTGTATGTACTGCATAGCTATGATAGAGTTATGTGTGGGTATGGATGTGTACACGCGAGGGGTTGCATGTACGTTCTAGCTACTATCTAGTTACTATCTAGCCACGATGAAGTCCTTAAGCTGGTCATAAAGTGTTAAGTAAAGTTTTAAATTAATACACAAATATACGTATATATATGTGTATTATAGATTAGCCAATCTTACGTACGTGTGCGCGTACATAGATGTGTTTGGTGCACGATATCAGCGTATGTGTACGCGTAGACGTACACATCGACGTACCCTTCGCTTGATAAGAATCGTACCACCACCACTCCTGCAGCAGTAGTCACTAATGATTACTATCTAGAACACCCGCCTACTAACATTAGTGTTTGTGTAACGTGACTCTCTAATCTTTGATTTAGGCCGTTGTTTGTGTAGCAGGAAAGTCGGTCAGATGGACAGGTAGACAGGTGGACAGGGTGATAGGTGAACAGTCAAGTGATACATCAGTGATGTAGCTGTAGGGGCGTCATAAAAGTGGGGAGGATATCATATCTTTTATCCCCCCAACTTTAAGATCTACAAATTATTTTATTCTTTATAAATATTATATTTCTTCTATTTATAGTCTTTGTAGTATAATTATATCCAACATTGATTTGTATTGTGCAACCCAATACAAGTCAATCATATTAAGCCCTATACAAGTGATATTATAGATATATCTTCTTAGCAAAGTATAGTTATGGTAATAATTTATGAGTCTGAGATACCCCCCCACTTTTAATCACCCTGTGACGCCCATATACATCACATAGGTACTACTGTCCTACTGTCCAACTGTACATCTGTCCGCGCTATGAGCATTACACACACTTAGTGAATTCATTAGCTGTTGACTTATTGACCTTTAACCCAAAACAGCTACAGCGGTACGACGTACTATCTATTAGTTAGTTATATTGAGTGATAATAGGGAGGACATACTCTCTATATCTAATAAATCATGTACTTACATTTATACTTACATAGCATAAAGGTCACTATAACTATGTAATGACTAGCAGGAGTAGCAGGAGTAGCAGGAGTAGCAGGAGTAGTAGTAGTAGTAGTAGTAGTAGTAGTAACAGTTACTATTACTAAGTGCAAGTACCTTAGCAATGTATATTATAATTGTAACTGATATACAATACAATGTAATATAATAATGAAAGGACATGCATAGGTTTCGAATGAGAACAAAACTACTACAGGGTATCAGTATATTGATTGATATTCACTATAATGAATAGTAGGTTCAATGTCAGTATTACTATTAGCAGTATTACTATTAGCAGCATTACTATTAGTAAACTAAAATACAGTATCTGTACACACGTTTTGATTTTGTATGTTCTTTGTTTATTCACCTTAAGCACACCCTAAGCTCACCCTAAACACATCCTTAGCACACCCTTAGCACCCCCTAAACACACCCTTAGCACACCCTTAGCACCCCCTAAACACACCCTTAGATCACTATTATTGGTTATCGTTGGCAAATACTTCATACTTTCCACTATATATTTGCTTAATAAAATATCAATCAATAACTAATACTTTCAACCTTTAGTAACGGCAGATATTTTCAGAGTAGATCTCTAGTAGTTGTGGAGTCTATGGTTATAGTAGTAGATCGTTATTGTAGTAGATCTCTAGTACCTATCTCTGCACCCGCTAGCTACCCCCACCCCACATACCTCAACCATATCTACCCTACACTACCCCCTACTGTAACATACACACTGACTTTGTATAGCATGCATATCACATATTGGATACTAGGTCACTTATGTCAGGTGATGTGTACTGATATGTGTGTATGTATGTGGGTTGCTGGAGAATCCATTCATAGATGATATATGTATGTATATGGTATATATTAATACATATACAGCTTTGCCCCTTAACTGTCTATGCCTGCATATACATACACACACATGCACATACACACACACATATACATACACACACATACACATACACACACTTGTACAGCTGTACATATATATAAATCATAGATGATGACCATACTTGAACATAATAATCAGTGTGTATTGTTGTATAGAACTAAAAAGTTGTTATACAACATTTGTATCTAGTAATTAGGGTATATATATCTATATATATATATATATATATATATATATATATATATATATATATATATGTATAATATACAACAAAATACAAATATATAATATATATATATATATATATATATATATATATATATATTCTGACCTATATTCATTCATATACTTTTTTTAATTTACTCTCTCACATATGTACATATGTTCACCCACACACCCACTCATCTCCACACATACACTCACACACACACTCACACACACACATAAGTAATATGCACTTTCGTATCAGTGTCTATGCGTAAATACTTATTTATAAATAGATAGCGAACTCCCGTTGTCCTCCCCCCGTCGCTGTGTGTGTGTTATGTGGGCTACATCGTGTCCCATTTAAGTATTGTTATGACTACGGTGTTGATCAGTAGTAGGCGTTCATCAACGACTGCAATCCATCAACGGGACTATAATCTTTGCATACGCGCGCCTGTAGCATATATAATATTCAATATAGTTATTATTTAAACTGAATATTTGGATGTACTATATAAAAAGTATTTAACAAATCAATTTATTATAAAATTTTAATTGAATATTGTTATTAACTATAACAAATCTTTATAAAATTACTATATAAATAATGTAACTGAATATTTGGATTAATTATATAAAAAGTGTGCCAAAAATCAATAAGTTATATAACGAGAATGCTAGCGAGATGTACTAAACGTGATGTATATACAGGCCATGTATACAGACAGCTAGAGAGAGAGCGGTCCGTTGTGTTTATGTTAAAGGTCTACACACTTAAACCTATTGCTTAATTTATGTGATTGTGAGGTCAAAGGTTAAATATTATCCCTCCCTCCCCCATGGAGCTATCCCTACCTCCCCCCTCCCTCCATAGAGATATCCCTCCCTACCTCCTCCCATAGAACTATCCCAATAAGGTAATCATCTTTTTTGTAAGTCTTTTATGTATGCATTCCGTTCAAATATATCACTAACTTTTTATATATATACATATATAATTAGAAATACGTGTATATAAAATCGTATATATCTCTTTGTATAATAAATGAATAGCATAACATTCTATCTACTTTACTATTGACTGATTATAAATATATAAACCCCCCCTCTCTACACATGTGTTTACATCAGATTTCTTTATAACGAAACACTTATTTTCTTATGCTCGCCTATATCTATGCATCTTTTTCATTGCAGTAAAATTGTGAATATAATAGTTCACTTGATAGATAACATATATATATATATATATATATATATATATATATATATATATATATATATATATATATATATATATATATATATATATTTGTATATATATTTGTATATATATTTGTATATATATTTGTATATTATAAAATGTATATATTATGTATATGCTTATCTTGTGTATATGTCTATTATAACTCAGAAGGTGTAGCGAACTACTTGGTAGAAAAAAAGCAAAGATTGCGCGTTGTATAATCTTTGGCCTTTTTCTCATATTTTGATTAATTGCATTCTGGAAGAATTATTTATTTTAGTACATATATGTATATATTTTTTATCTTTTTCGTTTAAGTTTTTATATTTCACATTTCTCTTTATCTATAGAATATGTCACTTCGACCTACTACTATCTACTGTGAACACAATACAAATAGACTTCCCAATCTCTTTTCATATTATTATATTATCATTATTACTATTATTATAATATCATTAATATTGATCGATTAATTGATTTTTAATTTAAGCAAATATTTAGGGGAGTTTCTATTTATAGAAATCTGTAATATAATGTAGTTGATCACTAGAAGGAATGGCGTTCCTTATTGTTACCTAGCAATTTCATTGAATTCAATATATTTATTTATTTAATATAATTCAGTGATATTCATTGAATTTATATCGAAAATATGATTTACCAATGTAAAAATAATTCCATTCACAGTGGGTGAACAGATTAGATCTCCAATACCATTCTACTAATACTAGTCTACCTACTTCTAATATCTGTGTTAATTACCAACGATCTTGATTATAGTCACCTGATAAGAGAATTACTAGTACCACTTAACCTTATTAATATATATATATATATATATATTTATATATATACTATATTTACTAGATTATCATAAATTATGATTCATAATAAATGATAGTTTTATATATTATATTAAAAAATTATTAGTTCAATGAAATAATATATATAATATTAAAATAGTAAAGGCAAGGACTTGATATAAGTATTGATTATTGGAATACATGTCATTTGTATTTATAGTTATAGCATATAGTTAGTAAATATGGCTATCTTTATATTATCTAATGCATATTATATTACTATCATATTTAGTGTTGCGATGTTAAATCTTATATTATTATTATGCATTTGTTGTATAATATTAACCCATAAATAGATTTACATTTTCAAATCTGTTGCCAAAATTACCAGACGAATTTTATGTCTAATCTTTCAAAGATATCTGTATTATAAGAAATGTTTATTTATATAACTATTATATAATATGTTTATTTTAAATGACACATTTGATATCTCTATTTATTTAGTGATAAATTAAATATTTCTAAATTATTTAATTATTAAAACCTATACAATTTACTAAATACCATTCTGCCAATAATCCACCA
Organism: Osedax fenrisi; assembly: GCA_964019155.1. Lineage (NCBI taxonomy): Eukaryota > Metazoa > Annelida > Polychaeta > Sabellida > Siboglinidae > Osedax > Osedax fenrisi. The sequence continues at coordinate 103,918,555 of OZ025239.1, forward strand.
TCATTTTTATTTAGGGTAAACTAATTATTATTATTATTATTATTTAATATAAGGTATGTTTAAAATACAACAAAGTTCCAGAAGTAAGGTACTACCTAAGCCTTTTAGTAGTACCCAAGCCCTATAGTACTACCTAAGCCCTATAGTACTACCCAAGCCCTATAGTAGTAAAATATAGTAACCCACTCAGTAATACAGTCTGTAGATGTCATATTGACATATATTTATTTTCATATGCACACGCATCATTTAAATAACTTGGCAGGGTATGGGTATAGGTGACAGGGTCAAGGTCAATGTAACAGGGTCAAGGTCAAGGGTATAGGGACAAGGTCAAGGTGTTGCTTTATTATTGATTATTCATAAAACGATTGTAACAACACTACGTGTGTATATCTAGATATACATTACATACATTTACACAGGTGTAGAAACCGGAGAAACTGCGATCAAACTCGCCCGAAAATGGGGTTACCTGGTTTGTTCACAGCGCATACACATGCGCTACATCATCTGTCCTGCACATAGCACGCATGTATACACTTTACAGATATGTCGTATATATTTAAGTATTTAAATAGACTATTACGATTACGATTATAGTCCATTCTCGTAATTTTCCGATAGATCACCGTAACGAAATGTAAACAGTAGATATAATCGGCATCTCGCATAGTAGTATGAACGTCTTACGCGTATTCTAAACATAAGCGAGTACAGTTCCCACGCCCTAATAACCTACCCCCTCTCGTCCACCCACCCGCCTCTGATAACCTACCGCGACCTCTAATCACATCGTCCTGCTCCGGCGCGAAGGTGAAAGGCGTCCAAGAGAACAAAGCCCGCCACATCTTCGCCAAGGAGAACTTCTGGGGGCGCACGTTGGCCGCGATATCCTCGTCCACCGACCCTTCGGCTTACGGTGACTTCGGGCCCTTCATGCCTGGCTTCGACGTGATACCCTACAACGACCTTGAGGCTCTCGATGTTTGTATAGCGTCATGGCCACCGCTTATTATGTGTCCATCTATTACATATCTATATTGTATACCCCGCTATGTCTATATACCCAACTATAACTATATACCCAACTATATCTATATACTAGGGATGTAAACGGGTACCCGAAAACCCGGTTCTCCCGGGTATTAGTATACCCGTAAATTCACGGGTTTTTATAAAGACAAAAATGTTTCAGTTCAAATTTTCCGGGTATTAGATAAATTAAACCGGGAATTCATTATTGAAACCAGGTATGTATTTTGTATTCTTATATTAAATTATTCTGAATATTTTGTCTTTTGTATTCACTATATTCACGATCTTTGTTAATGTTTACTTCCATAGACATAGCATTTATTCTAATTCTACTTGTAAATATTTGATATTTCCAAAATATCTGTAATTTTCAAACTCATGTAAAATAGTAATTAATAAATATTTTTAAACCAATTAAAATGATTTATAATCAGTGCAACATCCTCTACGAATAGTATAAAAGTAAATCCAAAATTCAAGGGGTTTCCATTTCAATTTAAGGATTCGCGGTAAGAGTAACATGTGCTTTTTTTTAGTAAATTATTTATTTTAAAAATAAATATATATTTATTATTATTATTTATATATCTATATAGATTATTAAATTAGATGTCCTATGGTATATAATATATACACTAATGTTTAATATCGAGTGTTTAATCGAATTTTCAAAATCGTTAAAATCATTAAAAAAATATCAATTTAAAATCAATATCATTTTAAATATATTTTTAAAATAATTATGATTTATTAAATCGATTTAACAAGTTTTAATAATTATTTGTTTAAATATTTAATATAATATGTACAAGTATTATATTAATTTATTTTATAGACTATTTAATTATAAAATTAATAATTTATATAAGCATTACAAAATAATGTGTAAATAAATGTTGATTTAGTAAACATTTTCAACAAATTGAAAAATGTAAAATAGACATTCATTTATGATTTATAAAATTAATTGTTAACGTAAATTAATTTAGATTAATAGTATTCTATGTTACATAGACTCTATGTATCAAACATTTTGATAAGTAATACAAATAATGACGATTAAACTCGGAATGTCTCATATTTTTTAATAAATTTAAATTATCAAAAATACTGAATTAATCTAACTCGATTTAACACATTTTAATAATTATTTCTATAAATATTCAATATATAATATATTAAATATATATCATTAAATAATATAGCTATTGTTTTAATTTATATCATACACTAATTAATATAAATATATACATTTAAATAATTATTAGAAAATTATATTTATAAATAATATAGATAGTTGGTAATAAATAAAAAAATATCATTTAAAAATGTAAAATAGACAAATTAATTGTGGAAACAAATCGTAATTAATTTAGATTAATATTAGTCTATGTATCAAACATTTAGATATTTAATATATTTAGTAATAAAAATAATGACGATTAAACTCGGAATGTCTCATATTTTTTAATACATTTGTATTATCATATATACTAAATTAATTTTACTATAATATAAAATATACTAAATATATATCATTACCTAATATAGCTATGGTATAAAGATTTTTTATATACTAATACATATAAATATATATATATATTTATATAATAATGATCTTATTTATTTTATATTTAATATAATATTACTGTTTAAATTCCTTACAATATATTTAAAATGACAACGAAGTTTCTAGAAAAGTACCGCTGCCCTCTCGCAAACATCAAAGTTAGTAATGTTTTATACCTTATTAAGAATGGTATGTGTGTTGCTGACTGTTTACAAAAACTAACATTAAATCGTAGTTTCCGTGTAACTGAAATAGGATTATCACGTAGACTATGCAGGACATATAACATGCACAGGAATAATGTTGGATTTATATTTTTCGATTAGTGTGAATAATTAATTATGTAAGAATGACAGAAAGATTCACTAAAATACCTCTACGGTATAATGAACAGTTAATTTAATTTCGAGTTACAAATTTACAGAAGGCATTAATATTTTTGAATACTAAAATAAACAATTGGAAAGTGTAAATTTAAATTTAGTTGAAAAATTAAATAATATAGTTCATGAAAATAGCACGCTACTGGATAAATAAAATTCCAATATCTCATATTACTAATGTATGTTGTAATTCGAAAAGAACTATTGAAAAATAAAGCAAATTTTAAATTTTGTAAATTATCGATCCATCAATAATCTTATAATGTTGTATATATAATTGTCTATTATCTGTCTACATAGTGAAATATCATACTAATAATTATCTATGATTTACCTTTAACTTAAATTTTATTCATTACAGATAGTAGATGTATTCCATTTGAGACTAAAGAGGATATCGATATAACTACTGCTGCTATTGGAGACTTGGTATGAAAAGATAACAGTTTTAAATTCAACTCGGAGTACTTCTTCATATGGTAATTATTATTATATTATTTAAAATTTTATATTTACCCATATTAATTTATTAATATTATATAGAGATGATATACTTGCTTATTGGAGTTGGTTCTGAATACTGATGTTCAAGATATATTTCAAATTCGTAGGAAATCGTGGAAATTTGGTATATAGCTATGAATTCTATGTATAAATCTATGTAATGTCGTTATATCATTATGTTGTTGTATTCACATATTATAACTAAACGTATCTATTTATAAAATAAATATTGAAACACACCTTTAGTAATCATATATCTTATTTATTTATTTTTATTTAAGAAAAAAATATAATTGAATAAAGTAAATAATGTAAAGTATATTTGCTAAACTATAACATGCACCTTTGACATAAATAATGTATAACATACTCTATGTAAATATACAGATAAAATGTAAAAAGATGTAAAAAATAAATATGACATAGTTAAATATACACAGCAGTGAAATATTTTGAAAATCTTTAGCAGCTTAACATAAATTGATTCTTCTTGGCTCTGTAATCTGTAATAATAAATATATTATAATAGAATTAATTTTTGAAGTTAAAAATATTGAATATTAGTTGATCAAAATATTTGTAACTTTTACTTTTATGTAATAGCTGTCTTAATTATTACCCTCAAATCTGGCCATTCTTAACCATAACTTTTTTATTATTAATTATATCAAAAAAGTAAAATATGAAACTTATATTACTTTTTCATCCTCTTTCCAATGGTATTAATAATTTTATTCTAGTTACAAAATAAAAATATCATTGCTATACCTATATAATTAAATTTAATTAGTTTTTTTCACTAATAATTAATGTTTACTTTTAACGTCTAATGTTTAAATATACTCTTTATAATAATATACCCCGATTGTATAATTATTATATAATATGTATACAACCATAGATTTAGAGTACCAAGTGATACTCCCGATTATATAATTATTAATATAATACCCTCACACATGGGTTATCAATATATGTAGTTATAACAAAGATTTTGCGAAGCAAAGATATAACACTCCCTATGCCATCGATATAAAGAAAGTGGATAAGCAATTGACTGTAGTGTATGGCACTTTCCGCTACGAGCGCTGCAGTCGAAACCCACTATCTGGCCCACTACTTTTTATTTATAATAATATGTATTTATCATATATATATTGATAATCACTACCAATTTTAATATACTATCGATACTAAAAATAAAATTATATATTTAAAATACATAATATCAACATTCCTCGTAATTTTGTGTATTTAAATTTAAGTTATAATACTATTTTATTGATTTTATTGATATTTATAATTTAAATCCATTGATATAGATAGAAGTCACTTTAATCTATTTCGACGAAAAGACTACTGTTTCAATATTTGACATATATAATATGACTAATATCCAATCAAAATCACTGATACCATTTTGTTAATTTATCGATAAAAGTGTCATTCACATGTATATCTTTTACATGCATTGCGTGCGTCAATTGCTTATCCACTTTCTTTATATCGATGCCCTATGCATGCAACGTAATTTAGTAATATCCCCAGCCGCTGCTAGCAGCAGTATCGAAATCACTGAAATAGATTTAGGTTCGGCTCTGTTTGCATACAACAATGTTTTCATTGCTCTATTAAATTACATGCAATATAAATTAACTTTTACTTACTAAATATATACTTATAGCATTTAAAACATAAATATCATTCGTTTGTTATATATTAGTAATGAACACTTAGTTTTCATCATATAAATATTAATTTAAAGCATATTATTTAACATTAAAACATTTTAAAAGTGTATAGTTAAATACGAATTTACATTATAAACAACGCATAGTTCCTAAAAGTAACCCGCTATAGGTGGCACCAGGGTATTTTGTATACAAATTCGAATTACACGATTTCGCGTAAGTATTATATCTTTCCTTCGGAAAATCTTTGGTTATAATGTTATTAAATTTGTTATTAAATAGTTTAAATATTTCTATTTATATATAATATATGTTATCGGCTTTATTTATCTGAATGTATTCAATTTTTTAAAATTTATATATTTCTATAACTTAAATTCTATATATTTCTATACTATATCTATATCAAATTTCCTATAATTTGTTATACTTGTTATATAAATGACACCTTACATTAGTGTTCGAAATGAACCCAACTACTGGTGCTTCAAAGCTTCACTTAAACAAAATATATAGTTCAAAGTTCATGCAAAGTTCATTTGTAAAATAATGCTAAAGTTTGAACCAGCTTCATAAATAAGGGGAATAGTTTTAACTTGCTTCACAATTCTAAAAATAATAGTAAAGCTTCGAAGCCATATTAATAATATTGTTATTCTATTTAGTGGAGTCCTTCCATTTCATCCAGAAACTTATATAACGTTTTCACTTATAACCATATAGCTCTATAGATACATTATAATGTCCCTTCGAAGCCGTTCCCATGTTAAGACATCCATAATGTTAATGAGAGCTGGTCATTTATTTATACAAAATTATATAAGATCACTTCTAAATATTATTCTAATACCTATATTAATATCACGACGGTATCTACACCCACAAACTAATAACTGTTTATTTGTTTTAGTCAATTTACCGTGTGATACTGGCTTCTAATACTATAATACATATTTGTTTTGATAAATAAAGGTAAGATACATATATATATTTGATCTGTAAATGTTTCGAATGTTTCGAAGCATGCTAACAATTGTTTCAAATGTTTCGAAACATCTATATTGGAAAAAATGTTTCGTTTCATATGTTTCGAAACATGAGATGTTGATGTTTCAAATGTTTCGAAACATCAAAAAGTGTACCCGTTTACATCCCTACTATATACCCTACTATAACTATATACCCCATTCTAACTATATACTTCCTAGTATTTACCTTTGCACTTCGTTTTGTTTAGTACAAATTTATATATACTTAATAATATATGAACTTAGTCTATATTGATGTATATTTAAGGGCCGGCGTAACCTTTGATTTTATTTTTCCGGCCCTTATTTTTCATGCATATTTACTTATATATGTAAATAGAATATGATACCTAGATGATTATATATTCCTTTAATTCTCTAAGAAAATGTCTATGAAATATCATTTTCTAATATAATTTTAGGAATGATATATAAATTTTACAATATTTTCTCATGTAAGTTGAAATACACGACGTAATATTATGTAATCGTTCTGTTTATATCAACTAAACTATTCATTCACTGTAGAATTTATCACTTTATCACCGAGGTCGAATTGTTTACATTAATAAACATTTAAACTATACGTCGTATAATCTATAATAGAGATACTATGTTAGATTTGTTACATTGCTCAGCTTTTCTACTTCGTTAGCCTTGTCACCACCTCAATTCTAAAGTATGTTTGTTACCAGATTCTTATCCATTATCCGGAAATCACTATTGTTTGCAGATAATATATATCTATATATTTATATATTATTTTTATATTATCTATATATCTTTATATTTGTTCTCAACTAATAATCTTCACGTATTAATTATTAAATATTTAATGTTTTATTTATAGTTCATAATTTATTATTACTAAATATTTGATTATATCATTATATATATATATATATATATATATATATATTTATAAATATATATTATATTAAATATATATATATATATATATTAACTAATAATTGATTAATAATTATTTAATGTTATTTCTTAAATCTGTGCATGATACCTTCGTAGATGTGTGTGCAATCCCCTCAAGTATTGCACTAATCAATTTATAAAATTATATACGATTATTAAATTAAATTAAATTAGTATTATTAAAAAATGTATTATATTCTTTATAATCAGATATATATATATATATATTCGGGTGATTAAATTGTGAAATTATATTGAATATATTAATAATTTATATATAATTATATATAAATTATAATTTGTTTATAAATTCTATATATATTCTGTTAATTAGATTGCGAAATTATATTTAATATATTAATTATTTATATATAATTATATTCAAATTATAATTTTTAATTTGTATTTAAAATTTTATAATTCTAAAATACCAACATCATTATTTGAATCATTATAACATCTAAACCTATTTAACGATTCACCTACATTTGAAAACAGGAAGCCACCAAAGATCCTAACGTGTGTTCGTACATGATGGAACCGATCCAGGGTGAAGCCGGAGTAGTGATACCATCGCCGGGCTATTTGAAGGGCGTTCAAGAGATCTGCAAGAGGAACAACGTCCTGTTCATAGCGGACGAGGTTCAGTCTGGTCTCGGAAGGACGGGAAGGTCAATATCACGTGTAAATACATATATATTTAGATACAGAATTAATTATTATTATTTAGATAAAATTATATATTAATTTGAGTAATTAACATATCTATATATATATATATATATATGATGATGATGATGATGATGGTTTATTATACACACATATATATATATATATATATAATAGCGAGCGCTATTCTCGAATGTGTTTTAAGTAAACTATAGTATGATATATATATATATATATATATATATATATATATATCATATTTAATATATATATGTATAAAAATATGTTTAGATATAATATAACCTAAATAAGCTTATATGAATAGTTGAGTATATACTCAATATTCATAACATTCACTATCGTAACATATGTTATCTGTATAGGCCTATATGTATGAGACATCAATCATAAGGTATGATTCATTATAACATACAATGTGCTTATGTAATTTAGCAATACATGCAACATGTACAAATATACAAAGGTGAGCTTATCTTACATATGTATATATACATGTATATATATATATATATGTATATATGTATATTGGATATGCATAAAAAATATATCCATATTGTTGATAACGATGATACTTTGGAAGAATAACAACATACTATATTCAATATGTGAACACCCCCCTCCCCCCCTCACACACAATGACTCATACCTCCCCCCGCCCCCTCACAAACACAATGAATCATACCTCCTGTGCCCCTCACACATGCAATGACTCATACCTCCCCCCGCCCCCTCACACACAATGACTCATACATCCGCCCCTCACACACATAATGACTCATACCTCCCCCCACCCCTCAGACGACTGTGTGTGGATCACGATGACGCCAGACCCGACATCGTGCTGCTGGGTAAAGCTTTATCCGGAGGCATGTACCCTGTTAGTAGTGTTATAGCTTCCTTATTATCATTGCAGATAGTACCACGGTATAACCAAAGCCCGTGATACGCGTTCGAGCAATAACTGTCACCGTTTTATTCACGGTCTAATGATTTATTAGCACACGCCCATCTTGAATTGGTCATATTTATAAATTTCTTTATTATTTACATACAATTTATTTAAATTTGTAATATAATATACAATTACATATATAATTACTTAATCAAGAGACTAATACATTTAATATTTACTATTAATAATTATTATAATCAATATTAGATAAAATAATTTTTTTTTGATTCATATAATGTTAAATATTTAAAATAATATATTATATTATAAATATTTTAATATAAAATTAAAATTATTTTCAAATTAAACATACGAATACATCACAATTTATATACATTTTATGTATATTTATATAAATATATATATGGTAATATATATATATATAATTATATATTTATATAATTATGTGCATAAGTATATTATAAATAGAGTATATAATTTGGGACATTTTTGATCATGACATTTTTTATATCTACGATAATGAGATTTGTTATAATGCTATTGTAATAAAATTAGTATCCTTGAAAGATTATTAAATTCTATAATATAAGTCATAATTTATTTTTTATTTATTTTTACTAAAACAAAAGTTATGATCAAAAATGTAGTAAAAATTTGATTTCTTACATTTATTCTATTATAAATTATAATTATTATGAAAAATAGATTTTATTATAACACAAAATATGCCTATTAAATGTTTACTAAATTAATAATGCACCTATTTCTAAATAATGTTAATATTATTAATATATATATGCCTATGTTTGATATTTCTATTGTAATAATAATAATATAATACATAAAATAATAATAAGATTTTTAAATTAATCATATCTGGTTTCTATTTACCAAAGACATTGATATATTATTAATATATATGATATAATTAAATACCCATGTTTCCTACTCGGTTGCGAGTGAAGTGACATATTATAATTTACATAAGCTTAATAAGCTTAAGATTTGGTATAACTATATTACAAAAGTATAATTAAAGTTGCAACTATAGAATTTACTCGTGAATCTCGAAGCATTATAGATCGATTATTATTATTAGAATGTCAGAGTTCAATTTGTATTTTGGGGTTGTATGATTTCTTTGGTTTGGTTTTATTTTTGTGTTTTTTTAGCTGCATTATATCCCCAAGTGAGCCTATAAAATATTGTGTTACTAACAAATATCTTATAATACGTATAATGTGCAGTAGTGCATATATAAGTACCGCCCACCTTGAACTCTGACATTATTATAATAACAATCTGCGGCCTGCTTCGAGATGATTCAATTTACTACTTCAATTATATTCAATTTTTTCATATTTTATGTTACTAAAGTTATTTTTATAATTAAATAATTTATATAATTTTGATATTATATAAAATAATTAGGGTGAATATATTAAATATAATATTGAGTTATTTTTTTAAATATAGATTATTAATGATTAGATCATTTTACATGGCTATGTTAATTTATATATAGATAATATTTTGTTAATAAAAAGATCTAAAAAATTATCTATATTATAAATACATCTATTATAACTATATTATACCATAACAATATAAATTATTCACTTGATTTGATATATTTTAATTTGAAAAATCTGCTAAACAATAATCTTTGATAAAATATTTATTATTGAATATATTTGTCAGTTTATGTTAATCAAATTATGATGAACATGATAAATATCAATCATTAAATTATAACTCGATATACGTATGTTTTATTAAAACAAAATACAAATTTACATATATTTATTTCCATAAATATATATATATAGTATTATTTGTAACCAAATAATAAATTATATTTAGTGTCCTAATAAATAGTAAATAACTACTTATTAGGATACTAAATATAATTTTAAAATTTCTAAAATAATAATATATATATATATATATATATATATATTTCATCTGATATCATATTTATGATATACCAATTAAAATAGTATCTTCATATTTAACATTTTATAAAAAATACACGCACATAAATATATATATATATATATATATATGTAGACTATAAATCAAATTTGAATAGCTAAAATAAAAATAAGTATTTACCACGATTGTAAATTGTTATTTAATTTTTATTATCATCGTAAATTATTTTCTACACTTTTACCTAGATGATATCTAGACAGGTATTACTTTATTGCCCGTTAACTGGGAGTTAACGCATACCTTGGCCATAGCAATAATTATCGGCCATAGCAATCATTGTAGGATAGTCGGATTCATAATCAAATAAAGTTATTGTTTCATAGAATTATTTTAACTTATTTTCATAAAATTATATTTAAATTTCATTATATTATATCGAATAAATGGACAATATATTTTACTCAGAGCAGTTTATATCGATACTGTACTATTACTACTATAACTACTAACCTCACTACCCCTAGTACACCCATGAATATCCCCACTACCCCCACTACCCCTAGTACACCCATCAATAACCCAACTACCCCCACTAACTCCACTACCCCCAGTACTCATCAATATCCCCACTACCTCCACTACCCCCACTAACTCCACTACCCCCAATAACCCCACTACCCCTAGTACACCCATTAATAACCCCACTAACCCCACCTCCCCCATAACTACCACAGGTATCGGCTATTCTGTGCGACGATGAGGTGATGTTGACTATAAAACCCGGTGAACATGGGTCTACGTACGGGGGTAACCCCCTCGGGTGTCGTATCGCCATCGAGGCACTCAAGGTTAACTCTCTCATGACCTCTGCACGTGTATGTGTGTGTGTACCCTGCTTACTATGTTTGTGTGAGCGTGTGTGTCTTCCAGTACCTGTATGTCACTGTTTACCAAAATGATTACTAACTATTTGAATTATTCAAACGATGTAGTTTTAATTAGAAATATTGAATAAAATAGAAGTACACCTGGTCGAAAGCTTCGCGGTTGATGCGCGATTTGAACGCCCGCAAAATTGTTTATTCGAATTAGTGACTTTACTATAGCGTATGTCTGTTTGTACAAACATTAATGTTTTTATTTTTAGTTATTTTCACTTGTTTGCTTGGGTTTATTAGTTTTGATACTGCCAGGTTTTTTTAGCTGCATTACATCCCGAGTGAGCCTTTAAAACACATATATATATATATATATATATATATATATATATGTATATATATATATATATATATATATATATATATATATGTATATGTTTATGATAAGCTGTTGAATGTATGATAGTCTATAAATAGAAATACACTAATTATAATGGCCAATCATACGTTATTGTAAAATTACTTATTAGAATACAAAATTTGCGGGCGTTCAAATCGCTCATCAATTGCGAAGCTTTTGACCATAATCTATATAGAACAATAGCATCTCATGTTTAATTTAATAAAAATATACTTTTATTACTCTTTTTATTATATAATGTAATGAATATTTACATTTAGGACGTGTGAACTCGATGAGCTCCTCGTTGTACCTCGTTCAGATTTAGCCGTAACTTTAAAATCTTTAATTAATCCACTAATATATATTCTAATTCAGTTTCACGCCGCCTAAATGATGTATACAAATATGCACGTATCATACTAATATAGTTTTGCATATATTATCAGTTGTAGCGGTCGATTAATCGATCGTTAATAACTTCCTATTATTTCAATTCAAATTAAAGCAACTCGTAATATAAACATACGTAGTCTTTCACTGTTCGTTACGATTTTAAACCTTACAGATCATCGAAGAGGAAAAGCTTTCGGAGAACTCGATGAAGATGGGAGAATTATTCCGTAAAGAATTGAGCAGTATCCCCAAAGATATCGTAACGACCGTCAGAGGAAAGGGTCTCTTCAACGCTATTGTTTTAGATCCAAGTTAGTGCGAATACACATTGATATGCGAATATGTTTATGAACTATTTTAATTTTAACAAATATATGAAGTTTCATTAATTTAGTATTAATAACGCTCGATAATTTCTTAAGCTATTATATTGGTTTATATTTTTGCCTTATTACTAATTTTATTCTTATAATATAATATACATAAATCTTTGCAATTATTTTATTATATATTTAAAATGTGTATTATGTTACACAAAGTATTGCTGTATCTCATATTTAGTTAATGTTATTACTAATCATTATTGGATGTAAGTTATTTATCACTGATATCCTGCCATTATTGAAATGTTGTTTAGTATAATATATATCTAATAAATAAGTTCATCATCACCATCATCATCATCATCATCATCATCTAATCATCATCATTACACTTATGGTATCTATGCACATAATGTAAGAACGCACATTAAACATATATTTTAATTATTTTGTATCATATAAAATAGTAATATAAATCAAACTTACGTGAACACAGAATTAGATGCGTGGACGGCTTGTATGAAGATGAAAGATAACGGACTATTGGCTAAGCCTACCCACGGCGATAAGATCCGATTCTCTCCTCCTCTATGCATAACAGAAGAACAGGTTATTATCACTGTCTACTTTTAATTAGGACCCTTAAGCTGGTTTCACGACAACAAAAAGCCCGCTATCGACCAGATTTGTATAGACAGATATCGTCGAATATATAAATCTGTCAGGTCGACGCACGTCTCATGCGCGCGTTTATTGAATGTTTATTTAGACACTTAAATAAATCATAAATGATTGCTCAAAAGTGTATATATATAGAATAAAAATAATAAAAGTAGGTAAACAATAAATACCATTAACGATAATAAAATAAAATAGAATAAGCCGTACGGAAATTAATAAATAAAATAATTTAATGACAAACGATATTAGTATTTCGGGTTCCCCACCTGAGATCAATTGTTGTATATATTTCATGAATGGTATAGGCGATTTTATGGATCTAATATAGGGTGAGAGTGAATTCCATAGCTTAGGACCAATATAACTCAATACCCGAGTAGACCACGTTTATATATAAATTACCTATTAAATCTTTGACTTATATTAATCTATTGATTATGTTGATGTGTAACCCCTTTAGCTTATTTAACGATCACATCCGTGGAAACGTGTTTCTAAATGATAATACCTATTTTAATCGTCCTATTTCGTAGTATTTTTATTTTATAATTTACGATTTAACGTTTCATTTCAGACGAAAGAATGCGCCGATATCATCAAGAAATCGTTGCAGCAGATTATGTAATACTAGTTAATGTGATATTAAAGTATAGTTGTTGGCCATTATTTTTATTATTTTTGTTATCGTTATTAAGTTGTTATGTTGTTAAGTTGTTAAGTTGACTATTTGCAGGATAACTACTACTGCTTGATTAACTACTGCAATTGATGATTTATTTTATAAGATTATTTAATAAAATGTTATATTTTAAATTGCTTATATTTTAATATTAGGTAATAAATAATATATAATTGCGCATATAAACCAATAGAGTTAAAATTATATATAACATTATATCAAATATATACAACATTTATTTGAAGAATATCATTAAATAATAGTTATTACATTTTTATAATTGGCAAGATAAATATAATATATTCATATTTTTAAAATGAAAATATATATTTAATAATAATTAAGATATGTTTTTATTTTTAAATTCAGTTTAAATTGTATTAGTAATGATACAATATATATGTTATATAAAGAATTAACATTATATGTATAAATAACGATGAGATATACTTTGAGTTTAATTAGTTTTAAGATTATAGTTAATTTCTTCTAAAGTATGCCATTTAAATTGAATTAACAACAAATCGTGGTACATATTTTTCTTATAGCTTTGTTTTGAGCTATACTTATATCTTTTGATGTTGGATCATAATTATTCCCCCAGATATAAATACAATAAATAAGATGGCAATGAAATACAGAGTAATATATTTGTTTAAAATATTAATGGGTACAATATTATTTAGTTTTCTTAGATAATGCATAATAAAGTTTAGATTTAACTATATTAGTTTGTAGTTTCCAATTTAATGTTTGTATTAATTATTACACCAAAGAGTTTGATTGAATTTGTTTGAATAATTACATTATTATTTAATAGATGATTTAGCTTTATTATTATTAAATAGTTAGTATTTCTTAAATTAATTGTTAATTTATTTAATGATAGCCATGTATCAATATGTTTTTGAGTTTTATTCATGGAAATTTCCATTGCATGAATATTATTTTCACGGAATATACTAGTATTAAATGGTTATTAATATTTACAAGTATGATAATTAAAACATGTACATTACAACTTACTACAGGTTACATTAGTTACCCAAGTGATCTTTATTGTAACCATTATAACTAGTGTATAATTTAACTTTTAATATTAAATCAAATATTCATACAATAGACAAATTAGAAAAATAATTAAAATAATATGATTAAATCTCTCCTCTCTAATCTGGTTAATTATTGAACTTTTTGTTAATCTGAATTAAAACAGAATCTATAGCTTACAATAAGCTTAATATTAATTACGCTCATAATAAATTAATCTTAAAATAATAAAATAAGCTTAAATATACTAAACGGTTATCGGATTGAGTTATTATAATCAGATATTCATTATTATGATCAAATACGTTATATATTTATACAAACGGCTTCACCCCTTAGATGTCTATGATTATGATCATACATTAATATAATTAAATTAAAAATATATTATGTAATAATATAAAAATAATGAATATGAATTTAATTGGATGAAATATACAATATAATTTAATTTACTAATCAATATATCAAATTAATTTTAAAATAGATAATATATATATGAGTTTAACTAAAAATGACATATAAAATATATATTAGTTTGTAATTTAATAAATTATTATCTGATAAAGGTTAAGACATAATTTTAAATTATTAATTTCATAAATATTATATATTATATATTACCCTACCAGGTAGGGCCTATCCATCGATATAATTAAAGTTCTTTCTTTATATCGATAACCCTACCTTGTAGAGTTTTATAATGTATATATATATATATATATATATATATATATTTATATATATAACTGTATATAAAAGTATACTTGTATATATATACCAATGTTTTAAATATTCTGATGGCCAATTTTACTTTTTTAACCATACATTAATGTTGACATTAAACTTGACAATTTGTTATAAATATTAGTAAATAGTATTCACTAAATACAGACTTTTTATTTAGTCATATAAATTATATTTATATAGACATTTCCCAGCAAATAATAATAGCAGACTTAAATATTTTTAATAAATTTAAATATTTTTAAAGCAGTAATTTGTAATCAGATTTTCGAACATTCTGATTTAAAATCTGCTTTAATTCTACTGATTTAAATCTGATTAAATTATGATAAGTTTAAACAGTGATATAAGTTTTAAATCTGCTTAAGAAAGTTTAAATTCATATTTAAATCTGTTTAAAATTCTAATTTAGTACTGATACATTTCTGATTAAAATACTGATTTATTACTGCTTTATTTTTGATTTAAATTCATATTTATTACTGCTTTATTTGTGATTTAAATTCTTATTTATTACTGCTTTATTTTTTATTTAAATTCTGATTTATTATTGCTTTATATGTGAGTAAAAACTATATATATATATATATATATATATATATATATTTATATATTAAGATATCTATATATAATTTTTACTCACATATAAATCAGTAATAAATCAGAATTTAAATAAAAAATAAAGCAGTAATAAATTATATGATAAACCAAAAATTCCATAATAATGGCAAAAATTAAATAATATATTTATTAAAATGATATAACCCAGGAATGGAGCTTTATCCTTGCTATATCTATAGCTCATGGAATGACAAATATCTTTGTAAAGGTTCAATTTCTGTCATCAGGACGTATAATTCTTCACTATCGACTCTCTTTCAAATAATTGATTAATAATAAATAAAACATATGAATTTAATTACCATTTACTTTTCATATATATATCGGCCTCAATTCTAGGGGCGGGCGTGCTAGACATGTTTTTATCGTTATACTATAGTACGGGGTGTGTTGGGTTTTAGGTTGGGTTTGGGTTTAGCTATACAGTTCGTAGCAGAGTAACATACACCTACGGATAGTGGATCAACCCCCGCAGAGAACAACACAGTCGCCAACGTAGGCAGCAAACAGTAATAGCAGCATAACATCATATGTAATAGCCTCAAATGTTTACATTGTACTATTATGCTGATATTATGCTGCTATTAAATGTCTATTATGCTGAATCTATTATCTTGAAACTTTCAATCTAAATTAAATAATTAAACAAAATAATTAGATATAACATTTAAACTGACAAAGGTAGGTTATAGGTTACCTATAGGTTATATATCAAAATAATTTATTTATAAATACATATATGAAATATAGGTATAATATGGTATACCTAAAATAGTTATCTAGAACATACCACAGCGGTATCTTTATCACGTAATTCTATTTCCTCCAAAGATGAGATGAGTTAAATTAATCTTCTCTATTGAACGCATCATATGTTCTGAAAATATAAAAATAATAAGTATTGTAAGAATCAAATTATATGTTTTGTTTACGTGTATACACGTATACCATATAGGGGTGTCCAATCAATGTTATACAAACTATGGACACTGCCCAGCAAACAGGAATAGCACCCTTAAAGCATCTTAGTTGAGCACCATTTTACACACATGCTTTAAATAATGCTCAACTAGTTAAGCACCTATATAACACCTATATGGCATTATTAAAGCATTTTTACATGTCTTATGGGTGCTAAATTAAAGAACCTTTATGGAATTATTAAAGCATTTTTACATGTCTTATGGGTGCTAAATTAAAGAACCTTTATGGAATTATTAAAGCATTTTTACATGTCTTATGGGTGCTAAATTAAAGCACCTTTATGGCATTATTAAAGCATTTTTACATGTCTTATGGGTGCTAAATTAAAGCACCTTTATGGCATTATTAAATCATTTTTACATGTCTTATGGGTGCTAAATTAAAGCACATTTATGGCATTATTAAAGCATTTTTACATATCTTATGGGTGCTAAAGTAAAGCACCTTTATGGCATAATTAAAGCATTTTTACATGTCTTATGGGTGCTAAATTAAAGCATATTTATGGCATTATTAAAGCATTTTTACATGTCTTATGGGTGCTAAATTAAAGCATCTTTATGGCATAAGTAATTTCATTAGAATCATTTCCTGGAACGGGAACGGATATAAAAGTAGGAACGGGAACGCAGAAAGGAACAGTTACAGAATAATGAACGGGAACGAGAACGCGTAGACAGAAATATAGTAACTTTACAAGTATGGAGATTTATATAGTATTAATTCAAGATATTTGTTATATTTATTTATAATCTATTACAATATAAATAAATTTATAGGATAATCATAAGTAGTAGGTTGAGTGAATATTTGGGGTTGGGAGGTAGTACTCGAGTAACGTTTAAACACATCTGAACGCATGCAGCGTCGACCGAAAATATATGTCCCAATATAAAAGTCATGATGACTACATTTTCACATTATATTCCTTCATACAGAATATTTATTCCACGTTCTATTAAATACTAAATATAATATAAGGTTGCATATGGAATCATGCTACTAGCATGTATCTAATGAGGGCTTCACAGAGATTCTATGATAATCACGAAGGCAGCACAGACTTCTATTGTCATCTCTAAGGCATCATATCATTGATTATCATGGAATTCTGTTGTCATCTTGAAGGCGACAAGTCATTAAATATCATGGACTGCTGTGGATTGATTGATTTTTTAGTTGAAGGGGAAACAATAACTTCACGAGTGTAATAAATACGAAAAGACCAGTTTTTAAAACTATCCAACTTGAAATATTATAAATATTATTTTTGCGCAGATGTTATAATAATAATGTATTCTATCATACGCTGGCTTTTTTTTATTATAAACATTATATTGTATCATATTGTATATATAGGGAGTGTCATATATTTGCTTCGAAAAATCTTTGGTATAAGTATAAATATTTGCTAACGTTATTGTCATATTGAAGAAGAAAGGTCATAGGTTGATGTTGTCATCTCTAACGCACCACGTTACTAAATATCATGGACTGCTGTTGATGAATTAAGTTTATATTTATCATAATATATAGTTGAAAATATTAATATTTTCTAACGTATTTATTATCTCGAAGGCGAAAGTACATGGACTTCTCTTGTTTATCTTGAAGATGTCGTGTCAATGATAATAATGGATTGCTGTTGTCATCTAGATGGATATATAATATATACAAATAAGATGATAAGTAAACTTATATATTTAATAAGTTAAATTAATAAGTTTAGAGTTTATACCGAGCTTATACGATGAAGATGCCTATCTATATTTTATAAGTTATAACATTATAACGCATCGTCGTGTTGACTGTGCATTGTAGGCTAGTCTGTAGCCTTTGATTTCAAAATACGGGTTTTATTGCTAACAACCTATATTCACATATTTTTATAAATATAACATATTCAAGATAGCAAATAAAATAAGATAACCAAATAAAAAATGGTATAAACTACATTATTTTATTATTCAATAAGTAATGTATAAGATAATATAATCACTACCAATATACTAGCTCTAGCCATAAACATAGTCACATATGATGGTATACCTACATCATCCAAACTTTGAAATCATAGACTACATTGCTCAGAAACTATCGTTGGCACCCATCTATGAAAACTGCAATACCATGATGTACTCCATAAGTTGAAAAGTCCATAAAAATTATCTCGCACAATGTTAATTTAAATAATTATTTATAAATAGTAGAATTGATATTGAACACTAAATCACCAAACCAAATTAAAACACTCCAAACGAGATAAGGGGTTACCTTACATATTATATAGTATATAATATAGGTATAATTAATATTAATATTTAAAAAAAACTAATCAATTATAAATTAAATCCTAGTTATAGTAGTATATATTAAAAATCACACGCGCGAGCGATCTAAATAACAATAGTTACGGTTTTAAATAGATCGCGAAATTTGGTATATATTTTATGTTTTCATAATTATTATAATTTCAAATTATCTTTGATAGTATAAACATATATATTTATAAATATAGTATAATAATTATACTAATTCATAAGTATACTATAATAAACAAATTACTAGAATATATATTTCTACTGTTAAATATACTATATTATTATAATAATCATATGTAAAGAATAATAATTATGAACATATAAAATGTATACGTATATTATTATAGTTATTATGTATCTATAGTAAATTATATATATATATATATATATATATATATATAGGTTATTATATAACCATTATATATATATATAGGTTATTATATAACCATTATATATATTAAATATATATTTAATTAAATATATATAATGTGTTATATATAGGTTATTATATAACCATTATATATATTTAATATATATAATATATTTAATATATATAATATATTTAATATATATATATAATTATTATTATAATAATATATAATGTATTATATATATATATATATATATATATATATATATATATATATATATATATATATATATATATATATATATATATATATATATATATCAGTATTATGTGTACACGTTGGTTTAACAAATACGCATAGCTAAGCTATGACACGCCCATATATAGAGGCGGGCGTCTCAACTCCGAAAGCGCGCGCTCAGATATCGAATAAACTATTAGTCATAGATTTGTGGTGCCTCTAGTCTGTGTCTACGATATTTATTAGAGGTTAAAGTAACTTTAACTTAAAGTTTAACTATATTTAATAATAATTATTGAAATCTTAGATTTAATCTACTAAAATTGGTTTTACATCTAATTATTGGAGTTCGTAATTGCATTCGAGTTGGTGTGAAACCCCTTTTACAATTAAGCATTAATTTTATTTTAAATGTTGGATTTAAATATTAGAGTTAAACTTTAAAGTTAAAGTTAAACCCCTTTTATAATAACGATATTATAATAATAATAATAATAATATGATATTATTAATATTAAATATCGGATATTTTAAATATAGTTACAACAGTATATATATATATATACAATTATATTATTATATAATATAATAATATGTCTACTTACTATTTTGTTGTACTTTAATGTCTTAGAAATTGAATTATATGATATATGAAAACTTAGATTTCAAATTAATTTTTAATTATATTGGTTGTTGATAAATATTAACAAAGATTATAAGCTTTGTATATTACAGAATACAGTATAATACAGAATTATTAAATGCATAGATTTATATTTTATATTGTAAACTATAAATCGATGGTGAAAAAACATATTTTGCTATATATATTTGCAATATATCCATATATTTATAGTTTATATATGTATACTAGCCGTACCCGACTTTTTGATTGTTTGTCTATCTATTGTGTATTAATTATAGCTATTCTTTATTCTGCATTATTATTTTTTTAATATTTCAAAAATTATTTGAAAAATAAAACAAAATATTTAAAAAAATACAAAATATATTTCAAAATATTACAAAATATATTTTAAAAATATGTCGAAAAATATTTAAAAAAAAATATAAAAATATTTCAAAAAAATATTGTTTTTTTCAAAAATGTCAATAAAAATATCCAACAAATATTTTAAAAAAGCATCATGATATTTTTTTCGACTTAACTTGGTACAACATTCAAAAATGTAGGGTGTTTTAATATAAATGCTTAAATATGCTTAAATATGAATGCCATAATAATGTTTTATAGGTGCTTTAATACAATGTAAATGCTTTACAGGTGCCTTAAATGCTTTAAATATAAATGCTTAAACATGCTGAAATATGCTTAAATATGAATGCCATAATAATGTTTTATAGGTGCTTTAATACAGGGTAAATGCTTTACAGGTGCCTTAAATGCTTTAAATATAAATGCTTAAACATGCTGAAATATGCTTAAATATGAATGCCATAATAATGCTTTATAGGTGCTTTAATACAAGGTAAATGCTTTACAGGTGCCTTAAATGCTTTATATATAAATGCTTAAACATGCTGAAATATGCTTAAATATGAATGCCATAATAATGTTTTTTAGGTGCTTTAATACAAGGTAAATGCTTTACATGTGCCTTAAATGCTTTAAATATAAATGCTAAAACATGCTGAAATATGCTTAAATATGAATGCCATAATAATGTTTTATAGGTGCTTTAATACAAGGTAAATGCTTTATAGGTGTCCTAAGGGTGTTTTAATATAAATGCTTAAACATGCTTAAATATTAATGCCATAATAATGTTTTATAGGTGCTTTAATACAATGTAAATGCTTTATAGGTGTCCTAAGGGTGTTTTAATCATGCATAATGCTTTATTGGTGCTTTAAGGGTGCTATTCCTGTTTGCTGGGTGCCCAATGGGCACTGCCCATAGTTTTATAACATTGATATGACACCCCTTATTTATATTGTATGTAAATAATATAAATAAGGGGTGTCATATCAATTATATATGTCGTGCGTTTACACGACGTGCGCCCATCGATATAACCGAAAGAAACTTTCTTTATAGCGATGCTATTGCCTGGTATCACGACGCACGACGTCGCACGTACATTGTATGTCCTACATTGTATGTCCTACATTTCTGCCGTCTCGCATGACCGCCTCACGCGCAGACGGCTGCGGATATATGAATATATATTTTATAATATTTTAAATGTGAATAATTTCTATAATTGATAGGTATATTAATAGATGTTATACTTAAACGTTTTTAAAACATCTGTCTACTGTTTTAATAATTATTAAGTGTTAAAGCCTGATTTAATTATTATTTAATAATCTCCACATATAATATATGTTTAAATATGTCTTAAAATTTATTACTGATTTTAAGTATGTTATTATTGTTTGCTGGATTACATATATATTCTATATATATATATATATATATATATATATATATATATATATATATATATATATATATAGAAAACTCCAAAATAGATATCAAGTATCTAACCTTGAATCTGATCTTAAATCTTTCAAAGTATGCCGTTCACTCTATAGGACTAAACTTATCACATTAAAATCCTCCTACTTTACTGATAAGTTAAATAACTTTGGTATGTCTTCCAAACAAGCATTTCAACTTTCATTTAAATTAATCGGTCGAGATCAGAATAGACGTCTTCCTGACCATTCTGACTCCTATCTGTGCACTGCTTTTTCCAATTTCTTTCAACGAAAGATATCTAATGTTATCGATTCTCTCCCAAGATTTGATGTTGCACTATTTGATGTTACTTTCATTACCTCTTCAAATCATTGGTCTTGTTTTACCCTTCCATCTCAGGCATTTGTTCTTTCATTAGTGACTTCCCTCAAATCTCACTCCCCTTTAGATCCTGTTCCATTGGTCTTACTTCGTTCCATTTCTCCCTATATAATTGGTTTGATTACTAATATTATCAATGTATCTCTTATTACTTCTACTGTTCCACAATCGATGAAACACTCGTATATTACCCCACTACTTAAAAAACCGACTTTAGATCACTCAAATTTGACTAACTATAGACCAATATCCCAACTCTCGTCAATATCAAAGACTTTAGAACGAGTTGTTTCAACCCAGTTAATACATTATATAACTACAAACAATATTGCTGATTGTTTTCAAAGTGCGTATCTCCCACACCGCAGCACAGAAACTGCCCTCAACCTTATTTTCAGTGACATTCTTTTATCTCTTGACACCAAATGCCCATGTTATCTTATTCTACTAGATTTATCGTGCGCTTTTGACTCTCTTAATCTAATTATTCTTTCGTATCGCCTGCGTGAGATAGGAATTAATGGTCAAGTACTCAACTGGTTCATGTCCTTTGTCTCAAATAGAACTTCTTCTGTTAAAATTAATTATTCTTTATCACAACCATTTACTAACTCATACGGTGTTCCGCAAGGCTCCGTACTCGGGCCCATTTTATTCATAATCTATATATTACCTATTAGATCAATATTTCTTAAATATCCTCATCTACATTATCATCTTTATGCAGATGATTTGCAAATGTATACGTCCTTCCCACCATCATGTAACACTGAATCTATTCAATTAACTATTTATAACTGCATTACTGAATTAATTACATGGTTCTCCACTAACTCATTATCATTAAATATGGCTAAAACTAATACCATTATTTTATCTAGATCCTCTTCCCCTTTAACTATATCCCATCCTTTTTTACGCTCCCTTCCTATTTCCGAATCAGTGACTACCCTAGGTATTACCTTTGATAACAAGTTCAATGTATCGTTGCAAATAACAAATGTAATTCGTATATCTAACTATTATCTTTACAATATTAGAAAGACACGTAATAAACTTACTTATAACTTAACGAAGTGTTTACTCGACTCCCTTGTATTCAGTAGACTTCGTTATTGTTGCTCATTATATACTACTCTCCCACTTTATTTAATGCACAGATTTGAAAATATTCAACGTCGTGCGGTTAGAATACTGTACAAGCTCAAACGTCGTATGGATGTTTCGATTACATCTCTGATGATTTCTCTTGGTTGGCTTCCGTTTCATTCTCAATGCAAGTTTCGTCTCCTGTGCATAACGCAAAAGCCATTTACCGATCTATTCCCGAATATCTCGCTACGTTAATATTAATTCGTTCCGACTCCCGACCTCACCGCTCTGGATCCACAATGGTTCTACACCAACCAATTACTTCTACGAGATTTGCTGAAGCAGCATTTGCTGTTGCAGCACCAAAATATTGGAACTTGTTACCAACTGATATACGTATAACTAAATCTGAGTCATTATTTAAACGTAAATTATATAAATATTTTCTTTATTTGTAATTCCATTTAATATCATTGTTCTCGTTATTATGTATTGTTCTAGTTTTCGTTCTTTACTATTATTTTTTGTTTATTTTTATTTTATTATATATGACGCCGATAAACATATAATGTTTTGTTAGTCAATAAACTATTTAATAATAATAATAATATATATATATATATATATTGTATATATATATATATATATATATATATATATATATATATTTATATATATATATATATATATATATTATATACATATGTATATGTATTGTGCACAATGTATACTATATATATTATATATATAATATATATAATATATATATATATGTAGCAGAAATAATTTTTTTTGTATTTTAATAATAATAATAACATCAGATTTGGCATAAAGCCTGGGTGAATGAAAAAGCATGGATTGTCAAGTATTTCACTCATTAATATAATGAGGAGAAAAATTTAAATAAATAAAAGCAATAAACGAGTGTAATAAATAATATAAAATGAATCAAAATCAAAAAATCAACATTTTTGAAATATATTTTTGAAAATATCGGTTAAAAATTCTAAATAAACAAGTATAACAATAACATTTATATTTTCGTATATACTGGCAAAATTCAACTTTTGTAATTCAATACTTGAATAGGTAGTTCCCAAGACTTACTTTTGAAAAAATAATATTATTGTATTCTATTATTATAATCATTTGCTTTCCACCAAAAACTAATCATTTAAAACAAGTCAAAATATTATTAAAATATCAAAAATGTGCTAATTATTAAATAAAAATATTAAAAAACTAATACAATAATATTAAAAAACTCCTCAAAATCTAAATCATGATTTGATGCATCATTTAATAAAATTTATAAACCATTATTTATATTTATATTTATAAATGAACATTTAAATATTTAAATATAAATATAAATATATATAATGGTTTATTATATATATTTAATTAGTTATTTTTTGTTTTTGTATTATGTAATAATTAAAATTAAGTAAAAGAAAGTAATAATTATAAAATTATTATTATTATTATTATTATTATCAGATTTGGTTTTAACAACCGGGTAATTGTAGAAGCAGAGCTTATCGAGACAATTACCCTTTATTATTTTGACAAGTCCTAAAAAGTACAATTATAATTGGAATAATAAATTCCTAAAAAAAAGAATAAACTATATATAACATAATGTTATATCTAAGTTGACTTCCTGTTTACACTAAATCTAATTATGAATAAGATCAAATAATTGTACTTATGAAGGACTTGAAAAAATTATCAAAAATCATCATATAATATATAAAAATAAACAAAATAAACATTAAGAAAACTAAAACGACTAAAAAAACTAAAAACAGACAAGAAAGGTTAAGAAGAGTAAATATATGAAAATTTAATATAAAGAATAATAAATATATGTTTGGCAATTATACAAAAATATATTTATAAATTATCTACACAAAGTAAAAAATATTTAGATAGTTTTCATAAGTCGAAGAGTAGTTATATATAACTATAGTATAAAATATGGAAAAAAGAAGAAATTAATGTAAAAGTCTGAGTAAAGATAAAATGTATTAAAAATATTATATAATATTATATAAAAGCGTAATTATAGTATAAAATATGGATAAAAAGGAGAAAGCAATGTAAAAGTCTGAGTAAAGATAACATTTATTAAAAATAGTAAACTTATTAAAAATTAAAAAAATTTTAAAATATAATTTGAAGTAGAAAAATAATAGTAGATTAAAAAATCACAAGGTTAAAAAATAATTAAAAATATTATTACTGAAAAGGGAAATAGATACTAATTTTCTTTTATCAATATTTAATTCATTCCAAAGTCGTGGTCCATATGACATTAAAGAATTATTCATATAGTTATATTTATTATAAGGTTGAATGAAATCAAAAGTACTTCTTGTATTAATTTTTTTTTTAGTTATTCTTTTATAATGTTTATAAATACTTGGACTACAAGTTTTATAATATATTCTATGCATAAATATTAGTGTTTTATATTTACACAAATCAAAGATATTTAATAACTTATGATCAATAAATAATTTTTTTGAACTAAAATCTATAGGTTTAGAAAAAACTAATTTTAATACTTTTTTTTGTATAACATGAATACAGTCTATATTAGATTTATATGTATGCCCCCAAATTTCTAAACAATAAATTAAATGGGGATAAAAAAGTGCATAATAAAGTTTAATTAAGGCAGAATGATACATTTTTTATGATCCAATATATTTTTAATAATTTATTCTTTAGAAATTGAAAATGAGATTTCCAGTTCAATGAATTATCAATGATTAGTCCAAGGAACTTTGTTTCAGATACTTGAACTAGAAGCTCATTTTCAATTTCTATTTCAAATTATATATCATTTCTAAATGACATGCAGTGAGTTTTATCAATGTTAATTGTCAACTTATTTGATTTTACCCATAACATTATTTCATTAATTGTCAGCTGTAATTTAACTTTTAGTTAGTTGGCTGAACAATCACTAATTATAATATTGGTGTCATCAGCAAATAGTATAAAAGTATTATTAATAGAGCAGGTCGGCATGTCATTAATAAATATAAGAAAAAGAAGCGGCCCAATAATAGAACCTTGGGGGACACCGATATCTATATTAGTAGTAGTAGACATACAGTTATTATAATTTGTAAATTGACTTCTGTCTTTAAGATATGATGATAACCATGATAGAGGTAATCCTCTTATACCGTAAAAGTCAAGCTTTTTTAAGAGTATTTCATGGTTGACTGTGTCAAATGCTTTTTTTAAGTCAATGAATAGGCCAACACAGTATTTATTGGAGATCAGAGAATCAATAATAGCTTTTTGAAGGGTTTCTATAGCATGGAGGGTACTGAGGCCTTTCCTAAACCCAAATTGTGAACTACTAATTATGTTATGAAAATCACAGAAAGAAAGTAATCTTGAAAAAAACAATTTTTCTAAGATTTTCGAGAATTGAATATTCAAACATATGGGTCTATAATTATTAAAGTCATTTTTATTACCTGATTTATATATGGGAATAACTTTGGATTTTTTAAACAAATTTGGAAAAGTGCCTGTTGAAAAAGAAAGATTAAAAATATATGTTAAAGGTTCAGCTATAGTGGATGAGATTAATTTTATGAGTTTCATAGATATATCAAGTTCATCCTTAGATATTTTTGGAGAAAAATTATCAATAGTTTTAATGACCTCACTACATGTGATTGGAGATAAAAATAATGAATAATAATTACTATTTTTAAGGTAGTCGTTGAACGATGTATTAGGTGAACAAATGTTCTTAGCTAGTTTACTACCGACTTGTATAAAGTGTTCATGAAATTTATTTGCTATTATTTCATCTTTTATTTCCTTTCCATGTATATCAAGTACTGATATTTTTGAATTATTTTTTTGTATAGGATTTATCAATGAATTTATAATTGACCATGTAGTTTTAATGGATTTACTGTTATCCAAAGATTTAGTATAAAAATCCTTTTTACACTTTCTTATAATATTCGTGAGATCATTTTTATATTTTTTATATATCCTAAGATTATTAACATTTCTATTATTTATATATTTTATATACAGCTTTTGTTTTTTATTACATGCTTTCTTTAAACTTTTTGTGAACCAAGGAATATCTTTTTTGCGAAAAATATTATTAGATTTATGTTTTTTAAGGCATGTTTTATCATAAATTTTACTAAAATGTGTTATAAAAAGGTCAAGAGAAATATTAATATCTTCAGATATTATAAATGTCCAGTTTGTCTTATTAAGTTCTTTCATTAATTTATTAACATTGTTAGTGTTATTTATATTGTGAGTTATATTGGAACATTATGTTTACATTTGAAACGTGTTTTATTTAATTTCATTAAGATAAAAATTGGCAAGTGATCAGTAAATTCATATTGTAAAATACCAGATGAAATATAAGAAAAATGTGCATTATAAACAATATTGTCAATCAATGTAGAGCTATTATTACTGATACGTGTTGGTTGATTTATAGACTTAAATAGGTTTTGTAATTGCAATGTGTTTAAAAAAGAATCTGTAATAGTATTGGCTTTAAGTATGTCTATATTAAAGTCCCCACAGAGAAATATATGTTTACCATTATATACATTGAATTTTTCAATACAATTATTTAGATAAACAAAAGAATCTTTTTCCAATGAGGGAGATCTATAAATTGAACTGATTATAATATTTCTAGTATCAAGTTTAATTTCTATAGTAATTGTATCAATGTAAAGGTTACTAAGAGATAGAATGACAATATTATTTGTAGAAAATGAACTCTTAATATAAATAGAGACGCCACCAGCTTTTTTGTGATTTCTAATAGTGTGAAAAGAGGTATATCCCTGTAATTCAAATAGATTCATATTAAATTCATTATAAATGTTCATTATAAATGTTGTTTTCATCGGGTTTTTGTATATAGGTTGATTTTTGTGATTTTTAATTATGTTATTTGTTTCCATATAAAATGATATATCAATGAACTGTCGTGTAGCAATATTATAATCTGAATTATATTAGATTTAATAATATTTTTTCCAAGTAATAATTATAAAAGTATAAATGTTGTTTTCGTCGAGATTTTGTATATATTGAGTTTTGTGATTTTTATTTATGTTATTTATTATATTTATATAATTTGTTTTTTTTCCATAGAAAAGGGACCAATGAACTGTCGTGTAGCAATAATATAATCTGAATTATATTAGATTTAATAATATTTTTTCATTTTTGATTATACCTTGACACGTGGAGGTTTGTATAAAATTACATTGCACTATTTTACATAGTAATTTTGTATATAGGTATTATTTAACAGAATTAGAGTATGGTTTTTTATCTTATATTTAATAAAAGTGTAATCAATACTCATAGACATAGGAGCGAACTTCGCTCCTATAGGATATATATGACATATATGTCTATGTCAATACTACACATCCATCTATCATTTGGAGTGGTGTCTTATCTTCACATTTATTTCAACCATTAATTGTTACATATATATATATATATATATATATATATATATAATATATATATATATATATATATATATATATATATATATATATATATATACATTTTATATGCATATATGTGTATATATATATATAGGTAAATAAATGTAATAAATGTAAATAAATATAAATATGTTTCGTATAACTAAATAAAAAGTCTGCTTCATTAATGATAGGATGACATGTAAAATTATAATAGTATGCGCATCGTTATCAATATATATATATATATATATATATATTGTTTAGTGACTATTATTCAGTGAATCACGCTTAATTGATTCTGAATTGAATTAATTATATAGAATTAATCTAGTTCTATAGAACTAAATCATAACATCCGTTGATTACATACGTTATACAAGTCAGTATACTATGCCTATAGGCCTACTTCAATCTATTATTAGAAATATAATCATCACGCTTACAACATTAGCGACAGCGGTGTCCAGTGATGAATATTGACCAGTGGCTAACTCGGTATTACAGTGAGAAGACTATAACTGAGATAGTAGGTTTTTGTATGTATATTGTTGCTTTGCATCCTACATGTCCTACATATGTATCCATAGTATCCTATGTCTATAGATGTCCTACATGTATACATGTAGGACATCTATAGACAAATATAATCATTATTTAATTATCGCGACGTTCGCAAGTTTACTATACTACTCATAGATTTATAGTTTACTTATTTTATTTATTTTATTTTATTTACTTATTTTATTTTACTTATTTACTTATTTATGTATACTATAAATCTATGACTATAGTATACGAGATTATTTTGTAAAGTACCTATAGGCTATATATATAGGTATATACCTATAGGTACCTATATATATATATATATATATATATATTTGTATAACATTTTCCTATATACATATACATGTTGTTATTATAAGTGTATTATTGTAAATACTTAACAAAATGCCCAGCTAACATTAATATCCCCATAATAGCAGCATAATAGTGTAAATAATAGCCCCAAATGTTTAAAGTGTGCTATTATGCTGCTATTGTGTTGCCATTAAAAGTCTATTATGCTGCTATTATAATTATTAATGATATTTTGCAGCTATTATAATAATAGCAACATAATATAAGCCTAATATCATTACAAATAAATAGCAGCATATTATACGTTTTATGGCAATATAATGACAGCATAATAGCATTACAAATTAATAGCAGTACCTATAATATACTTTTAATAGTAACACAATAGCAGTTTAATGGCACAATGTAAACACTTAAGGCTATTATGCTACTATTATAAGGCTATAATTGTTAGTTGGGTGTATAGGTGTATAGGTGTATACATAACCATATTTATGTGTAAATAGTATAAATGTATACATATATATATATGTACATATATATATACATCTCGCCACCTGTAAATAAATTATAGATTACTTCTTGCAGTACACATTTGTATGTGATATATAGTAAAGTGTAATAGGTATATTTCAACACGTAACACTGCACAACGTGTGTACAAAATGTGTACATATAGGTAATATATTTATATAGGCCTATAGGCCTATAAGGTATACATTTATGCACCTCTATAACGTACTAATGAAATGTGTTCACTCGTGTATACATTTATTAGGTATACAATTGTATACCTATATATATACAATTGTATCGAATTTGAATATACTATTAAATAATACACATACATATATTATACAATTCTAATAAAATAAATTAATAATTAAAACAGATGAGGAAGAAAATATTGCCAAGGTGGACATTGTTATAGATAAGAAGGCTATGTCTAATATGACGATGAATATTCGCTAGATGGAAATTATTATGGTATGGAAAGGACTTATTTTAAAAATTATATATTTATATATATATATATATAAGTATAATAATAATTTTTCTTTCTATTATATTTTTTCAATTAATAAAATTGTAGAATTACATTGTTACATAAGGTAGGCCTAGTTGGAAAATGTAGTTTATAAAACCTGGTTTATTAACATATTTAAGGGGATATCCCCATGGGACGACCATTTTGTTATATTTTCATGTAAAGATATAGGTAACGCATTGCCTACATATATTGAGTGTTTTAACAATTGTTTAATCTATTTATTAAATTTATTTTTAAAATGTGTTATATAAAGGGGGTATCAGTATTTCCTTTTATTTACTATAATAATACTGGTATACCCTAATAATTGCGGAAATGTTTTTTAGAAAGTTAACGTCAATTGTAGTGAGATACCCCCTTTATAGTAGAGATACCCCCTATATTTAAAGTGGGTATCCCACGACAGCTTACTAGAAAATAACTTTCTAGCAAACATTTCCGGAAATACTGGTAGTGGGATACCCCCTATACAAAAGGACATTCATATATATAATATTAGAGAGAACAAAATTAATAAATATATTTTATATGTATAACAATATACATACTTTTTTTCACCAATTTTAATTATATTTTTGAATATGGGATCTCTGGAATTGTTCATACATATTTTATTTTATTTATATAGCAACAGAAATTAGGTAGATCGAGTTAGTACTTTTATCTAAACACTCATTTATATATGAAACATAGAAAAAATATTATTCAGAGTAAAACGCATTTGAAAAGTCAACAATATATACATTCAATAAAATTAAATAAATAAATTATTTGATAATAACATTATGCATTCAGATAATACAAAATCAATTTTATAAAGTAATATTTTATTATCTATATATAAATGTTATTTTTATAAAATTTATATATCAGATATAAAATATCATAACAATTTATATTGGTTAGGAATATAGATGTCAAAATAAATTATTTATTTTATAATGGCGTGCTATAAAATATTATTTTTATGCTATTTCTAAACTGATTTCATAGATAATTTTTTCTGTTACTAAATAATATATTATCAATCAATATTACATATTATAAATTTTGTTTTTTTTTTCGATTTTAACTAATTTATCTATTAGGATATCCCCTTAGATATAGATTATTTATTCCTAGTTGAAAACTACTCATAAAACCCTAATATTGTAAGGTTACAAATAAACTAAGTTTTCAGGTTATTCAACAACTTATGGTTTCCGGGCTATCTTGGAGCTACGTAAAGGAATAAATTCGGAATATGAATAGTATCAGAATAACTTCTGCAACATCGTCGATTAATATGGTCTAACGAGTATATCGGATTCAAGCTTAAAATCAATTGATTACTCTACAAGTCACTAATATTATATGTCTATGAAGCGTGATCACTGGTAGAGACATATGATTAAAAGAGCCTACACTTCGAAGGCAATGTACTGAGACTACTTGGAATAACCTAACGCCATACAAAAGTTATTATATTGTTCAATAAACTCGTGTAGAGTTGATAGATAAATATGAATCAATTTTAACCGCAGTCGAGAGAAGGACACCGACATGGGCATATCTCGCTAGATAATGGTCTGGCGAAAACTATACTTAGGTTGAACGTGCGAGATCTTGAGAAATACCTCTCTAGAACTGTATTATATCACGTATACGTGTACATCGAAGACTACAGGTAACACTCTTCACATGGTTGGGAATAGATGCGACCAGTGTAGATTTGTTGTTGACGCTAGTGAGAAGATTCCCTTACGATTCATAAATCTTAATTCACTTGACTAAAAGTAAAGGTGAGTGAGTGTAGGATATAACCTATATATAGGTTATATAACCTATAGGATATGACATTAATATTCCATTAATAGATTAACATATTGATTGATATACACATTATTTATTATATAAGCCACGACGATTAAATATAATGCATGTGTTACCTATTGAGGGAATTCACTAGTGAAAGTACTGATAATACTAATAATAATTGTTATTATAATAATAATAATAATAATAATAATAATAATAATAATAATAATAATAATAATAATAATAATAATAGCAATTATAGCGATTATTTATAATTAACCTTATTTAACCGGATGTTATATTATGTAATCTAGGGTAATAATATAATAGTTATAATAACACAGATTAGTGTGTGAGAAATTATATATACGTTCGTGTACTATAGATGGTGTACTTATTAATTTTATATCAACATTACATAATAGAATGACCACAATAGAGGTAATAATAGAGGTAACAAAAAAGATAACAATGGTATAAAAATAGGCCCACCTTCTAACTGTTATTGACTCGAGTGCAATTGTTTAAATGGCAATGTATATTTCTATAATCGCTAGCATCATAAAACAATACCGTATACCGACACACCTCTTTGTAATTAATAATTAATATGTAATCACACTCACTTTATACCGTGTAACTATTATAGGTATACCTATAATATTTAAAGTTACATTATCAATGTCAATATAAAAATATATTTTCATAGACAACTAAGAAATCTCTTCGTTCTCTATGTATATATATATATGAATTTACATTGAAAATAATGGATGCGTGTATGTTATACAAGTTTACCTATGTATTACCTACCTGTACACCTATATACGTTTATCATAATATACATATATATAAACATTTTTATTATACGAGTTAAAATTACTAAAATCACCATAAAATAGTATGACTAACAATAACTATTTCTATTGTTATATGGTGGTATAGCTATAGTTGCGGTTCCAAGCGAAATATACAATGTACATTGTACAGTGTACACTCTTTGTAAGAAGATTTAAATCCAAGAAATGTAATATACATGATTTATTGTTTACTTTCAAAGGTAATAAACTAATCCCCCCCCCTTATATCGTTGTACCACACCCTAATATGTAAATCTATGTATATACAAGTATAGAATTAAGGTAGTTAATAACGTCACGTTAAACACGTGTTTAATACCAAGGATCTCGATGCCATTATAATTAATGTAAGTTAATAGTTATCAAATTATAATTATTAATTTCCATATCAACCATATTAAAATGATATTAAAAGTAATGGCGTCATTATTATTATTATCTGATTTTGAAATAGCGGTAAAAACTGCGCTTATAAATAGTTTACTATAAATAGACTTTGTGGTCTGCGACCAGTAATTACCTGATTCCGAATGCGCACGATGTGAGGCGCCGCACGTGGTGTGCTGTACGATACGCACACACACACATACGTGTGCAGTTATTGCATCGCTATAGCAACGCGTACAGTGTTGTATCGAACGTTGTTGTATCGAACGTTGTTGTATCGAACGTTGTTGTATCGAACGTTGTTGTATCGAACGTTGTTGTATCGAACGTTGTTGTATCGAACGTTGTTGTATCGAACGTTGTTGTATCGAACGTTGTTGTATCGAACGTTGTTGTATCGAACGTTGTTGTATCGAACGTTGTTGTATCGAACGTTGTTGTATCGAACGTTGAAACATCGCGTTTACGCGAGTTTCACGTTTTATTGATCGGAATAAATCGTCAACAAATATTATATAAAATAATGAATACGCATTTATATATATACATTTTTAGAAATATTCAAACTCGCCAGGTTTCATATGTGAATAAACAACGAAATGCGATAATTAAAAAGGTGATTACCATTACTATCGGGGCTATAAATCACAGGTGAGGGGGCGGGCTCTACAACCCTCACTAGTATTACTTCTACTACCGCTAGTAGTAGTAGTAGTAGTAGTAGTAGTAGTAGTAGTAGTATTAGTATAGCTCTAGGTATATAAGACGCTGGAGTCATTCTTTTATTATCTCGTCCGCCGAAGTCCATTGTTTTTGTTGTTTTTGTTGTCGCTCAGATAGTATTACGTAATCATGTTGAAAATATTCCTCTTCACCCTAACCATTACGATTGTATACGGTAAGCTACGCATGCGTTCGTGCGCGCGCTTGTTTGTACGTGTGTGTGCGCGTGCGTTAGTCTCGATGTCGTTTATATTTGTATATACCTATATTAATATATTATTATTAATATATATATATATATACCTATAATATATTATTAATATATTATTATTAATATATATATACCTATATTAATATATTATTAATATATATATACCTATATTAATATTAACATTGTTATACTTTTATTCACATACCTATACCTATATTGCCAACAGCCGTAATAACTTGCAATAAGGATTGTGAGAAAATGCACATGAAATGTGACGAAGAAACGGACTTGTGTGTGTGTCCTACGGGATTTATGGGATCAAATTGTAACAAAAAAGGTTTTTGTTATTAAAACATATATAATTATAATTATAACATTAAAACATATCTATATAATACTAAATGTATATATATATATAACATATAATATATAATATATAATATATAACATATAATATATAATATATAATATATAATATATAATATATAATATATGTTATTTATACGAGATAGTATTGTGTTTATAATTAACTTAATAATTGTATAGTAGATCAACATAACATAATAAACTATAATTAATAATATAAATTTTCAAACTATAACGAACGAATACAGTAAACTAACAACATTATAATAAACTTATAATAGTACATAAAACAAGATATAGAATACAAATAAATATTACTTTTATGTGTTTTACATATATTAAAATACATAGTTTATTAATGAAACACGCGGTGAATGTATAGACAATGCATGGTATCATATGAATAACAGAGTGAAGTATACACGAGAACATATATGTTAATTAAATGTTAATTAAATGTTAATTAAATGTAAAATTAAATAAACCATTATAATAGCGTATATATATATATATAATACTTTTGATCGATTGACATATTCGCCCCCCGCCCCTTTAGATGTAACTACCCCTGTACCTAATTGTCCTCTGAAGGCTGTGAAAGGGAGGCCCCATTTCTACATACTCGGCGGTCACGTGAGACCCTGTGCTAAAGGAACGCGATTTAGTCTTCCCCTGTGTACCTGTATTCACGATGATTCCATTTCATTCTGATGTATCTAATGTATCTAATGTATCTAATGTACATATATCGCATACCTTTGTTAATTTATATTGCAATACCTCTTTCTATAAACGTGTAGGTAAATAATATGCAATTAGTATTATATGCAAATTTAATTATTATTTGTTTAATAAAATATATGTCATATTGTATTCGATACTTTATACTTTTCTGAATATTAATAAATATATATATATATATATATATATATTACTATTTATTTTAAATTAGATAGGAAGTAGTAATAGGATTATATATAAATAGATTATAGTTAATTAAATGGCATGGGTAATGTTATAATAATGTTATAATAATTATACAAATAACAAATTATACCATAAATTAAATAGCGATCGAGGTAATATAATATTATAATAAAGAGAAGAATAATTAATGAATTATTAGACATGTTAATATATAGATATGATCACCACTTTATGCCCTACATATGTATACATCCCTGGGTATACCTATATGTATAGTAACTAATGTAATCTCCGTAGTTTAACTATACAATTATCAATATTGTGAAATCATATTTTGTAATTTATAATCCATAGGTATTGCCTAATTAGGTACAATATGAATTAGTATACGCAGTTTGTATGTCGCTCAATCAAACTCTATTTAGAATACAAAATAATACAAATGTAGGCGTAACCTATATGAATTTAAACATAATATTTAAATTTATTAAATGTAAACCTATATGTATATGTATAAATATATGTATAATTAACATGTGTGTGTATAACCTATGTGTATAATTAATAATTTAAAAAGAAAAATCAATAAAAATCAATATTTTCAACATAAACTCTATAATCATTTCACATATATTAATGTTTTCAAAATAAATTAAAACAACAAATTAAAATTTACAAACAACAATATATGGACAGTCAACTTAATAACAATATTTCATCAAAATAATAATCTCTAGTAACTACTCTGATTAATAATATTTCAAGAAGACAGATGACAAATTATATTATAAATGTTAAAAAAATATATATCCAGATATCTGTATTTATATGAATCATCAGCTAAGGAATATGACTTTATTAACACTAGCATATACTTTAGTGTAATCAATGTTACAAATGTTAACCCAATACATTTACCTTACCTTAATGGGTATTCAGATTTATTTATTTTTTAAATATTTTATTTTAAAAATAGTTTGAATATATATTCTAAAATCTGTCAAAATATTATAGGTTAAAACTATCATATAATATAAAGTATCAAAAATGTGATTTTAGAATGTAACCTATTGTAATATAATTACAAAAAAAATAGCGAAAATTACTGATATCATAATATTGTTTTTCAATATTTTTAATTTAGTAATTTACAAATTTAAAAAAATAATATAGATATTTTAATAAATAATGACAATTATAAGTCAAATAATTTAATTTATTATAAAATCATAAGAACTAATTAAAATAATTTTAATTACCATAATGAGTCAAAAAGCAGACAAAAGATATGATCAATCTTTATATTGTCCATCGATTATCTCAGAATATTATTTTTTGTGCATAGAAATTGCAAAATGTATGCTAATAATCATGGAATCTTAGTAACATAATCACAGTATGTCTGCTATTATATTTTTATTTTATATAATGAAAATATTTTCAATTAGATTTAGAGATGTTATTTTTAAAATATTACTCAGTTTTTTCATAATTGAATGCCCTTTTTTAAAATAGAAATATTAAAAAAATAGAAATCTTATTATTATAATATTAATTTGGTATATATATATATATATATATATATATATATATATATATATATATATATATATATATTATCATTGTGAATAGTAATAGAATGCAATTTAAATTATGTAAGAGTCTTAATTATTTCATGAAATTTTGAAATTTAAAAAAAAAAGCTTATCTAGAGGAAATTCTCCGATTACCGACCCCCTCCTAATACCGACCCCCTCTCGTATCTCAGTAACTATAAGAGTTATCAAAAAATTATATATACATCAACTGTTAGTAATTTAATGATAAATATGAAGAAGTATTTTGTTTTAAAAAATATTTAATCCTACAATTGTTATTTGATAAAATGTAATATTCTGTTTTTACTTTTTAAATAATTGAATAATAACTTTTTTTAAATCATTGTAAATACTTTATTAATTAAAAGAAAACTTAATTGTATACATAATATTGTAGATCAATAAAATGTTTATAACTATTATAAAAAATAATTTAATTTGAATAACTATTAATCAATATATCTTAATTATAGCAACCCATATTATTTTCCTATTACCGACACCCTAAATTACCCTAATACCGACCCCATGTAATTTATAATATCCAATAAAAATAGATCCGTATTTTACTTTAAAATATGTCGTAAGTTGTTTTTGTATCATTGATATAGCTTTAGGATTCATGATTCCAGTTGATTATATACATACTGATTAATAAATAAATATAATATACACTATTTTATATAATTATTATAAAGTTTAAATTTAAATTTAATATTACTATTAAAACATAAATTCAATAATAAATAAATTGCGTGCATGTTATAATTAATTATATTTATGCATATCTACTATTTGTATTGGATATTATAATACTAAAATTATTTATACCATGACTAGTTTAGGGGGTCGGTAATAGGAGAAGGGGTCGGTTTAGGCACATGTATCCTATTACCGACCCCCCTGTTTATTCTTGTAAATATAATTATATCAAAAATTTAAAATAGCCATATTATTCATTGACATAATTTTACCCTAATTTCAAAATTTCAAATAAATATATTTAATATTAAATAAGTTATTACAAATAATCATTTAGGGGTCGGTAATCGGAGACTTACCCCTAATTACATTGAAAACAATAAACCGTATATCCCCTTAATAATTAATTGTATCTTAAACCGATTATATAATGAAATTAGTACGATGATCAAACATAATCAATTTAAATCCTCCCTAGATATTGATAACATTAATATGACTATTCTCAAATATATATAGTATATAACCTCTAATCCACTAAGAAATATTTGTATATTGTGATTGATCAATGGAATTTTCCATTAGAAATTATATTCAATTATATAAAAGTATTCTATTATAGACAACATATTTTCAATTAAACCTATATATATATATATAAAATAGTATCCATAATATAGACAACTAGACTAATACTCAGCCAAACATCAACAATTATAGAAAAATAATATATATATATATATATATATATATATATATATATATATATATATATATATATGTATATATGGGAAAGTAACCTATTACGGACACTTCACAATACATACTTTCCTTCTCAATATTATTACAATCTCCCCATTATTCAATTCCGTTTACCTTGACAAACTTTTTATTTTACCTTTCAAGTCAGTCTTAAATCTTGGTGTCATTTTCGACTATAACCTATATTTTTCTAGCCATATTCCTATAATTTCTAAAGCTGCTAATTATCATTTAATTAGAATCCGATGCAAACGTAAATATATTACTCGTCCCCTATGTGCTGTCCTTATTAAGTAACTTGTAATTTCTCTTATTGATTATTATTCTTCTTTTTATATAACCTTCCTGCTTCCTCCATCGCCCCATTAAACACAACCATCAGATAACCCATACGATCCAAAATCAATATTATAATATCTGACCATTCCTTAACTGACTCCTTTCAACTTCTGCTAAACTGTTTCCTCTATAATAAACGATCCCTAATTTGACTCCTTTCTCATACTCATAAATCTATATATTCATCTACTCCTTTATATATATTTTATTTACTCTTACTCCCATCCACCACCTACCCTACACGTTCAACTTCCAGTATATATATAATTCTCTCACATCCATCCTATCTTACATCCCAGAACGAGAGTACTCGAATACCGACACCCTAACTAAAAATCACCATAACTTTATTATTTCTCAATTAAATATTTCCAAATTTTATTTATAAGTATTAAGTAGATATATACATATTATATATATTTTAAAATGTAATTTAGTTTGTTTAATTCTGAGATAACATGGGTGTCGATATTAGGTGCAATTAGGGTGAAAATGTATGAAAATGTATGTTGCTTAGATACAAATTTCTAACCTTGTAACAAATTATG
Source organism: Osedax fenrisi (assembly GCA_964019155.1). Taxonomy (NCBI): domain Eukaryota; kingdom Metazoa; phylum Annelida; class Polychaeta; order Sabellida; family Siboglinidae; genus Osedax; species Osedax fenrisi. The sequence goes on from OZ025239.1 coordinate 103,959,504, forward strand.
AAAAATACAAATTTTTTTCGGCACATTGTAAAATATAATTATATCTATAAGATTTATTTTAAAATTTAAAATACCTACATTTTTAAATGATTGAGAATTGGTATTGTACTTCAAATATTTCATAAATTTAGTTGTTTGAGTTGTAATGAAAAAATCAGTTTTTTGTTTATAATTAAAAAAATATATATATTAAAAAAAAATTATACTTATTTGGATTAGAATTATATTGATTAACATTTCATACATTAATTATTTTGTGATTGGAATTATATTTTAGGAGATATCTAAGGTAGCGATATTACGTGCATGTCGATAGTATAGCACTCTCCCTTACATATATTTAATATTGATAGTATCTACATATTGGTAATATAAATATTATCTATATAGGTAATAATTATAATATATAACTATATTATTCATAAAATTAATTATAAATAATGTAATTGTAATTTAATTTATTGGTTCATCAATAATATATAGTTTATCTAGTGATATATGTGGTGTCCGTATTATAACACAGGGTGTCCGTATTCGGACATGGGTACCGAATACATACCCCCGACGGGGGTCCCCCGTTATCTATTGAATAACAAGATTAAATAAAATTAAAAAATCACAATAATATTTATAATCATATAATATTAATATATTGTAAATTTTGAATACAAATAATGAGTCATAACATATTAAGACCATTTATTGTTAAAGTGTCCGTATTAGGTTACTTTCCCGGGGAAGTTTTCCCTAATAACCCTTATCAACCTTTTGTCTATAGACATATATGTCATGCGGAACCTAGTGTTTTCTAATATAACCTATTATATTAAAATATTCCTCTAGGTATACTCAAAAATATTCCTACCTAAATATGATCATTTTTGTAATATTATACTAATATTAATTTAACCAAAATAAATATATTAACATTATAATTATATATGTATTAAAATATATATGTTATACATTACTTACTCGTGTGTTACTGATAATTGCAATATACGGTAGCAATCCACATATCATAATGATACATAACTGGACAACTGGACAACAGTTCAATATCTCGTACGAGTATAACGAGAGCTTAGTTTTCTCATGTGATTAGAACCCACGTATGTTTAATGCACCCGGTATACCTATAGGTATACATGTATATAAGTAGGCTATGTAATGGCTTATACATCAGTATATAAGTGTACATATATATGTGGTATTTGTGGTATAATCGCTTAGATTATTTAAATAGGTTAATACCAAAATAGAAGAAGAAATATAATAATAATTATTATTAAATTAATCATCTAGGCAATAAGTAAGGCATGTGTGTGTCAACATTTATTAGAGATTAAACTATGACGTAGGACCCACGTCGAGGTTTATGTTATAATATACGACCTTGTACATGAGGTAATTTCTATATCTATATCTATATATATATATATAGATATTAAAATGTGTCACTGGCGAAATTAGTTGTTTACTGTTTACTTATTAGCTAATAACAAATAAAATAATTTCATTTTAAACTTGTAACTTTTGGTAACAAAATCTTCATATATAATTATATATATATATATATCACAACTTAATTTATATAAATATATATATATTATCACTTTTTAGTTTTAATACCAGGATATTCGTAGAAACATAGCTTGTCGAGACAATTACCCATAAATCATAGTCAAATTCCCACGATGTATAGAATATGAAATATATAAATATATTAGATATGTCAGAAAATAGGCAAAATTAATTATAAAAAAATACTTTTTGTTTACACCGTAAACTATTAAATGCTAATAATAATCAAATAATTGTACTTGTGTATACACAAGTACAATTATTTGAATATTATTAGCTGTTAATAAGACTTGACATATGACCTATATATAGGACTTGGCATATAATCTATACTCATCATATAATTATATAATTATAATCAATAACAAACATAGAGATAACAACTACAATTACAAATACAATAAATAAAATGTATGTTAGAAATAAGGCTAACATCAAGCTATATAACATTAATATAAAATAAGTAAATATATATATAAATAAAAATAATAAACGTATGTATCAGAATGAGTTATATTTAGCCGACAATGGAATACATCATTATAAGATGTATGCACCTATTAGGTCATTTTTAATATTTAAAGAATTAAGGAAATGAGAATATTCTTTAGTCAGTATTTAGAGCAGATTTTTTTTAAATTAGAGATTTGCTAATTAATCATATAAATGAGGACCCTGATATAATAAAAGACAGGACTATTAATGCATATTTCGTGATAATTTTATTTTACGCTTGAGTGATTTATCGTATTTTTCGTATAATGGTCGTAGATCTAGAGAGTGTTCTCTATACATTCTCTCTAGATCTATAGTTCAGTATGCAAATTTTAATTTGATAACAAAAGCAATGTAAAAACTCTTTCTAAATAAATGATTTCAATATGATTATATTAAATTCATAATATAATGTAATACACATTATATTATTTAGTATTTATTTACTATTTGTCGACATACTAAATGTTATTATTTAGATACTTAACTTGTATTATTAATTAATAAAATAATAAAAATTAATAAATTAATTACTAATTATATATTAAATTATTCATAAAATTAATTAAAAATAATGTAATTGTAATGTATCTGATTGTTTCACTAATATAGGGGAAAGTCTCCGATTACCGACCCCTAAATGATTATTTGTAATAACTTATTCAATATTAAATATATTTATTTGAATTTTTGTAATTAGAGTAATATTATGGCAATGAATAGTGTGGATATTTTAAAATGTTGATATAATTATATTTACAAGAATAAACAGGGGTCGGTAATCAGATACATGTGTATAATACTGACCCCCTTCTCCTATTACCGACCCCCTATAATAATCGTGGAATAAATAATTGTAGATTTATAATATCCAATAAAAATAGTAGATATATATAAATATAATTAATTATAACATACACGCAATTTATTTGTTATTGAATTTATGTTTTAATAGTAATATTAAATTTAAATTTAAACTTTATAGTAATTATATTAAAATAGTGCATATTATTATTTAATATTTATTTATTAATCAGTATGTATATAATCAACTGAAATCATGAATCCTAAATATATATCAATGATACATAAACAACTTACGACATAATTTAAAGTAAAATACGAATCTATTTTGATTGGATATTATAAATCACATGGGGTCGGTATTAGGGTAATGTAGGCGGTCGGTACCATCGATATAAAGAAAGTTTCTTTATATCGATGGTCGGTACTAAGAAAATAATATGGGTTGCTATAATTAAGATATATTGGTTAATAGTTATTCAAATTAAATTATTTTTATAATAGTTATAAACATTGTATTGATCTACAATATTATGCACAAAATACAATTAATAAAATATTTACAATGATTTAAAAAAAGTTATTATTCAAATATTTAAAAAGTAAAAACAGAATATTACATTTTATCAAATAGCAATTGTAGGATTACATATTTTTTAAAACAAAATACTTATTCATATTTTTCATTAAATTACTAACAGTTCATATATATGTATAATTTTTTGATATCTCTTATAGTTATAACTGATATATGCGAGGGGGTCGGTAATAGGAAGGGGTCGGTAATCGGAGACTTTCCCCTATAGTTTATCTAGTGGTATATATAACCTATAGGGTATCCGTATTATAACACAGGGTGCCCGTATTGGGACATGGATACCGAATACGGACACCCCCGTTATCTATTAAATAAAATTATAGAATAAATTTATAAAATCACAATAATATCTATAATCATATAATATTAATATATTATAATTTTTGAATACAAATATTTAGTCATACAATTTTAAGAAAATGTATTGTTAAAGTGTCCGTATTATGTTACTTTCCCCTATACCTAGCTATTAATAATAAAAACTATATAAAAAATAAAAAAAATCAATTTTTTTTTTTTTTAAATTGAAATAAAAGTTTAGTAAAACATACATTAAATCACTAATATATAATATAAATTTAAAATTAAAGTTGTATATTAAAGGACTATTTAATTACAACCATTATTTTAACATATTATATAGTGTATATATATACAAGATATCATATAACCTCAGAGGTTATAAGAGGTATTGATATATAGGTATAATATAGGTATATATAGGTTAAATTAAATATAGGTATATATATCTTTATCATATATGATCTGAAATAAATATTGTTATATATTGATAAAATTGCGTGCGTCATTATATGAAAACTTCTATTGAATCAACATTTACTATATCATAACCATACACATATATTTCCATACGTGTAATCGTAGTATAATCTTAAATTGTAAACTCTAATTTTAAATGTAATTGAGTATATTTAATTATTTATTAACTCAATCATAGAGAACAAACAAATATATATATATATATATATATATATATATATATAGTAGTAAAAATAAGTTACAATAAGTTTACTCCACCTTATTTTTAAAATGCTGGACTTAAAATTATCCATTACAGGCTGAAATGTTCATCATTTATTAATACGACAATCAAAACCCCGTGTCGTGTTACATCACTATAGGGTAACTTTAAGTTCCTAACTTATAAGTACGTTTAATGGTATACCATTAATGACTATAGTAATTTAAAAATTAAAATAAAAACCATTAATGTATCACAATTGCATGTGTTATTTAAGATTATACTTGATGTGATATCATTGGACTAAACTTGATATAAAGTAATGCTATCTATGTAATGCTACCTGGCCACATTACCCTCAAAAGGCTCACCCTGGCTACCTTACCCTTACCCTTAACAATTCCAATTAGAAGATATAATATGAAAAATGATTCGGCAGTCCTTTTGAATATACTAATATGTATCTATATTGAACAAATTATCGAATTACTAATATTTATAAATGTATACAACATTATCTAAAAGTGGCCACCTCACCCATCTTTACACTGCAACGATGTTGTCTTTCCATTCGTCAACCTACTCCTCTTCTGTCATCGACGGTTCCTTACAGAATCGTTTTGGCCTTAGTGTTCGATCTCGTGATCACGTGACCTCTTGATCACGTGTAAATGATAAAGGTCGACCTCTATAAGAGTAATGGTGCATCTCAGAACAATAAACGGCATTTATCATTATCATCTTGATGACGAGGCAGTATTTAAAACTTCTTTAAATCAATAATAATTACATAAATATATTTCTTATTTAAGAAAATCTAAAAATAATACATGGGAGGTAATACTAAAACTATTATAGAAACATAGTTAAACATATTATACTTACTTATTAATACAACTATATTAGTTAATGTTATTATAGTTGATTGAATGCATCAAGAATAGTCATGTATCCTATTTAAATATAAATTCTTAATTAGTAAATAATTAAGGTAGTTTTAAAAAAATCTTAGAGTTTTACTGTTCCTACACCTATTGTAGTTAGTGGCAATAACGTATTTTTTAGATTATTTTCCTTACTAGTGTTATTTATTCATATTAATATATATTATAATTAAAAATATAGGTTTCTTTGTTAACACCAGTCGATATCAACGCATTAATGTAATTACAATTGATGTAACATAAGTTAATAACTTAGCACATGAATTATATTTATAAATATGCCCGAATTATACATTACTGTAAATCACTTATATATAATGTATATTTTAGATGTTATTATTCAATACACTTTAGATATCTTCTTCATACCAAATGCACTTGAGAACCAATTAGTTCTTCATTGATGTATACTTATCCAGGGTTTCAGTTTAGATTATCTGAAATAAATACCCAACATGTTAAGATGTCTAGGTATATATATATATATATATATATATATATGTAAATGTATTAGTTTACCATTGTAAAGTAAATAATAATTAAGTAAGAAATATAAGAAATAATTAGATAGTTTATTATTTCATTAATTAATTAATTATAATTAATAATTATTGATATATAACTTTAAATAATTGGTTATAGCTTCTGTGTTTTATATAATAGTTTGTGTATATTAGAGAATGCACTTTCGTCACGGATTATTGAATATACATTCATAATCTTTGATATTTTTCAAAGGATAATTTTTTCAATCTTGTAATATTTGTTAAAGTATTATTATTTTTGATTAGTATTGTCGTTATATATATGTGTGTACATATATACATATAAGTATAGATTATTAAATCATGTTTTGGAATACTGTATATTAATAGTGGAAATCATTTGATTGTTTATATAACCATTTAAAATATTCTAAATCCTATTAAATTTGAATTGATATTTCGGTCACCTAAAGATTGTACAGGCACAATAAGGATACTACACTTATAACGAGGTAATTCGTAATAACTCTATACACATATATATATTTATTATAATATTAATAATAAACAAAATATTATAAATATAATAATACTAATATTATAAACGTTATAGCATTATTATTATAATCATTATTATATTATAATAATATTATAATGATTATAATAATTATAATAATCATTATTATAATCATTATAATAATGATTGTAAACGATTCGACGGACATCGATCGTAAAGCTAATTTGATATGCTATATTATCATAATAATTAATAAAGATCAATCCAGTAAGCTGTACAGAGAACATTTCGAAGGACATTTCAAGTGACAACGGATGTCCGCCGATTTAAAAATCGAGAGACAAATCGAAAGACATTTCGTGTAATTTATTAAAATAAATTTTATTTATTTTATTATTTTGTTATATAATTATAATATAGTTTAATACTCAAAAGAATGTTTTTTTCTCACACTAAAGTTTATATTTTTTATTAATTTATATAATATATATTAAATGATAAAACGAATGATTTTTTACGTTTTAAATATTTATTACAATGATATAATATATAATAAATTAAAGTAATAATACAACAATATACAAATAATAAACTTGTAAATGATACAGTATATTTGTGATAATAAGGTATAGCAGTAAAACAAAGCAATATAATACATAATAATAATAAAACAACATATGATATTATTTTTATGTTGTTGTATTATTACTTTAATTTATTATTATATATTATATATCATTGGTACAATGATTGTAATACAAATTTAAAACACAAAAATCATTCGTTTTATCATTTAATATATATTATATAAATTAATAAACAATAAAAACTTTAGTATGAGAAAAAACCATTCTTGTGAGTATTAAACTATATTATAATTATATAACAAAATAATAAAATAAAATTTCTTTTAATAAATTACACGAAATGTCTTTCGATATGTCTATCGATTTTAAAATCGGCGTACATCCATTGTCACTCGAAATGTCCTCCGTATAGCTTACTGGATTGATCCATTAATAATTATGGAAATCATTAGTAAAAATGAACATTTGTCACATACAACCTCAGATATGTAATTAGGTTATACGTTTACCTAGTTTTAATATATGAGCATGCACCCCTCCGCAATACAATATCGGCGCACATAAACAATAGGATTACGTCAGCGCATAGCGAATAAGATAGATTTAACGGGTATACATCTATTCGTAATTCTACTGAATATATACATCCGTATATAACATTACTATTTTATCGTGGTGTGATGTATATGCTCAGATATATAACTAGCTATAATTATATATATCGGTGGTTGTATGCGACAACTTTTCATGTTTAATGTGCCGACCTACTCCTGTATCCACTATTTTCTGTAACATTAATAATTAAATATAGTTTGTACTTTAATTATAATTACCAAAATAGTGACAATGGTTTTTATTATAATTTCTTGATTCTAAATATTATAAAAACTGATTCTTAATGAATGGTTTTTATTTATAATTTATTAATAGATGAATATGTTAGATAACGCCCGTTGTATTACTGGTATCAATACTGTATCTCACATAAAGTCAACACGTGTAAACAATACTACTAGGCCATAGTTCAGCTATAGAGGGTGCTAATGTATCAGCTAAATAATATCGGATTATAGAGTAAATGATTATAGTTTATAATTTACATATAGTATGAATCTCTACTGAATATGGTATATACTGATATATGTATATGTGTGTTTATATTGTATAATAAATGATTTTATATACAAAGTATAATCAAGTGAATGCTGTATGATGCTTTTAGTAATATAATAATGTAATAATTTGATATCGACTAGCACCCTACTATAGTGAATGATTGCCTTTAGTTGGTTGTAATCGTATCAAGGATAGGAAATCTACTCTCTATCTCCTGCAATTGTACACACTTTTGTTCTCCTATACTTATGATCAGTGATTTATCTATTTATCAAGTATTTCAATTGTTTCCAAGATACCAGGGTATCTATTTGTAAAATAAAATACTTTAAATTAACTTTTATAAATTTGTATTTATTTATAAACAAATTTAAAAAAAGTATTTCTTGGTTATTAAAAATGCTTAATTATTTTTTAATTCTTTTATTAAATTTGTTTTTTATAATATTTATTATGATATTCTAAATAATACAAATTAATATTCAATCATAATACAATTTTGATATAATCATATTTAAATTGATTAAAACGATTTTTTAAATTGATTTAAATATTAAATTCAAATATGTTGAATTTCCCTAGTCATAATGTGCAGTATGATATATTCAATATGATATAATCTAAAAAAAATTAAAAATTAAAGTTTCCAAAAATTTAAATAAGCAGGTGTCCTTGTTCTTGCTGGTATTAATTATTTATATATGTTTTTTTTAATCTATTTATTATAAATAATGATATTACTATAATTTTTTAAATGAGTAATAATAATAATTAATATAATGTATGTATAAATATTAATAATAACACAATTAGTAATTCAATTAGATACAAATTATATTTTATAATTAAATTTTCAATCTTTTTAAATATTTCTTACAAAAATAATATATTAAATTCATATAATATATAAATATAATGTTAATAAATACAATTTAAATATTATTATATTTTAAATTTGTTTATACTACCCATATTAGTTATTTATCAAATTTACAGGTTAATATATTACCTAAATATATTTTCATGATAACAACTTTAGAGTGTATTAGCATTGAATATAGTTTAAACTAATTTGTATTAATACAATAATATATTTTCATTAAAGGCCGGCATAACCTTAGCCGGGTTTAAATATAAAAGATAGGGAAAAATGGCTATATTTTAACAGGTAATAACTTTTTTATTAATTAATTTTTTTTCTAATTTTTCTAGTTATATATGTACATCATAAAATAATAAATATATTATTAAATAAAGAAAAGTTAATTATAATATTAAAATTGTTTAAAAATAAATTTATTACAACATTTTTTAATTATTTTTCAAATAATTATATTAATAGATTGTAATAACTTTAGCTTACATACCTATATAATAGTAACCATATATTATGTAAATACTCAGAAAATTGTATAAAGATTCATAAAAGAGTTCAAAAGTTATTAACGGTTAAATTAAATCAACAAAAAAACACCAGAGATATATGCATCTAAAGTTTTACTTGCATTTTTATGGTAATAAATAATCCCACCATTTTGAATAGGTGTATGATTAAACTTCGTATTTGAGGAACTTATGTTTAATTTGATATGATATATTATACATCATTTTAAAGATAATGAATTACATTTTAATATTTTTAATATAACAAAATTGTCCCTATAAAATAATATCAAAGGTTATGCCTGCCCCTAATAACAGTGATACAAATATAAGCTTTTAATAACATTGATGTATAGTATATATATATATATATATATATATATATATATAAATGTATCATATTAATAGAATATAAATAGGCTTCAGATAGCATTGATTTTATTTTAATATAATATTATAAATAGGTAATCTATTTTGCTTCAATATATCATTACCCTATATATGTATATAAGCTAATGAATATATTAAAATACTAATAATACATATATATATTATATATAATAAAGCGTTGTCTTACAATATTTTCAATTCAGTTGATTCATAGCCCACACAACCATTGTATTAGTCAGGTGCCGTAAGCTTATTGTGAGTAGTAATTTAGAAGTTTATTTAAAGATATGCATTGTTTATATTAAGATTGTATTTTGTTTAATAGATTGGCCAACGAACCACTGTAATCTTACTCCACGGCGCGCTACTTAGCAAATGTAACCTAGATATGTAGATAGTGTAAGCTTTTAATCGTGTATATTTTAAATGAATGCGTATTATCTAATGCGATTGATATAAACTTTATACATATGTATGAATATTACAAACCATAGATTAATATTACTTGTAATTTGTTAACTTTATTAAATATATATATATATAATATATATATATATATATAGGTCGGAGTGAAATTTGAAATAATTATGTTGATGACTAGCGATAGTGATGTAACGTTATATGTGGAGTTCAATAATGTCACTAATTCAAATATAACGTTACATCACTATCGCGAGTCATAACCAGATCGCCATAATTATTTCAAAATTCACTCCGACCTATATATATGTAAACATTAAAATGTGTAATTTACATTTTACTTTGTTTACTTTCTCTAATAATAATTAATAATTGATCAACACTATTCATCGCTGAATGCGAATGTGATTTCAACCGACTAACTCCGATACACAGCACCCCGTGAGCGACCATGACTAACGATACGAAGATAGACGAGGTTAAGCCGGCTGCTGCTGCGGAGGAGGGGGAGGCGATCACACCTCAACGTTTGCTCGTCGGAACCACCACAACTATATCAGCGACTACGACTACAGCAGCTACCACCACTACTAAACCACCCACCACAACTACCACGCTCAGTAGCACTGTTCAGACGACCGCTACTACTACTACTACTAAGCCTATAGTTACTACTACTACCGGCGCCACCACCACCGCCACTACTACGAAGCCCTTACCGTTAACCACGCCTCCCCTGTTACAAAAGAGCGTAAACTACAATTCGTCCAACGAAGCCGGTACTAACATCACGTTCATCGATACTCAGTCTGTTCTAACTACTACGGGTTGGTTCACGCGAAGTATATTACAATGTATTAGTATTACACAGTACAAACCTCGTGCGCGTGTGTGTATTCATTAATAAATTACGTATCTAATTATACATGCATTTTATAATATATCTATTATTAGTAATTTTACATTTTTAATTTTCAATTCTTTATTAGTAATACTATTTATAGTACTGATTTAGTACTATAAATATTTATTTGTTTAATCATTACAATAGTACACGATATTATAATGAATTAATTGTTGAATATTTTAGTATGAATCATAGATCTGTCATTGATTAATTATTGATTAAGTATGCACATTTTGAACGGTTGAATAGGTATATCCTAGATGAAGTTATTCGATTTAATTTTTAAATTTGCGCGTTCGTAAAATCTATACAGTATCAGTATAGCATACATTACAAACACTCTCTCGCTACATAGCTACAACCAAGCGTACGCATACACCACCCCTTACTCTCTCTCTCTCTCGATATGATATAGCTTATCGATGGCGTCGTATTTAAATAATACAGTCAATGTGTCACGCTCACGGTTTCAATACTTATTTATAGGCACGCCGCCGTATATTGATCTATGGTCTAGGTATGGTATGCATGCGTGGCTAGATAGCTAGGCTGTCTACGGCTTTACAATTGAATATTAATTTATAAAATCAATAATTATGCATGAGGTTTTTTTATTTAGTATACACTGTTTTAAATAGAAAATAGCAAATTGTGATACTAGAACGCTTCATTACGCTTATTTTAATTATTAAATGAATATCGCTAATTATTTATATAGTATTTTTATAAAGTATATCGTTGAGTAAATATATATATATATGTAGAAATAACATAAATACTATCGGTACTTGTGATTCATTAGAAATAGCTGATCTACTGGTTGATTTATTACTTTGCAATGAAATATAATTGACTATTGAATATCTTCATCCAGTGCCTCGTACCTATTGAAATGCTTTTATTTAGAAGTTATGGTCTTTATTAAATGCTAAGAAATCTTGTTGAGATATTAAGTACCTATCATGAGAATATACACAGCAGAACATTATTAGCATGCTATTTGCATATCTTATTATTTATATATATATAGAAATCACATGTATGGAATGTAATTATATTATAGAAATTACTTTAATAAGTTTACAAGCAGTAACAATACATTTCTATTGTGTTACAGATATAATAGTATTTATATGAATATGAATATATGTGTGTATTGCAGAGTTTTTATAATTTATTTATTAATAATACAATATATATATATGAGTATTTTGTCATTCATTATTAATATATATATATTGTCATTTTATGTTGGTGGAATCCTTTCATCCCATCCAGGAACTTAGACGAAGTTATCACTTATAACCATATATTTCTCTAATATTTGAAGCCGCTCTCGTGTTGCAAGGCATCCGTGGTTTTAACGAGAGCCGGTCATGTACACAATCACATAAGATCACTTCTAAATATTATTTTAATAGTCTGGACGGGGCTTGAACCCACATCCTACTACTCGTATGTATATATATATATATATATATATGATAAAGGGTAATTGTATCGATAAGCTCTGCTTCTATAATTACCCGGTTGTTAAAACCAAATCTAATAATAATACATACACATACACATACCCCTCCCCCTCTCCCCTCTGTAGGCACAACTAGAGTAGGAGCATCTCCTAGCGCCATGTACGCCGTAATAGGGGTGTTCACCGGCTCCCTCCTGTTGATAGCCTCAGCCGCCCTCATCTTCCTGTTCGTCTACAGACGCAAACGCTATCAAGAGAGGTGAGTCATATATAGATACCGGTTAATTTGTACCGAGTCGTATGGATACCAGTTAATTTGTACCGAGTCGTTGTGTACCAAAGGTAATTAGTACCGAATCATTTTGTACCAAGGTAATTAGTACAGAGTCAATTTGTACCAATGAAATGTCAGATTATACCATACATATATATATATATATAACATTTATTTTGTTGCGATACGAAATAACTTGGTATTCAGACACATGCCCTATGCCGCCCCAGCACGCCTACCTCATCACAGGTATGAGTCATCTAATTAGCCTGCATCGTTAACTAGCGGCCTCGTTAATAAATATATAAATAACCTCAAAGTTACGCCGCTCTTCGGATGTGCACTAACAATGATTATCACCTTAAAGTGAATACGTGAAGCTGATACTCGCGACCTCTGACCTTAGCACTGTACCTACTATGTACTACCTATGTACTACCTAGTACCTGACCAGTGCTATACATTAGCTTACGGACACAACCCGATCACAACACACTGTGTAGGTATCTCACCACGGTTCATTACGTAATTAGTTGACCTTGAATTGTGAACTTGAAACATTTGCACTCTTTGATTGATTGCTGAATGTATAGTTGTTGGTTTAACCCAGCATACACACCACCACTACCTATTGTGCGTATGACATTTGTCATCTTGACATTTCTATATCGCCTTTAGAAATACAATTTTATATTATCAGTTATTGATTTAACTTTTAATATATCTAATGATCTAGTTCAATATAATATATATATATATATATATATATATGCTACATGTGTATATGCTACATATATATATAATGTTTATAATTATTAATATTTACAAATAACAACAATATGTATTACTCATACAATATGTAGCCGATAATGAAACGTTTATCAGATATCGTAGAATAGTTAAGTTATATTATGAGTCATACATTAGCAAACTTCTCATGAATACGAATACAGCGAGACCTCCGCGCTATATCATAATTAACATGGCCCGATACCGTATTCTATGCGTATGTATCCATATATGTAAACGTATATATATATATATATATATATTTTTTTATTGATTGATAGATTGATGCTTATTTTTAAAATATTATTGAGTCATAATCAAACACAAGCGTACACAAACACTAATACAAACATAGAGAACACTAGTAATAGTCTAATATCACGACAGCTGCAGGAACTGACTAACCTAATAGTCGATAGGGAACACTAGAGTTTTGCGTGATTACGATCAGTGGTGCCTCGACGTCTTTGTTAATCCCCTGACTATCTCGCTAATCAGTGTAGATAATAAATATAACGTGAATATAACGTAAAGAGTAAAGTCAATTATTACATTGACGAACATAAAACACATGCAACGCTGATGCAAACGCATACACGAATACGGTGTATGGCCTCGCTACGATGTCAATTAGAGTTGAGAAATACGTTCAGCCTATCTATTACATGCCGTATTTGTTATACCACCTAAAGAGACCGTTGCTAGCCGAACGGGTATATCGAGGAGGGTACACTGTGTATATGAAACGAGCGGATAGATACAATAACATTTAATAGAAACATTTGTGCTGCCCCCGATGTGGGTGGACCGATCTCAGACGAATTCAAATGTTACAAAATGCTGATCGTGCATTAAATATCTTGTACATACGATACCAATGATTGTAGAAGTGAACGGTAACATAATCGATATGTATCGTAAACTAGAGTTTACAATAGTCTGTAGATATTGTAAGCAGAGTAGTACTATGTTGTTATCATCAAGTGCATATATATATGTAAGGAGATCTACGAAGTAGCAATACAAAATTATAAAATAGAGAAAGTGTTGGAGGGCACAACTTTAACGTTTCACTGTAGGTGTGTAGTGATATTTATCAATGGCCTACTTATATTACCGTTATTCAATTATATTACATAACTCCATAACTGTAAATATAACATTAATTGAATGTAATACTGCATAGATAATTACTTTACATAAGTCATTATTATATATATATATATAGTAATTAATATTTTGGGTTTGTGTTGGTTTCACTGGTTTAGTTTGGTTTGGATTGATTTAGTTTTGACATATTCATATTTTTTAGCTGCATAATGAGCATATAAAGCATATTATAAGTAATTATATATATATATATATATATATATATATATATATATATATATATATATATATATACATATATACCTATAGGCCATCACTCAACTTTCTTGTTACCTTATTCACATTATATAGTTGATAAAATAAGTATTCTTAAATATAATACAACTCATCCTTAAGGTTACAGATACACTATTATTATAATCATTCAAGTAATGTTATCTGTTACCATTACAGTAGTATATATAATAGCATAGAATAATGGTAATATATTGATAGGCTATTGTGAATGAGAATGCAGCATTTGTATTGACAAATTGTCACATGCTCGGAATTGTATTAGTGTGACTTGCACTTTCTCAATTTTATACTTTTTGTTGCTACTTTACATTCAAACTATATAATATATATATATATATATATATATATATATATATATATGAGTAGTATATAACATTTCTCTATGTCACTTATTATTTTTTTCCATGTTATATTTAATGTATATTATTATTAAATTGTTATCGTATTACTATTATCTTATTATTATTTTCTTCCCGCACGAGCGAAGGGGTCTACATGACCCTATTTTAGCGCTTAATAAAACGTATATCATAATAATCATATATACACATACATACATACATATATACACATACTTACACTCGTCTTAAACATTGAATCACTTTCACCGGCTCATTTATCATACACTCATCTTATCCCTGTGTAATTAATCTCGGGGTTATAGTTCATCATCATCATCACCACCACCTCAGTTAGACAGACGCATGCGTGTGCTAGAGTATCGCTTATCTATACGCTATCTTGAACTTTCGGTGCAGTTAACAAGTGTCACTCGGTTAAGTTAGGTTAGGTTAGGTAGGTTAGGTTAGGTTAGGTTAGTTTAGATTAAGTTATGTTAGGTGAGGTTAGATTAGGTTAGGTTAGGTAGGTTACGTTAGGTTAGGTTAGATTAAGTTATGTTAGGTGAGGTTAGATTAGGTTAGGTTAGGTAGGTTACGTTAGGTTAGGTAGGTTAGGTAGGTTAGGTTAGGTTAGGTAGGTGAGGTTAGGTAGGTTAGGTTAGGTTAGGTAGGTGAGGTTAGGTAGGTTAGGTTAGGTAGGTTAGGTTAGGTTAGGTACGCAGGCTTGAATACAGAACGCTAGTTGTGCGTAGAATACGTGGTAGGGGGTAAACTTGAATTATTTCTTTATACATAGAACACGATGTCCACGATAGCATGTACACTGGTTCATGACACTGTTCATTATGTGTACCGCCGCTATGAAAGAAGATGAACGTGCATGGACTTGCACGTTGTTAGATATCGTAGACAGCTACTTATTAATATGATTAAACCTGTTTAGATATACGTTGTTACTGTATAAAGGTTTACTGTATAAGGGTTTACCATGTTAAGGAGATATCGCCATGGGATGGCCATTGTTTTGAATTGACATGTATAGAAATATGGAACGCATTGCCTCCGTTTATTGAGTGTTTCAAAAACATCTTCATTGAAAATTGTTTTTTGTTATATAAAAAGGACATTTATATCTATAATCCTAGAGACAACAAAAATGAAAATACATATTTTACATGTATAATAATAGACATACTTTTATGTTATTTTATTTGTTCACCAATTTTATATAATCCAATACATCATAATTATATTTTTTAATATTTTCTCTCTCGAATTGTGCATACATATGTTATTTATATAGAGAGCATATTAAATTAGGTCTATCGCTTCAGTACTTTTATCTAAACACTCATTTATATACACAAACATAGAAAACAAAATTATTCCGAGTAAAACGTATTTGAAAAGTCAACAGTAAATAAATTCAATAAAATTCAAATAAATTATAAAGTAATAAAATGATACATTCAGCTAATATAAATAATCAATATTAAAAAGTAGTAGTTTTATGTTTTCTTATCAATATATAAATGTTATATTTATAGAATTTATATATATTATGTCAGTGGTTCTCAAATTTGGGGTCTTATGGGTCGATTGACACTTTTTCTAGGGTCGCCAATATTTTTTTTGACAATCTAGTTTCTAAATTGTAAATATATTGTATATTTAATTATAAAAAGACTATGAAAATTGAATTTTATATTTACATATATGTTTAGTTTTTTTTATAATTTATTATTTTAGTGTCTTTGTATTTAATATTTTTAAACTTTATTTTTTATTTAAATTTAAATTTAAAAATAACATATTTTGAATAAATATCTTATAATGGTTAATAAAAAAAGAAAATATAATGATAATTATTTATCATTAGGTTTCACTGTTATTAGAAATAATAATATTTATAAACGACGATGTGTAGTTTGCTTAAAACTGTTATCAAATGAATTGCTAACACCTAGCAAACTTAGAAGACATCTCGAGACTAATCATCCAAAATTAAAAAGTTTGATAAATTTAGAAAAGCAATTTATAAGATATATTCCATAACTTAATAATACGTTGTTTAATGTTGTTATGTAACTGTTGTCGTCCAATGTAATGGATCTTGATGATCATGATAAATACCAAGATCAATTTATTTGTCTTAAGGGGACGTTGCCTTATAAATATAGCAATATAATTCACCATGTTAAAAGATAGGATAAATAAGCATGAGTATTATTATATAATATGGTTCAATTTCTTATCTATAATAGCTAATTACCTACTTTTTTTTCTATATATAGCTAATAAATATAAGCAATAAGACAAAATTCTATATAAATATATACAGGTAGTTTATAAATTTATAATAATATACATATCACATATTATAAATTATTAGATATTATTCTAAATATATTTCCAATACAGAAGTTTTATCAAAAAATATTCAATAATAAAAAAGATATTAATGTTTAGTATTTAGCTAATATAAAATCAATATTATAAAGTAATAGTTTTATGTTTTCTTATCTATTTATAGATGTTATATTTATAGAATTTATATATTAGATATAAAACATTATATAACAATTTATATTAGTCAGGAATGTAGATTTCAAAATAAATAATTTATTTTAAAAAGGCATGCTATAAAAGATGCTTTTTATGCTATTTCTAAACTGATTTCATAGATAATGTGTTCACAGATACTAAATAACATATCATTAATCAATAGTACATAATAAAAACAATATTTTCCGATTTTAACGAATTTATCCATGACGATACCCCCTTAAGATTTCACTTATATTCTAAATATTTGCTAATCCTTCACCATAATGTTTACCCAGTACTATGTGGAGTGTTACCTCTAGTATCTCTACCAGTAGTACTAGTACTAGTACTATTTACAGTGTTATATCTAGTATCTCTACCAGTAGTACTAGTACTAGTACTATTTACAGTGTTATATCTAGTATCTCTACTAGTAGTTCTAGTACTAGTACTATTTACAGTGTTATATCTAGTATCTCTACCAGTAGTACTAGTACTAGTACTATTTACAGTGTTATATCTAGTATCTCTACCAGTAGTACTAGTACTAGTACTATTTACAGTGTTATATCTAGTATCTCTACCAGTAGTACTAGTACTAGTACTATTTACAGTGTTATATCTAGTATCTCTACCAGTAGTACTAGTACTAGTACTATTTACAGTGTTATATCTAGTATCTCTACCAGTAGTACTAGTACTAGTACTATTTACAGTGTTATATCTAGTATCTCTACCAGTAGTACTAGTACTAGTACTATTTACAGTGTTATATCTAGTATCTCTACCAGTAGTACTAGTACTAGTACTATTTACAGTGTTATATCTAGTATCTCTACCAGTAGTACTAGTACTAGTACTATTTACAGTGTTATATCTAGTATATCTACCAGTAGTACTAGTACTAGTACTATTTACAGTGTTATATCTAGTATCTCTACCAGTAGTACTAGTACTAGTACTATTTACAGTGTTATATCTAGTATCTCTACCAGTAGTACTAGTACTAGTACTATTTACAGTGTTATATCTAGTATCTCTACTAGTAGTTCTAGTACTAGTACTATTTACAGTGTTATATCTAGTATCTCTACCAGTAGTACTAGTACTAGTACTATTTACAGTGTTATATCTAGTATCTCTACCAGTAGTACTAGTACTAGTACTATTTACAGTGTTATATCTAGTATCTCTACCAGTAGTACTAGTACTAGTACTATTTACAGTGTTATATCTAGTATCTCTACCAGTAGTACTAGTACTAGTACTATTTACAGTGTTATATCTAGTATCTCTACCAGTAGTACTAGTACTAGTACTATTTACAGTGTTATATCTAGTATCTCTACCAGTAGTACTAGTACTAGTACTATTTACAGTGTTATATCTAGTATCTCTACCAGTAGTACTAGTACTAGTACTATTTACAGTGTTATATCTAGTATCTCTACCAGTAGTACTAGTACTAGTACTATTTACAGTGTTATATCTAGTATATCTACCAGTAGTACTAGTACTAGTACTATTTACAGTGTTATATCTAGTATCTCTACCAGTAGTACTAGTACTAGTACTATTTACAGTGTTATATCTAGTATCTCTACTAGTAGTTCTAGTACTAGTACTATTTACAGTGTTATATCTAGTATCTCTACTAGTAGTATTAGTACTAGTACTATTTACAGTGTTATATCTAGTATCTCTACCAGTAGTACTAGTACTAGTACTATTTACAGTGTTATATCTAGTATCTCTACCAGTAGTACTAGTACTAGTACTATTTACAGTGTTATATCTAGTATCTCTACCAGTAGTACTAGTACTAGTACTATTTACAGTGTTATATCTAGTATCTCTACCAGTAGTACTAGTACTAGTACTATTTACAGTGTTATATCTAGTATCTCTACCAGTAGTACTAGTACTAGTACTATTTACAGTGTTATATCTAGTATCTCTACTAGTAGTTCTAGTACTAGTACTATTTACAGTGTTATATCTAGTATCTCTACTAGTAGTACTAGTACTAGTACTATTTACAGTGTTATATCTAGTATCTCTACCAGTAGTACTAGTACTAGTACTATTTACAGTGTTATATCTAGTATCTCTACCAGTAGTACTAGTACTAGTACTATTTACAGTGTTATATCTAGTATCTCTACCAGTAGTACTAGTACTAGTACTATTTACAGTGTTATATCTAGTATCTCTACCAGTAGTACTAGTACTAGTACTATTTACAGTGTTATATCTAGTATCTCTACCAGTAGTACTAGTACTAGTACTATTTACAGTGTTATATCTAGTATCTCTACTAGTAGTTCTAGTACTAGTACTATTTACAGTGTTATATCTAGTATCTCTACCAGTAGTACTAGTACTAGTACTATTTACAGTGTTATATCTAGTATCTCTACTAGTAGTTCTAGTACTAGTACTATTTACAGTGTTATATCTAGTATCTCTACCAGTAGTACTAGTACTAGTACTATTTACAGTGTTATATCTAGTATCTCTACCAGTAGTACTAGTACTAGTACTATTTACAGTGTTATATCTAGTATCTCTACTAGTAGTTCTAGTACTAGTACTATTTACAGTGTTATATCTAGTATCTCTACCAGTAGTACTAGTACTAGTACTATTTACAGTGTTATATCTAGTATCTCTACTAGTAGTTCTAGTACTAGTACTATTTACAGTGTTATATCTAGTATCTCTACCAGTAGTACTAGTACTAGTACTATTTACAGTGTTATATCTAGTATCTCTACCAGTAGTACTAGTACTAGTACTATTTACAGTGTTATATCTAGTATCTCTACCAGTAGTACTAGTACTAGTACTATTTACAGTGTTATATCTAGTATCTCTACCAGTAGTACTAGTACTAGTACTATTTACAGTGTTATATCTAGTATCTCTACCAGTAGTACTAGTACTAGTACTATTTACAGTGTTATATCTAGTATCTCTACCAGTAGTACTAGTACTAGTACTATTTACAGTGTTATATCTAGTATCTCTACTAGTAGTTCTAGTACTAGTCAAGTACTATTGATAGTGTTACCTATACTAGTTGATGATCGGTATACAACAAGTATATCGTACATTCATAACCGATGTTTTAACTCACCTATTGTGTCTATGAGTAAATTCTATAAACAATATTCGTGTTTATTTATCAAAAGGAACACATCTCGTGTTATTAGTTCTATCCGTAAATAGTTCTATAGACATATAAACAATATACGAGAATATTTATTGAAATGACTTATATAAATAACACTCATATGGTGTGTGCGTGTTACACGAGTCAGCATTCTTAGCCTACCCTATCCTCGCTACCACCCTACCCTATCCTCTCTACCACCCTATCCTCTCTACCACCCTACCCATCTCTGTAATATAAACCTAATACAGCGGGGGTTCACTATATAAGGCATGTGTAATTCAATCACTTATTTATTTAAGTTCCTTTTTGTTTCGTGTTATAATGTATTACTTATTACTCATTATTATTCTTATTTGTTCTCATTAATTCAATAAACTATATATCTATCCATATAGTTCATTATAATTACAGAACATTAATTAATATAACTTTAAAATTAAACATGCGTACCAATAATAATCACAAGTTATGATCTATAAAACTATACGTTATATTGTGAAATAGCTAATATTTATCTATATATATCATCACACACTTAGCTTGATCAGCACTTATTTCATCGTGACTATAAGTAACAAGAGGAACACTGTGAATGTTTACATCAAGAAGATATTTAAGTACATATTGTTGATCATGTGATGCTCATGTGATCATTGATAGGGCTCGTTACCTAATATATTATCTTCTTTGGCTAGAAAAAGACTTCCAAAGTTTGAGAATCCGCAATACTCGAGCTCTGATTTCAAGAACAAAGACTACAAACTTTACGTAGGAAACACAGTTAGTTTATAGTAATAGTAGTAGTAGTAGTAGTAGTAGTAGTAGTAGTAGTAGTAGTAGTAGTAGTAGTAGTAGTAGTAGTAGTAGTAGTAGTAGTAGTAGTAGTAGTAGTAGTAGTAGTAGTAGTAGTAGTAGTAGTAGTAGTAGTAGTAGTAGTAGTAGTAGTAGTAGTAGTAGTAGTAGTAGTAGTAGTAGTAGTAGTAGTAGTAGTAGTAGTAGTAGTAGTAATAGTTCCCTATGTAATACATGTATTCCGTACGTATGAAAGTAATTTAATATTACAATTATTGTTATTTGATTAAGTTGATTATTAAATATTACATGTAAATTATATTTATTTGATCATATATTTTATTTCACAATTAATAAATAAATGTCAATCACTATCATTATTATATTAAGGGATGTATAGCTTATCTACTAAATTCTTAAAATAACCAAGTTACATTTTTAGAATTAATGCAATTATATAATTTCATTTTATTTCCTACACACGAATGATTATGATAATGAAATGTCTAATGTTCTCTATGCCGCCTATAGGTGGACCTGAATTCAATGGACAGGTCATCTCACTGGGCAACTGGTAATGGGTCTGCTAACAACACCCTCAAGAGAAGGGCGCCACCGCCCCCTAATCCTTTCGGCGACGATTCTCTAGATAATTGTGACATCTACGAGATCGTTAGGGTGTGGGTGTGTGGGTGTGGGTGTGTGGGTGTGTAGGTATTTGTGTGTGTGTGTGTGTGTGTGTGTGTGTGTGTGTGTGTGTGTGTGTGTGTGTGGATGTGTGGATGTATGGATGTGTGGATGTATGTGTGTGGGTGTATGTGTATGTGTATGTGCAATAAATCACGAGTTTGTAACATAAAGACAATATATTATGATTAATTTGATGCCTATATATGTAAATTATCGATACTTTATCAAGTTATAATCTATAAATCTATATTTCATAGTAGGTAAAGCTAAGGATTAAAACTTATTAATCTTTAACTTATCTATAGTTTAAGATTATTCTTTATATGTATAATTACAATATTATCTTCACAGCAGACAATACACATTTGTGAATAACTCATATGCTAACTAAAGTTATATTATTATTCTAAATTTAAATTTAATGTAAATAATAAATACAAAGTACAATATACAATTTCATTTTACGTGATAAAATTAAGCCTGACTAATAATTTATATTTGAAAGAGATAATATGTATATTGTTATTGTAATTTTTTTGGTGGAATCCTTTCATCCCTTACAGGAATCTATATGAAGTCATTACTTATAATCTAATATCCCTTTGAAGCCGATCTCATGTTAAGACATCTAGATTTTAACGAGAATCGATCATTTTGTATACATATTTATATAATATAGCTTCTAAATATTATTTAAGACCTATTTTAATGGTCCGATCGACTCTCGAACTCGCATCCTACTACCTGTGTGTCTGACACCTTAGCCATCTGAGCAACGTAGGCAGTTATATATATTCATGTAATAGTGAAGATTAGAGACCATGTCCTACATGTCATATCTTCAATATTTAATTTTAAACATACATCTTCTCATTAGTAATAATCTATTTCGTCTGCTACGAAGATATAATTATAAGTATATAAGATAATTCAATATATATATATATATATATATATATATAATTATAACACACCTGGTTCTAATGTTGTTTATTGTATACTTCATTTATAAATAGCTTAAATCAATTGAACAGTCTAAATATAATATATATATATATATATATTCTGTAGACAATGCATACCTAAAAACATATATATATATATATATTATTGTATAGTTTTTGATTGATTAACGTATATGTACTACGACGTTGCATCCGCGTTACGTAAAAGCCAGCACCTCACTCACGCTCGCTCGCCTACCCACAGGAATCAAGTCCTTCCGTCGAGAACATAGCCTTGGGAACGTTCGCCTCCACCTCCAACAACCGGTACCTGCGGAACCAAGCGTCGCCCCACGACCACCACGCCTCCGTCGAGGACCCGCTGCTCTCCTCGTCGTCAGAGGTCGAAGTTGACTCCTACTACACGGACAGCGACGCCGATATATCGGAGGCCCCGCTTCCGCCTCCGCCTCCCCAAAGCAGTATACCTATCCATCTTTAACCGCACAACCTTACACGCGCGCACACCTAAACACACACACACACATACCCATACACACACACATCTACATACATTGTTATACTAAATACATCTAGGTGCTTTTTACAATATATTTTATTAAGGCCACACCCCCTTGCCTTCCTTGATATTATTATTTTTTTACATTTTACGTCCCCCTGTAAATACCCGACTCCCCCTCCCCTCCTCCCCCCCCTCCCCCCTTCCTCTTCCTTCACATTCTCCATGATTATGACACCGTGCACTTGGTAAACTAACGTATCTCATTCTCCTCGTTATCTTTGTATTATCTGCTGCTGCTGCCATCACGCACACATCACGACGTCATTCAACTCGCTTCGTTTCCCCCCCAACCCCATTCATTCATTACCCCCGCCCCCCTACCCCCAAAGTTATATAATGAAATGTACATTGACAATCGTTAAATTCCATATTAGTGAATCCTATTATTTATGAATCCAACATTATAACTATGAATAAATCATTTATACCTCGATAATGGTTTATATTTGTTAATAAATTAAATTAAATATATTAAATTAAAATTACTCTTAATAATATTCTAATATATAAATATCGTTATCGTTTCGGCATATTATACCGTCGTAGATAATAAAATGGTTCGCAAATGTGATAATTCTATAAAGTTTATAATATTCCAACACGAATACATATGTTTATGTTCCTCGATTTAAATTACTATAGAATTCTAAATAGATAAAACGCGCACGAAATCATTCATAATTTTAGCTAAATCATTAATTACATCATTTGTGTGATACTTATGCATAGTTCACGCAGTACAGGTGCCATTGTTACTGTATCGTACAGTATTGGTCATACAACATCTGCAACACTACCTATGCATTACATCTTTCACTCTCGCTAACCTTTGTATAGTTATAAATAGCCATTAGTAAACAGCCACACACGGTCTAATATATCCATGTACCAGCTTATAGAACTTATAAAGAATATCATTGACCAGCTACCATATGTTTGACTTTATTACTATTACTGTAGTCGTTGTAGTGGTACACTGTTTTACATACATAATAAGTATATAGTTTTTATATAATATCAAATGATTTTTACATTAGATATTCTTATTATTAAACTAACATTGGTTCAATTGAATATCATTATGATTAATATACATGAAATAGACTAGAACTTAACTAGGCTAAACCTGAGGATCACTCGATTTGTATTGCTTTCGACATTGATATCTTTGTATATTCCAAATTTATATATATTCAAATATACATAACTCGAATACATAATACATATCAACAATATATATATAAATATTCCATATTAAAATGTAATACTATTATAATATTTATATTATTATTAGTACATTTCAATATGAAGTGTAAAAAATTCGTTAAATTGTATAATTAATATAGTAAAATTAGTGTAATTTTATAATAAATAATCAATATCATAGAAAGGTAAGGACATCCACATGCTATCTCTGCAGTGAAAACTTTTGTACTCAGATCTATATACTTTTACAGTGGAGTATTTCATTATATTTCAGTGGTTTGAATCAAAGATAAGGATATCTATTTATCTGTCGAATAAAAATGCATTCATATTTATAAATTGCATTTCTATATAAATATTTTATTAAAATTACGATTTTATTTATTGCAATTAGGTTCAAATTCAACAATATTTTTTTATATTATTAATGTCGATATTCTGTAATGTAATAATATAATATAATGTGTATTAAAATATATTATGAATTAAATATAATATATTGAAATCATTGATTTAAAAATGAGTTTTTGGATTTAATAATAATTGTTAACACTTTGTAGACAAATTGAAAATAAAAATGTAATTGAATATCATTTATTTCACTGTTAGAGATATATAATACTTTAATACATGCACCCTATATATCTATATATATATATATATATATATATATACATATAATATGTTTAACAAATAATAAAATTTATATAAAATATAAAATCATGAAAATGATATATTGATATAATCTTTCAAATAATTGAAATTAGTTATTAATTTTCATTACAAATTGATTAAATAATTACGATTCTGGAAATATATTATGTGAATTACACGTATTAATCTAATCAAGTGATTGCATACATTTGGTTGTATTTAAGTTCATATATCATATAAAATTTTATATATATATATATATATATATATATATTATATAGTATTGATAAAAGCGTGTTGATCTACTCAATGAAGTTCTAGTCTATTTTCCTTAGGATGCAATCGACTGGCTCACATCAACATAATAAGAATAATGATAATTATCATGGATATGATAATGAAATGTATAGCATATATATATATATAAATTAGGTTACGAACTAACTATGTGTATAACCCAAGCGTGAGTCATTCGCTCTACGTAGAATAATACGCCTATTTCCTACAGCAGCCACCTAGTCTATAGGAAAACGTTTACATTGCGAATTCACCTAACATCTTCTTATAACATCTTTTTCATTTATTAAATTATATCTCGCATTTCGCATCGATAATAATTGTAATATAACACGAATCCGTGTTAGGTATCTCTACGACGTAGGTACCTACCGTACCGTACCTACTTATACTTATACTTAGGTACATTATTTAATTGTATTAGTATATTTATATATTATTAACTTTTACTAACATATAAGTAAATAATATAAACCTATATTATATCATGTGATTAATAATTTGGTAACGACTGTTAAGATATGCAGGTATATATTCCTTGAAGAAAAATTCTATAAATATTCTATTATTTTTTATATTTGTTTTTAAACCTATGCGTTTATGTACGATGTTCTATTACTTCAATTGTACAATTGTTAACGTAGTTTTTAAAAATATTCTCTTTAAGTTCGTCAAAGAATTTCCGAACGAAAGATATGTCACTAAAAAATTTATGAAATTAGTGAAAAATTGCGCCACCTGTATCGATGACTATTTATTTTAATTCTATTTTTAGTTTATGTTTGTTTCCATGTCAATTTGAAAAATATATCACTATTATAAATGAAAAGTTATGTGCATTGTTGAATACAATAACTATTTAATTAATAGTGTTTGTTTTAAGAATATAACATTATTTATAATTAGAAGCATTTTTCTTAAAATATACAGCCATTTTCGATAAATATAATAAATCAATAGATCTATTTCATGTAAAATTTTACATAATTGTAACATCCTAAAGTATTATGTAACAAAACTTTTACCCTTTACAGGACTTTGACAATACGCTATTGAAATTATTAAAAACGATAGTATTGCCACCTATATTTCAATCTATGCATTATTATTTTGTTCACGTAAATAACGGATAAATAGATATAATCACTTAGTGACATATCTTTGCGCTGCAAAATCAAGAGTACATGTTTAACAATCTTTGAAATCGTGATGTAAAAATCAAATGAGTGGATTTTTAGTGCACAATCAAGTTTAGTTCAAATATAAATAATGTATTCACTGTGATAAACTTACTAATAATACGTAAGATGGTATATAATTAATTAGTAGATATATATATATATATATATATATATACTTACAACTCTTTCCCAGTACATTTAATGTGTATATATTTGTCTGAAGTCCTAAAATATGTGGTAATTATTAATAATTGATAACTAAACAGTTATGTTTAGCATACATAAAATAACACCTCGTAATATGAATTACGTGTTATAAAAGTGCATCTGTAGCGAATATATATCATTGATATAAAGAAAACTTTCTTTATATCGATGATATATATATTCTCTACGTGTTTAGATATTTATCTTCTTATTATCTGTTCATCATATTGTAACTTATAGGAGACTTACATACTCATAGTCAGTTTAATAAGGTTGTAGGTGAGTTATATTGACAGTAAGAGTACGTTAAATTCTGAGATAGTTATCTTATTTTCTAAATTTGTATTACATTTTCAAAATGTTATCATTATTAAATTATCAAAATAATTTTGATGAGTAAAGTTTTTTTTGAGATATAAATTCTGAAATTTGTATAGTTTACAATGTAAATATGTGCACATATTTATATACACAACCAAGTTAACTATGAAATTTTAACATGGCATGTATATATATATTACGATGTTTATGAAAATAGGGAGTCTTAATTATTACCGATCGTCTTTATAAATATATATGTGCACATATTATATTTCTATAGAAATATTTTGTATCAACATATCAGAAAAGATTTTTTCCTGAGAAAACTCTGTGATATCAGTGTAAAACATAGACATTATAATTAGGTAGACTACCAAAGATTTTCTGAAGTAAAGATATGACTTACGCGAAATCATGTAATTCGAATTTGTATACAAAATACCCCAGTGCCACCCTATAGCGGGTTACTTTTAGGAACTATGCGTTGTTTATAATGTAAATTCGTATTTAACTATACACTTTTAAAATGTTAAATAATATGCTTTAAATTAATATTTATATGATGAAAACTAAGTGTTCATTACTAATATATAACAAACAAATATGATATGTATGTTTTAAATGCTATAAGTATATATTTAGTAAAAGCTAATTTATATTGCATGTAATTTAATAGAGCAATGAAAACATTGTTGTATGCAAACAGAGACGAACCTAAATCTATTTCAGTGATTTCGATACTACTGCTAGCAGTGGCAGGGGATATTACTAAATTATGTTGCATGCATAGTGAGTGTTATATCTTTGCTTCGCAAAATCTTTGAGACTATTCTTGGAGATCAAGTTTGTTCACCAATTTGCACAGAGCTAGAGAGAAATTTCTATCTAGCTCTGTGCCAATTTGAATGAAAATCCGCCATTGTGTTTGTCAATTTTGTCATTTACATCATATTTTCTATAATAAGTAAAATTCACCTACATTACTATAATGACTCGAAATTGCTTTAATATTTATGATATATCTATTAAAATTAGCCAAATGAATTATACAAATAAGTACATCTATCATATAAAATTATAAAATAATTATACCAAACCTAGTAAAAAGTGATGTTATATAATATTTATTTTTAAATATTTAAAAATAATATTTTCATTTAATGACAATTAATGACTAAATATCAATTTACTAAATAATTAGATTAAATTATGTAAAATGGAGATTACACAATGTTAGATTAATATATAATTAATATGAAAGTAATTTAACATATGAAAAATTCCAATTAAATGTATATTATAATTAGATATTTACAACTACTATTTACATATCTTGCATATCAATTGACAAGTCATAAAGAATATCATTGAATATATTGGTTCAAATATAATTTAGTGATATTCTTTATAATTTGTCGATTAACTTGAATTATATTTGAATCAATATATTTAATTCAATGAATTAGCATTGTATGCATATTATCAAGACCTCCTATAACCGAGGTTATAGGAGGTCTTGATATTATTCAAATGGTAAAAAAAATAAATTACAGATTTAAACAAATATCAGTCTACCTAATTATATATCTAAGGTGTAAAAGCAGAAAATATCGGTAAGTGTATATGGAGTATCCATATTATATGCCATATATAATATGGCATATATGATATACACTATATAGTATATAAGCGAATATCAACTACATTTAAGAATAATTACTATGATGTGATAATTTACTTGTATTTGATAAATAAACTTAAATGAAATACAACATATACGGCACATTAAATGTATGGCATTGGGTATGTATAATGACATACTTTAGCTAAAGGAGGCCATGTTTGTATGCTTAATATGGATATTGGATCTATTATTTATATTCATTTAAATTATATATTCTACAATAATTGATACAAATTAAGATCCATATTTTCCATATTTCCAAGCATATTTTATCACTAAAAGATATGTTTAAAACTTAATATTGTTTATTTAATTATAAGTTATAAATTTATATAATTGCACTATTTTATTAATAATTTATTAATTTTAAAGAAATATATTTTTTTAAATATATTATTTTGATTCCACCTAGCGTTAAATAAATACCCACCTGCGAAAATGGCTGTAAGTATATTAAATTAGTTATTTTTTTATCAATAAGGTATTTTTATAATATATAATTGTTTCCATATTATAAATAAATATGTCATATATGTAATATATATTTTTTGTAAATAAATGATAATGTTTTATTAGTTAAAACTATTGAATGGATTTTTTATGAGCGATAATAAAATTTAGAGACATGTTTTATAATTTGAATAAATATAATATCTTATAAAATATGTTATTAATACATCCTTAGACATATTAATTTCCTTATTAATTTATTAGAAAAGTGATATATTATGCTTTATATTAAAATAAAATAATAATACATTTCTAGATTATCATAATTACTAATTAAATACTCTTATTTTAACATGCTTATATAAATAATTATAACACGATAGAATATTAATATTAATATTTTTAGTATATATAATATTGTATTATAAACTACATTATTACTATTAAATGAAGGTAAATGCAATTATGTTATTTAAAATTGAATATTAATATTCCTGATAAATTAACCGATAATTACATAGTATATATCATCAAATTAATATTAAAATAAAATATGTACGTATATATATATAATATCGAAAAAAAAATATAGAACAATGATCTAGATTAATTTATTTATAAATTGTATTATAGTAAATATAATGGATCAAATAAACTTTACGATTAACGGACAAATTCGGTGGACATTGATGTTCGTCGATCGTAAAGTTAATTTGATTGTATTGTAGTTTAGCATATAATATTAACTTTACGATCGGCGGACATCTATACATATAATACAATACAATCAAGTTAATGATCAGCGGATAATTTTGACGGACATCGGTTTCCATCGAATTTGTATATGTATTATATTTAATAAGTCTAAAGAGGAGAGTATAGCAACAGATATTTAAAAATAGAATCAAATATCTAAAAATGAAATAAGGCGGTTCTAATAGATCGTGAAATGGCGTGTACATTTTATATATTCTTAATTATTATTCCTAATATATAATATACAATATATTATAAATATATATTCTAGTAATTTGAGTTTTATATTTTATTTAATAATATTTAAAAAATATAACTTGAATATTATATATAAATATATGGTACATGTCGAAAACATCCGGCATCGAAAACATCCGGCATTATAATCTTTTAATATCGTATATGTATGCGTATTTAAGTAACATATATGATAATTAACTATAGATTAGTAACATATGTATATTGCTATATAACTGGTGTTTGTATTTATAACTTATAGGCTATATAAAGTTATATAAACACGCTCCCGCGCAGCTCGGCGAGCGCCGATCGATTTACGTTTTGGAAATATTTCAACAATTTATGACTTGTTACCATCTTATTATGTACATTATATAGCCTATAAGTTATAAATACAAACACCAGTTATATAGCAGTATATATATATATGTTACTACTCTATAGTTAATTATCATATATGTTACTTAAATACGCGTAAATATACGATATTAATCGAATATAATGCCGGATGTTTTCGACGTCATCCTAAATATATATGTTAACACTATAAAAGTATAATAATTGTGAACATAAAATGTAGGCGCAATTTCGAGATCTATTTAAAGTGCCCTATGTGTTCAATTTTAAATATCTGCTATAACTCAGATTCCCATAAATGTAATATTTACAAAATACAGCTCGATTGACGTCTATGAATTTTGCCTCAACTCATTATTTGAATCATATTTAATCAAATTTATGTAAATGCTTTAAATAACGTATCTGCAATGATTCATCTACTATGTACATATTTTGATCGTACGATATTAAAACTTATTAAATGCAAGTATTGGATGAAACGAAAGTAGCTGACATCAATCAAGTTAACTTTTGTTAACAAAATGTATGCTTCATACCTTATTCCAAAATATGATAAGCGTTGTTGATTTATTTTATTCCAAAAAAACGTTTTTTACAGTTTTTGTGAAGAATATTGGTTTTTTATTTATTTAATAAATTGTTATATAGAATGATATTTGTAATAAATACTTCTATAGATATATGATTATTATTAGATATTTCGTGTATATTATATTAAAAAGTATTATAGTATAATTTATATAAGTATTCAGTAAATTCTATCAAAATTATATTTTTCTTTCAGCCAGGATTGTTATAGATAATAATGTTATAATATGTTATTAGATGAATACATTTATATAATACACATAATCTATACTATTATTAATAATATTGATACCAGGGTTGTTGATTTTTTTGGTTTTGTTAAATATAATATATTTTAATAACCGAACCCTGCCTTAAATAATTTAAAATTATACTAACATCATATTTAAATATAATTTATAATATATACTACATTTTCATGTTTATGACATCAACTTTATGTACATGGTATACTTCATATAATATAATCTAATATTGAAACTAATATTAAATGATATGGTATTGAAATTATTAATTTCAAATTAATATATATCAATAATTGTTTATACAAAAATCAAAAAAAACCGAACAACCCTGCATATTATTTAATACAAGTTTTTCATTAGAATATACTACATTACATTTTGAATGTTTTTGATCAATAATATCATATAAATTAGATTATTTTGTATATTATCTATATTTAAAAACTGTGATAAATTCTTGTATTATATTAATATACATATTAAGGGCCGGCGTATACATGTACAAAATAGGGTTAAATGGCAATTTTAAAAAAATGTAATACACTTTTTTATTTATGATTATTTTTTTTAATTATCTAGATAATATTCATCTCTAGTTATATAGTACATCATAAAATAATAAATGTATTAATAAATTTATTAACTATTTTTTTATTATTTTTCAAATAATTGTATTAAAAGATTTTATTTACTTTATATTACATACCTATATAATAGTAACCATATATTATGTATATACTCAGAAAATTGTATAAAGAGTTCAAAAATTATTAACATTAAAAAAAATGAACAAAAAAACACTAGGTATCTAAAGAGATATAGGCATCTAAAGTGTTACTTGCATGTTTTCTAATTATTAAATCCCATCATTTTGAATAGGTGTGTTTAAACTTCGTATTTTAGGCACTTATTTTTAATTTTATATGATATATTATACTTCATTTTAAAGATAATGAATTATATTTTAATATAAAAAAAATGTCCCTAACAAATAATATCGAAGGTTACACACCGGCTCTTAATACCAATCTATTTAATATTTATTATAATATTCCTTAAAATAGGCAGATTGCCAAAATGTATATTTTATACAGACTTTAATGACTATTATTTAATCTTATAAATTGTTTTTTTCCAAAATATATATTCATATGTATAATATTTTATATAATATATCTTATCCAATTATTTGTCATTGATATGCTATAAAAACTTTCTTTTATTCATTATATAATATTTTAATTTGTATAATTATTATTTTAACTATTAAATTTATTAGTATTTTTACTATTCAATTATTATTTTAAAAATTAATGAATTCATATCAGCCTTAAAATAGTAGTATTATTTTTAATTAGCTATATTCCTCATGCTAATTTAATATTTCTATAATGATGTTAATACAATATAAAATTATGTGTTTAATCTTAATAATATTTTATATATATGGTTATAGTTATATTCCATAGAAATTTTATTTTAAATACATTTTTTTCTTTAACTATAAATTGTAAATTGAATATACGCAAAATTTGCAAATTCATGTCACATTTATATATTAGAATATTTATTTTATTTCAAAAATATTATATACATTAGAAAATATATTATTTATAATCTTTAATAATTTGAGTAAACATGTCTCTAAATAATCTACTATTTTAGTGTAAATGATCAAGGATATCCTTACTATCTAGTAATTTGATGAAAAATATATAAACAATTATTATTAATGGGTTATCTTATGATAATTAATTAATATATAATAAGTATATACTATTTTATATATGAAAATATGAGATAAGTTACTTTCTATACATGTATAATTATTTAAATATTACATGTATTAAATTATTATAATATTAATTTTTAAATTTATCATACAGCCTCAAATTTTGCATGTTCTTTTTGAACATGCTTGTGGATACTCTCTTTTCCGTGTTAAGGAATTTGAAGAAATTGGAATGTTGTTACCTGATGTAGAAGCTGGAATGCGTGATCTAGCTAAATTTAATTCAATTGTCAAATTAGCTGCATTTGCTCCATTTAAAAGTGGTACAAATGCTCTGGATAATATCAATAGTATTTCCGAAGGTAATATAATTTATAATGAATAATATTTATATATTTTATAATATTTACCTTTTTAGGTGTATTACACGATGATCTTCGATTATTTTTGGAAACTAATATTCCTAAAAGTACTAAAAAACAAAAGTCCATAGTCGGTGTAGCTGATACACGTATTGGAGCTGCTATATCTGAAGGAATGGGTTTAACAGCTCAACATGATGAAGTTATTACAGAAATTGTCAGAGGTAATATGAAATTATATTCATATTATTATATTTTTTATACTTATTTTTATTATAATTAATGGTTTATAAATATAATTATATTTTTAACATATTTTTAGGTATAAGACTTTATTTTGCAAAGCTTATTAAGGGGTTAAATGAACAGACATCAGCAAAAGCTCAACTTGGTCTTGGTCATTCATATTCAAGATGTAAAGTTAAATTCAATGTTCACAGAGTAGATAACATGATTATTCAATCCATTGCCTTACTTGATCAATTAGATAAAGATGTAAATACATTTAGTATGCGTATAAGGTTAATTTTAATTATTTATATTAATTTAGAGTACTTCTTCAATATATATATATATATATATATGTTAACTGATAATAATATGTTAAATATAGATTTAATAACAATTATGAGTAAGTCAAATATTTAGAAGCAATACAAAATTACATTTGAAAAATAATAGATAACTATTGTAACCTATTTTTAGAAATCATATACACAATGTAAGAAGCATATATATTATTTATAAATGGGTTATTTCATTGATATTTCTATAGAAAGATTGTGTTTATAAACAATTATATTTAGAAAATTTCATTCTATTGGTATACTATTATATTATTATTTAGCTAATATTATATTATAATTATATTTTATATGCTATATTTTTATTATAAACAAAATTAACTAATTTTATATATATCTGACAACTTTAATTAAATATATTTATATTATTTAGATAATATTTAAGATTTTACACTAACTAAGTTTGTTCGAAAATCGTCACTCTTGGCTGATACTTCTGTCTCCATATGTAAACGTAGTCATAGTGTTTATGATTGTGCCATTTTTAACATCATAGCTAGTATGAGGATTTTCATGCATATTTATTTATTTACCTTTACAAAATTTTAAAAATGAATTGAAATTTATATAGTTTACAAACTATTATATTTTCAATTATCCATAAAATGTCGAATATTGTTGATCATTATTATATATTACAAACTAATAGTATTTATTACCAACACCATTAATATTTATTATTATTTTATCTATTAGAAATTAATAGATAATTTTTAAATATAACAGAGAATGGTATTCATACCATTTCCCAGAATTGGTCAAAATTGTTAACGATAATTACCAGTACGCTAAAGTTGCTCAGTTTATTAAAGATCGTACAACACTCGATGAAGATAAATCTGATGGTCTTGAAAAAATTGTTATGGATTCTGCTAAAGTTAAAATGATTTTTGATGCTGCACGTTCTTCAATGGGTATGTGTTCTATACTTTAAAATGTTACATCTTACTAATATTACTTATTTAAAGGAATGGATATATCTCCCATCGATCTTATCAATATTGATAGATTTGCAAAACGTGTTATTGCTTTAGCTGATTATCGTGTAAGTCTGCACATTTATCTTAAGGAAAAAATGCATGCTGTTGCACCAAATTTATCTGCTCTTATTGGAGAACAGGTTAATTATTGTTTATTAAAATGTATTATATATTTAAGATAACTTTATTATCGAATTATTTTTAACTTCATATATTTTTTTATTATTTATGTAAATAGTATATAATTTTTAGAGAATGAAAATATTTGAATTAATAAATGTTATATTTACTATAACAGATATAATTCATTTAAATAATATAAATATAATATTAATTATTGTTAAATATTGAATCCCAGGTTGGAGCTCGTCTTATATCTCATGCTGGTAGTCTTACAAACTTGGCAAAATATCCAGCTTCTACTGTTCAAATTCTTGGAGCTGAAAAGGCTTTATTCAGGTAATGTTGTTAATGTATACATAAAATTAAAATTAAAAATGTTATTGTTTATTATATATTGAATTATTTTTAATAATGTATTTTTGTATTCAGAGCTTTGAAAACACGTGGTAATACTCCAAAATATGGATTAATTTTCCATTCTACTTTTATTGGAAGAGCACAAACTAAAAATAAGGGTCGTATTTCAAGATATCTTGCCAATAAATGTTCTATTGCATCCAGGATTGATTGCTTTAGTGGTTAGATTTCATAAATTATTAATATTATTGATTCAAACGATACATTTATAATACATTTTGTGTATATCCTTCATACATTTAGATTCTATAATTATTTAAAATAATATATAATGTTAATAAATTAGTTAATTATAGAATTATTGCAATCTTAAATTAATGTTACATATTTTTTCATTAGATTTTCCTACTTCAATATTTGGTGAAAAAATGAAAAAACAAGTTGAAGATAGATTGAAGTTTTACGAAACAGGTGATATTCCTGCTAAGAATGTTGATGTCATGAAAATGGCTATCGATGAGGTATGTATATAATATGTTATATTTAGTATTATGTAGTATACTTATATTATATATTCATAATTTATATCAATAGGTTGGTGAGGAAATCAAACTAGCTAAAAAGGAGAAGAAAGCTAAAAAGAAGGCCAAACGTTCTTCAAAAGTGGATGAAGACGAAGAAGAAGAGGAAGAAACTGAAGTAAAAGTTTCACCTAAGAAATCAAAGAAAAGGAAATCAGAAGCTGCTGAAGAAACACCTAAGAAGAAGAAGAAGTCTAAAGACAATGATAATGATGAAGTAGTTCGTTCAAGCAAAAAAAAGAAGAAGTCTAAAGATTAATTTTATCATTATTGTACTTTTATATATTCAAGGTGTTTAAATAATATTGTACATTTTGCTATATAAATATTAATAACTTTACATATAAATATATTATTTAAAGGTTTTTAGAATTATAGTAATATTATTTTTACATTATAAAATATATTTTAATATATAAATTTGTTTCATTTTTGATAATAAATTACTTGAAATATACAAAAAAATTAGCATGCATTCAGGTAAATTATATATGATATTATAATTCTTATATATAACCTTAATTTGTAGATGTTCACTACTTTTTATTTAATGATATGAAATATATTTTTTTAAATAACTGGTTTATGAAATAAAAATGTTAATTTGATTAATGAAATTAGAACTTATTTTTCACATAAATAAAATAATATATACTATTTATAAATATTTAAGTGAGTGGTAATTATAATTTGTAGAAGAAAGATAAATTTAATTTTAAAAGTAATCAATTATAGATTTTAAGTTTATCATGCTATGAGTGTTGTTTATATGAATGTAGTTCTTCACTTTTTGAGCAAATGTGTTTTTTATTATAATTCGAAAGCAATATATTAATATAGTAATTATAACAACTATATTATTTATAAAGATTTATCAAATAGTGAACAAAATACAGAGATAATATTCTAAAGTTTTGTGTTAACTTTATACAAGTATGTTTAATAAGGCAATTATAGTTACTCTTGAAGAACATAAACATTTTTAAAGTAAAAAATGAAATGAATGTTATGGGCAAGGGGGAAGCTCCCGTTCATACAAATCATGCTAAGGATAATTACAGACTTTTTTTTATTCAACAGATACATTCATCTATTCTCTTTATATAAATATAATTACTTAAAAATCTTATACAAAATTAATCGGAATAGTTAAATATTAATTTTTTCCTTAAAATGCAAGTTTTTCATTATTTATTTAATTAATATAAAATATAATAATACAGTATTCATATAGATGTAGGTAATATAATAAAACAAATTTGTGTTTCAATATAGATTTAGTATATATTTTATTCCAAGTTCACCTCCTACTTGAACTATTTTGGAAATAGAATTGCATCTTCTTAGAATTCGCTTCCTAGATGTGTATCCTCCCCAGTAAACCAAATTTGGAAATAATTTGCCAAAAGTTTTCGAACATTTTTGTAGACACATTTTTTCAAATAATTGACAATTATTTTCGTACATTTTTCGAAAATCTGCAAACTTCGCAAATAATTTTTAGAATATAATAAATATTTAGTCAACAATCAACATATTTACAAATCAAAAATAAATGATCTGATGAATATAATAAAAAAAAAGATATTGTTATATATTTAAATATATTATATATAAACATAGAGTATATTATTATATAAAATAAGTATTTTTGTCTATTTGATTGATTCAAAAATTAGTTTAACAGTGGTTTATTAATTAGTGTTTGCAGACTTATTCTCCATTATGTTTCATTTAATAGATACAACCCTTAATAAGGACATTAAATATAAAATATGTATATTAATAAAAATTAAATCATAAATAAAAAAAAAATAGAATTTTTTTAAATTTAAATATTTATCTGCAATAACAATTATATTTTAAAATGTAATTAAATCTTAATATATTAATTAATTTATATTAATATTTTTATATAAATCCTTTTCGTATTATTTGTGTATATTATAAAAAAATACAGAAAGTAGAAGACTTGGTAAAATTCGTAAATAAATTACAAACATTTTAAAATTGTCTTTTACTGATTTTGTCCCCTAATTTGTCAGTCATCAAAATGATATTAATTTATCTACTAAATCAATCAAATTTCCATATACTAATAATATATATTTATTTTTTTTAATTTGTTTTTAAAAATTGTAATATATTTATTTTTAATTATTTAGTTTAACTACATATATTAATATGTGTATTATGTCATTGTGTTTGAGTAGGTATAAGCTGCTTCTTGGATATGATTGGCTTAGATTTTAGAAGATGTTAATCCATCTCATAGAGACCGATCCATCCAATATGTATCTGACCAACCCGAGACCTCCACTCTTTCTGTTCTTTTATTTCTTTGTATATATTTTACACACCATCTTCACATGCTCCTCTCATTCTTGTATTATATGCTAGTAGGGTTTAGTTTAATCGGCCCGGATAAATAGTTTATTTATTATAATTTGTTATATATTTTTGTTGTCAGGTTATTTTCTTTTATTTCATTACTATTCCTACACTTAATATCTATATATCTATCTATAATTTTTAAAATAAATGTATCTCATTAATATATATATATATATATATATATTTAAATATATGTAAGAATTCTAATTTCTTCATTTTTAATGTATATATTAATTTAATATATTGTAATATATTATAATACATTATAGTGTATATATTAATTATGATGTTACATCTTAAGATTTCTGAACATCATTAAAACATTATAATACAGGTATTTACTAAATACTATTTAGCCTATTCATATAACCTATTCATATTCCAATTAGAGACCTTATAAGGGGTTTCCATTGCACTGATACCTTCTTATAATATGCATTCTGTGGGTTTTACTCCATACTATATATTTTTGCAGTCGTATATTTGGTTTTAAAATATTTATTAAATAATAACAGGTTTATTTTTAGATGTAATATGAAAAACATTCAAATTTAAATTATCCTTAAATATTGTAAGCATACATTCTATCATTGTTTCATTATTATAAATAGTTATCACTTTATTACAATACCTCGACATATATATATATCAAGTAAAGAACATATGCTTGCTATATATACAATGGTAAATTTGTGTACATCGAAGTAGATGTTTTTCAGTATTATATTTCAATGATATATCTTATATATAAGATATGTATTTATTTGTAAAATGAAAAATTCATTCCTTTTTATAATTTGATTTTCAATAACATAATGCATTCTTTTATATATTATTTATGTCAATATTTTATATAATATATTGTGTATTATATTATATAATTATTTTAATATAAATATATTGAAATCATTAATTTAAAAATAAATATTTGTATTGATATATATATATAAAATTCAAATATGTACTCATGGACATCATATAAGCAAAAATATATGTTAGAATATGTCCTGTTCTTGCATATATCAAGCCCATGGATTTATAATTTACTTAGATTGGTTATCCCATGATTTTTATCAACAGACCGAGACTCGATTTATGTGTCCCAAGATGGCTGACCATAATTATTCAATCAAATTAAATGATATAATTATATTACAATATAAATTAATGTGTATTTTGTATATAATTTATAGATATATTTATAATCCAAATGCACTTAATAAGCGTATATAGAAAAAAAAATAAAATGTATATAACAATCATTTGTTTGAATATTTGTTATTAAATGTGATGGTCGGCTATCTTAGCATTGTCAATTTTGTTCGAATTCCAGGCGTTGAAGAATTTTGTATTAGTGAGATATAAAAATACCGATCTAGGTAAGATATAAATCTATGATCAAGCTGCATGGTTAACCTTAATTACATATATTTCATGATTGAATGATTTTATAATGGTCTTAAATATTTAAATTTTATTTACAATGTAAAAACTCATTTTTAAATTGATGATTACAATATTATTATATTAAAATCTAAAATATAATTTAATCAACATTATATTATTTAAATTGTAGACATAAATAATAAAGAAATACTTCTTTCAATTACAAATTTTTTTAAAATAAATTCATGTTTTAAATAAAATATTTATAAACAAGACAATTATTAATTCAACAAATTAATGTATTTTTATTTTACAAATAAATATTTGTATATTTGTTTATTGCCGTATAATTTTAATAGAATATCTATCTTTATGTACTTATTGAAATTATATTATTTTTTAAAATATATTTAAAAAATGAATAAGTTTATTAATAAATATAAATGACCTATTATAAGTCAGATGATATCTACTTTTATATAAAATCATGATATTTTGCTATGATATTTTACAAAATAATAATGATATTCGTGTATAAAATGGTACATTGATAATAATAATAATACATTTGATCAGTAAAAGAGTTTACGAGGAGTATGAAACGATGTCAATCCTTGATTATTATTTCTTATAGGCTGAGGAGGAGGAGGATGTGTTGGAGTATAATTAGCCTCGTTTGCTAAGTCCGGAGCGGAGGTAGACATACAACGCCTTTCATCGAGTATCTCACAAGATCTTGATCTTTTCGATGACATCGTAGCACCCCCGCGATTCCATTGGCCACTTCTCGACCGCCTGTCTTTATAAAGGGGGCGTTCATTCTGATCACTCCGGTTGGGTTTCGGACAACTATGGGCGGATGTTGGTTCTATCCAGCTTCTATTGTTACGTACGGGTGTACAACAGTGAATACTATTGTCAAGGAGATCGGCTGCACTAGATCGCCTACATCGGCAGTCATTAGGTATACCCGCAGCGTGTCCCACTAATGAACCGCAATGACTTACGTTATCTTCGCAGTTTAAACACCTAGAACGTTGCTGCGGCTGCTGCTGCTGCTCGTAATACTGACAACACGAATCTTCAGCATCCGTATTTGTGATATTATTGTAGTCATAGTTGTAAGATTTCTGAGGAACAGTGTATTTTGATGGGTGATAATAGCTCTGTAGGGTTGACTGTTCTCTTAGTTCATTCACTTGATTCGTATATTGGAGGTCATTGTTTTTTTTGGTCCAATCATCTCGTTTTGTATTTGATTTTTTTCTGCAATTAATTATGTATTAATAAATCAATATTTATAAATAGTATATATATATATATATATAAATAATATATAATTATTTAATTATTTTAAATTATTTAATTAATATGAGAAAGTTAATTATGATTTTTAAAAACCTTCTCCTTAGAGCATATATAATAATTGAGAATAACAGTAATAAAGAGATTACAGAACACACAACTCCTAGAATTGTACCTACAAAATGATATTGTATTAATGAACAAATATAATCAATTGTTATTTGAGATGATTATTAGGTGTAAATATTATTAGTGTTTAAAGAGAAATAACAATTATGCCTGAGGAATTTATAGTATCGTATTTAATAATATATATATAAATAATAAATATATATATATAAATAAATGATTCAGCTATGTATTTTATTCTTATTATTTATTTGAATTATAAGATTAATAATTGAATACTAAATGTAATGTAATTATTTTTTTATTTAATTTGACCTTAATTGAATTAGATAGATTTGTTATATAAATGTAGTTATAGTTGTAAGATTTCTGATGCACTATAGAGGTTACTTTTAACAATAATTTAAAATTTGTATTATTGAAAAAATAATGAATATAATAAATAGTAAATAAATATATTAACAATTCTTAAATATGTAATCGCTATATAATATGAAATTCTATAACAAATATATATATATACTGAAAATAAATATTTAAAATATATGTATTTATTTTATTAACATATTTTAAGGGATGTTGCATTTCACGTAGATTTCATGCATTTACATGTTAATAGAATACATAGTACTATTATAAATATAACCAGTGCTCATTTTTTTGGAATATTTACATTTTTTTCATACATAAACTAGATATATATAAACTTATAAAAAAAATTAGATAATTTTATAAAATTATTATATGAAATAGGCATTTTATTATTAATTTAGAGTTTTCTAAAAAATTATCAAAATATACAATAAATTATCATTTATATTTATATAACTACATAACTATATTATAAAATAAGCTTACAAATTAAACATCTATATATTTATTTTCTATATAAAAGTAGTATTATATCTCATAAACTGTAATCTCTGTTACAAGTTGAATACCCTTGAGTAGTGATGTAAATGAAGCTCACATCTAAAGCATATCCATACAGTCTCAGTCTCAGTTACCTAAATTCTCAACTAGGCTCGGGCTCATTTTGTTATAGTCTCGGCTCGGCTCGGTCTCATTTTACTAGTCTCGGCTCGGCATCAATAACCAAAAGTCTCGGTATCAAAAAGCTCAGTATTATTTACATCACTAGATGAAATCTACGCACATTATTATTCACTGAATCGCGAAGTTGGCACAGATCATTTTTTTTAAATTGATGTAAATATTAAATATATAATTTATTTTATTAAAATTTAACTTCACAAAAGCATCATTTTTGCTCAGTTATGTTTGTAAAAGACTCAACTCGGCTCGGGCTCGTTTGGCTACAGTCTCGGTTCGGCTCAGATTATTGAGAGGTTATATCTGGTTAATTTTTATTTTCCAAAAATGAAAGTCTCGACTCTGCATCAAAAACTAAAAGTCTCTGCTCGGCATCATTTACTAACAACTAGCAATTTAATAACTGACACAATAATAATTATTAATAATATATATATATTAATATCTAATCTATAGAGTACTCAAATATATATTATATTGCGATATACAAATAAATATATGTATAGAAGTTGTAAAATAGAAAAATATAAATTTATATTTATAGTAATAGTTTAATAATAGTTATAAAGTATTATAAAAAATAAATAATGAATAATATAAAATACAAGAATATAACATCTTAACTAAACAGAGATAATTAATGAAAG
Source organism: Osedax fenrisi (assembly GCA_964019155.1). Taxonomy (NCBI): domain Eukaryota; kingdom Metazoa; phylum Annelida; class Polychaeta; order Sabellida; family Siboglinidae; genus Osedax; species Osedax fenrisi. Next base: position 104,003,554 of record OZ025239.1, read on the forward strand.
AAAGCATTTCTAAATTTTCTGTGGAAGTATCTCCTTTCAAACAATGATATCTTGTTATACACATACGTTATTTGTTTATTAATTATATGGAATTTATCTATAATTTATGCTTAAGGGGAGGTCGCAGCGCTGAAAACGATAAATTTTCATAAAAAAAAAAATAAATATTATTCCATAAAACTACCATTTAATAAGTAATTTAGTATCTGTGAAAAAATGGTATCCAAAAACGATCTATAAATCACATAAAAACATGTTTTTATCACCATTCTCTATCTAAAAAAATATATAAGTAATTAAATTGTAATATTATATCAAGCCTAACTGACATATATCATTTTATTATGTTTTATAGCTATTATATCGCTGATTTTCAAAAATTAAATAAGATTTGTTTACATTATTTATTTTTATAATTTCTTTGTTACTCAGTGTTTACTCATGTGAGTATTATGAACCAAAGAGATGCTATCTTTCAATTTTATAGTAAATATAAATAGTGAATATAGTAATTATAATTATAGTAAATAGTGAATATAAAACCTTTTTATTATTCAAATAGTGAATATATGTATTATGTGTACTTTAGAAATATATTACTACTATAATTATGTATAAATGAATGATAAATGAGCCTACTGATAAGGAATAATTATTACAAATATATAAATAATTATTTGGTATGAAACTTCAAATGCGATTTATTAGATGATCAATATTTATGCTAGGTGTGTACGCATTAGAGTGGCTACAGACAAAACTATTGCAGCTTTTTTAATAATTGTTATTGTTATATAGAGAATATATTTATATGAATAATTACAAGGAAGCATATTATAAAATTATTTATATAAGTTCATTTTATAATCAAAATACATAAAAAAATAAAAATATTATTTATATGTATACATATATATATATATATAGTATATATTCAAAATTATTCTTACAAAGATGTATTTGTATAATATGAACATGATAAAAAAAAAATTAGCTCAATACACTGAATAGTTCTATTGTTAGCCTTATTTGCATATACCATGTATATGCCCATCTGTTACATGTGTTTTTGACTATTCGCGCGAGCGCTGCGACCTCCCCTTAATGTAAATATAGAAATTAATTTAGTAAAATATTTGATATATACAATTAAATGTAAAACCTGTAATATATATACCTTTAATATATTAAAAAAAATATTGACATTTCCTGTCAATTTCAAATAATTATTATATCGATTACGATTATAAAAACACTTATATATTGTATTACTTACATATTGATATAAATACTCAAAAATAATTTAACAGAGAAAATTTATAAATAAGATATTAAACATGGAAAATATGTAATACAATTTGTTTGTTAAAATAAAAATATTAATCATATTTTAACTCACCCTTAAAATGTATAAAATTGATAATTGGAGGCACAATTATTATAAAATATGTAAGTAATATTATAATTCTATACCAACTGATATATACATATATATATATATATATATATATATATATATATATATATATATATATATATATATATGTGTGTATGTTGTCAGAGGATAAAGGAATATAATAGGAAATAAAATACATTAATCACTGTTACATAATATATTACATAATCTCTGACACCTCTGGAAACTAATTATGAAATATGTGATAAACATTGGAAAATTGGCTAATTAAAGTGCATATATCAGTGAATATCTGTCATATAATATCAATAAATATTATTTCTGGTTATTTAGAAATTATATATTTAAACGTTTATAGAAAATATATTATTTTAGAAATTAGATGTTTATGTAATTATAATATTTATTGTAAACATAATTATGAAAATTAACCAATATGTGAAGTAGAATTGCTTGAATTTTGAAAATTTGTATCATCAGATATTTGCCCATTTTTTCTCTCCGTAGTTACTTCAGGTACTACATCTATTTCATTAATAATAATAAACACATTATTTTAAAGTTATATTTAATTTACAAATTTAAAACAAATATGTGAATTACAATAAATGAATAGAACATATATTAATATGTGTGTATATAGTATATAGTATGATATTTACAGTGACCTGTGCAAGGAGATATAACGTGGCTCCATTGATCATTGACCCCGCATTGAATAATAATTCTGGAGACTTGTTGTCCATTGTCTACATAAGTGAAGAAGCCGGGAGAACATGTCACATTGGCAGTTAGAGTTGGTCCTAGGTAAGCATCAACGGGAGCTCTAGGGATCATCTTGTACGACACTATTGTATTGTTTCCTAATGATGGAAGATCTTCACAACCTGGTCCTATGGCTGCAAGTTAGTTAGTTATATGTTAATTACAAGTCAGTTAAGTCTATGTTGCATCTGTTAAATAGTGTATTATGCATAAGTTTGAATTATATTACATTATGAAAATTATATTTTTTTTATATGCCATATAATTTATAAATCTATATATATATTTCCAGTAATATTTTTATAATGTTATATATGTATGTATGTATATATATATATATATATATATATATATATATATATATATATATACTATTTTAAACATTTCGCACTATCCACATATCCAGTGCTACACTTTTTCGAATATTAACATATTTTTGTTTCTATATAAATAGACATATAAATAAAAAAAAGATAATTTTATAAAATTAAATATTATATGAAATGTGTATTTTATTATTAATTTTGATTTTTCAAAAAATGTATACAAATATGCATAATCGTTTATATTTATATAACTATATATCTATATTAGAAAACAAGCTTACTATTATATAAAGAGTTATATGTCTTTTCTAAATAAAAAAAAAAAATATTAGTATATTTCATAAACTGTGATCTCTAATACAAATTTTATACTAGTGATTGTGAGAAAATAATTATTCAGTGATATTAATAATTCTAATTATTTCATAATACAATAGAGTATGAATGAATAGGTTTATATAATGTTATTATATATAAATATATATTAGTGATTCAAACGAGTCTAGCCTGACTGAAATTCTATCAAGCTTTTTTTAATTATTTAAATTATTTAATAAAATGTATTGAAATGTATCATATTATTAGTGTTTATATTTTTCTATAATTATTGGTGTTATTTTAAATTTAAATTAATTTAAAATACTTTTTTAAATATGAATAATTTAGATATTCAATTGTAATGGATGATCGTATGAATAAAAACCCAGATATTGGTAATTACAGATATTATTCAATAAATTATTGTTAATATAATATAAAAAAATCATTATTAAGTTATTGTTAATTACTTTAGATTTCCAAGTGATATAAAACAGTAATAATTATATATATTTTAATATTATTATCATAAAATATTTTTAAAAATTTCAAAAAAATTCAAAAAAATGTAAATTTTTTTTCTTCAAAAAAGCGTTGCTGAAGATTTTACATTACAAAAAGTACATTTTTCATGAATTACAAAATTTATTATAAACTTTCATTATCTCGAGAGTCTGAAATAATGAAAATTTAAATTACTAGTCACGTTCCATCATATCGTACTTTCACCTTCCAGCTCATCGTACTACAACCTACTACCAAGTCCCATCATATCTTACTTACCTATTATCTGTATATCATTTTATTGTAATATTGATTTTATAACGACAATATTTTATGTTTCGAAACCAACTTTATCCGGTTTAATTTGTTTCGAAACCAACTTTATCCGGTTTAATTTGTTTCGAAACCAACTTTATCCGGTTTAATTTGTTTCGAAACCAACTTTATCCGGTTTCATTTGTTTCGAAACCAATATAAAGAAGGTTTCAGAAGTTTCGAAACCACAAAAGTCGGTTTCATTTGAATCACTAATATATATATATATATTTATATATATATATATTTATATATAAATTATACATATATGTACATAATAAAATATAAATATATTTAATTATATAAATTATATAAAAATATAAAAATTATAAATATATAATATAGTTAATATTCGGTAACATTATTGAATATTTTATAACAAATATCGATTTCATTTTTATCTATCTATAAAAAAATCTCTTTTAGATTACTATTAAAGTATATTTTGATTTGAAAATTTCACACAATATAAATTTTGTATAACTGAATCTGAATTAGTAAAAAAATAAAATCAAAAAGATTGTCTACACTGCGGCCTCCAATTAATGTGAATAATTAACTATATAATTATGTATCTTTAATTTCTGCTATATTTATAATAAATCTCTGGTCAAATAATTTCAAACTAAATATTCTGAGAAAATGTTATTGGTGGTATGAATAATAAAATAAATCATTTTTTATCTTAATCTTTTGATGAAATTAGGTGAATTTTATATTTCGGTAGAGTTAAGATGAAATAAAATATGATGATATATACTTTTTTTTCTAATTTCTCAATGATTTCGTAATGCATGAACCCTATTAATATATAGTTGAATACTTATATTTTCTATAATTAATTGACTAGAAAGTTACTATTTATATAAAATAATTTATTTTTAATATATTATTATGACATTATTTCAATATATTTGTATTAAAATTGTATAAGAATATAATATACACATATATATATATATACATAAATTAAGTAATAATAATTAGTTTATATATATTACATATTGAATTAAACTATAAATATATAAACTTATAATATAATTTTTAGAGATCAAATTAAGTTGATTATGATATTATAATATTTAAAAACATAATATAAATACAATTTATTAATAAAATTAAAAACTACCAATATTATTATTTATTAAATAAATTATTAAATTCAATCAATATATATTTTATGAGAAAAAATAAGAAGTACTATAAGATAAGTTAATTAAAGATAATCTATATTTTATCTAAATTTATTCGATTTACCTTCATATCTAAGAATGAATCCTGCTTTCGGTAGAGTTTTGGAATAAGAGGAAAAGTTAACCCTGACTTCTGTGGAACTGAAGTTGAATGTAGTAAATCCCATTAAACTGCAATACTCTTCCGGAGATTTAGAAGATCCGGCAACATACGGAATTAAACTTAACTTGTCACCACATTTATTTTCTTGTTTAGAATTAAGTCTAAAGTCGTATATGATTATTCTGATAGTCTGTCGTTTCTATATGTAATTAAAATGTAAATAAAGTAATTCATAAATTAAGAAATAATAACAATTCATATTAAATAAGTGATAAAAACCTTAACTTGAATATTCCATGAACATTTAGCATTGTTATAATAGGCCATTGGATAATTTGGACTACTTATGTATCCAAAGGGTTTATTTAGTATATTTATATTTTCATCACAAATTCGACTAATATTATTAACTGTAATAAATTTAATATATAAGAAAATATTTAATTAAATGTATTTATATATATATATATATATATATATATATATATATATTTAAAATAATTTAAATAACTTTCCTGGTAAATATATAATAAAATATAATATATTTATTAGAATCTATTTATACAATATATTGTACAATACTGACATATAAACAATCAAAATATATATCTATTTTTGTTTACATATAAATAATTACATATAATATAATTACTATATTTAATTATAAATAAAGTGATTAGAAGAAGACAAACCTGGAATACACGAATATTCAACTAATAGGAAAAGATATTTACAATATTGATTATCCTTATTATTTAGTACTCGACATTCTTTTTTACCAGAACAGGTAGATACAATATCCTATTGAAATTAATTTTATATAATTAAAATTATTATATTTATATAATTAAATTACTATATTAATTATTTACTATTTAATTTTAACATTTTTTAAATCATTAATTTATATTTTATAGAAATTTAATTTTAATTTTAAGATTATATATTACATTTGATCATTTTAATAATACATACCGGATCAACAAAATCACAACTTGTGTCATATCGAGTATTGCATAATCGAGCTATTGTATGATTTTTTGTTGTAAGGTGCGAAGATTCTATTAGTATGACATGGTCTTTAGAACAGTTCATATTCAGGATTTGCATATAACATGTATATGTATGTAGACAATCTGTAATCAAATGTATTTTGTCAGGTAAATAAATATGTATAAAAATGGATGGATACAAGATTAATAAAGGCTGTATATTACTGTAGGAAACATATGTTTTTAAATAAAATGCATGAGTTTTAAATACAAGTTTTCTGTAATAAACTAATAATATTTCATATACTTTATTTAACAGTTTGGATCATTATATATACATATTGATTTTCATATGAAATAGTTTGAAAATATTATGCTATATAACAAAGGATATCTGTAGGCTAGTGAACAACAATGAATCACATACCCCCTGCATTCATTGTCTACCTGCTGCATTCATTGTCTACCTGCTACTAATGTCAATATGAGATTACAGACATACAAATAAATGTGTACATATTACTAATGAAATTAGAATAAATAATAATACATTTATTTGGAAATCTGTAATAGCATAAATATGTAAAACAACACATATGTCAATTATTATTTATCTTAGATATATATATATATATAGTAATATAAGTGTATGTACTCTTTTATATGGTATTTCTATAATATTCATGTATAATAGTGTGATACAAATCATATTGTGGTACTAAATACAGAATATGAAAATAATACAAATTTAAATTAATAAGTCAAATATAATATTGTATAGTTGTATATATTATATATTACATTAATTATTTGTTTATTTTTTGTAATTATTTACTGATTTTATTAATATAATTTATTAATAAAATAGAATTATTTCCCCTAGATATATTTTCATTATAGAGTGAATATTATACAAATAATACCTTGATTATTTTTGATTTTCTAGAGGTCGGTTAGGGTTAATAATTAAGAAAATCAAACATGCAAATATAACTAATTATCTATGTAATTAAATATATCCTAATTTAGAGTAAAAATATTAATGATGCCAATGATTATTTTGTTTGTAATAATAATAATAATAATAATAATGATGATGATGATGATGATGATGATGAATTAATTACTATTAGGATTAGTATGTTAGTTGTATGCATGCATCCAAGCGCATGAGTGTGTATGTGTGCGAGTATGTGTGCATGTGTGTAATAGGACCACTAAGTAGTTCACTATTGTATTATTATAACACATTTAATAATTATATATAATAAGCTTCATGTAGTGTTCTAAACATGGCATCATTACTACACACAAATATATATATATATATATATATATATTCACATAGAAATGAAATAGATAACAGAGCACATTGATGCATGCATACACATGTATTATGAAAATAGAAGTGAATATAAAATAAAATACTCTGGTTCATACTGGGAGATACATATACACATGCATGTAGAAGTACTTGATGTACATATATAATTCATCACACGATGATGAGGAGGAGGAGGAGGAGGGAGGGAATCACTCCACTCATAAATCACAGATTATAGAAATACACCATGCTGTGCTAATCATAAATTCAATTTATATAATTGAAATAATAATTTAGATGAACAAACTATGATATACATAATTATTATATATATATATATATATATATGTTATAAAATTTGATATAACTCATAATTGTGGAATTATTATATATATAAATATATGTTATAGAAATTTTATAATTTGATATAACTCATAATTGTGGAATTCTATGATAAATGAAACACACTTATATGTATATATATATATATGCTAATATGCCTGGTATTAAGGAGTTTATAATGTGAATGGATGAGTGTGTGTGTGTGTGTGTGTGTGTGTTCATGATTAATATGATGTGGGTAGTATTTATACTGATTGTGTTGTAATCAAGATAAAACTGCCCCCCTTACCTTTCCCATAGACATAGGCACTATTATTATTTGTTGTATAAACAAAACGTGTATGTGTGTATAAATATATATATATAAAATCTTAATATATATTATGAATAAAGTATATACTTTGATAATATATATATATATATATATATTTATTAATTGTATATAAATAATATTGTTATTTATGTTAATTATAATATAACATTTAAATTATATTGAGTTAACTCTATACTTATATATTTAATTAATATTTTATTATTTAGATAATTACTATTTTATTTTTATTTTTAAATATCTTTTATATATGCTTAATAATTTACATTGATTTGAGAATAGTAAAATATAAATCTACTTTTAATGGAAAAATCTATTTTATATAATAAACTATTTTAATTAATTTTGTTTATATGTTAATTTTCTAGAAAATAATTGTATTTAATAGATTATAAATGTAGAAGCAGAATGATAATGATAATGTAATATTATGTAATATGCCTGATTGCCATATTGACAGTGGTAATTTGTAATAGACGAATTATTACTAGTATATTAAATATTTAGATTATGCAATATAAGCAAAACCTATATGGCTAGAAAATATATGTTCACATGTGTATATTACATATTACACACATTGTTACTCATGGGATATGATGTTTTGTTACATAATGATATTTAATCAAATTAATTATATTACATAACTAGTTATAAATAGATATAATGTGATATATAACAGATACCTAAACAGAGAGAAACAGTAATTTACGAGGTATAGAGCTATAGAGGTGATCTAGATATATAGAATAAATGTTGCTTTACTGGGTATATTTATTTGTTCCTATTTTAATTCACCTATCATGTATACATATATATATAAACTATATTATTATGATTATATTAGAATATAGGTAATACATTATATATTTTTTATTTATTTGTTACATATATTGTATATTTGCATAGGAATAGGTGTATTTTACATAAATATAAAGAATAGACAAATCCATGTATAATATTGGAAAAATATTTAATGAATCATTGAGAATTATATTTTTAATAAATATAAAAAACAACTAATTGTTTATTTATTAAAAAGGCTATTTTCCAGAGATATATAATTATATACCTGACCTACTTTTCTGTATTTTTTAAATATAATCTACAACTAATACAATATTGTGTATTATAATGGGGATATGATGAAAAGGACGAGTTGAGGGTTATAATGTATGTATTCTATTATTTAATAACTCCAAATATAAATTATAATACTTATGTTTTCTTATATTTATAAAATAATATAATATCAATTGTCTGTATGGCATATGGACACCATTTGTTTTGATTACGATTAATGGAGTCAAATGTGGCCATATTGGATATTCTCCATATTAATATTCCAGATAAATTATAGATATATTATGTTGTAGGATTTTTATATTGTATATATATATATCTGAATTAGCTAATTATCACATCTTCAAAATTTGTCATAAGAAAGGACCTAACTTACCCTCTTACCACTATCCTCATAAATGTACTCGTATCGAATGTCATAAATGTACCTCTCTCGTATCGACTACTGCTCCTCCCTACTATATCATCTTCCTAATAATTCATTATCCCCTTTAAATCATATAATTCGTGCATCTATAAGAATCATTTTCTACATTAATCGGTAATAGTCTGCTTTTTATAGCCCGATATCGTCGAATATAAAAATCTTGTAGTTTTGATGAGAACATCTATACAGATATCAAGCAGGTTCACATTTATATATAAATTACATATTACATCTTTAACTTGCCTGATATCGGGTAAATGTTTTAATACGAATAAATAATAAATAATTTGTATAGCACGATATCGGGCTACAAAATAAGGCTTTTTTTGGTGTGAAACCCTAACAATATATTATAAAATGCATAAATAATGAAATTTTCTATATTATTAAATCTATATTGTAACACAAATTTGATAGGCCTAAACGATATTACTTTGTAGGCTAATCGTATCAACAATTAAAATCATCACAAATCATTAAAAACCTGTTACTAATCTGTGATTATATTCACATTTTCAACATATAACCATATCAAGTGTTCTCATTACAAATATTCTTTAATTAATCATGATAATAAGGTTTATTTGCATTGGATCGATCTAATAGAGGCAAGGATGGAGTTCCATAAGGATGAAACAATATAACTGAAGGCGCGTTTGTGGTATTTCAGGTATGAAACATAAGGGATAATTAGGGAAATATCTGCATTAGAACGTAAGGAAGTTAGTGGGTGTCGTAGTGTTAGTAGGGAAATCAAATAATGAAAAGTATAATATATTGCTTTATGAGCGAATGATAGAAGGTATAGGAGGGAATGTTTTTTTTTGAGGGAAGCACTTGGATAGGATTTGGTGGGAGTCGGTAATGGAATGGTCAAATCGATTTATTGAGAAAATGGTGCATATAGATGCACAAATTATACGATTTAAAGCGAATAATGCAGTATTAAGGAAATGATAGAGTAGGGAGGAGCAGTAGTCGATACGAGAGGACGGGTGCGTTTATGAGGAAAAGTTAGGTCATTTCTTATGTGCTGAATTTTGAAGAGGTGATAGTTATCTGATTTAGATATATTAGCTATATGGGAATTGAGGGATAGGTTAGCATCAAAGTAACACCAAGATTTAGAACAGATGAGGATGGGATATTTAGAAGTGCATATTTTGAAGAGTTAATTAGAAAGTTGTTAGAGAATCTATGATCAGATAGTTGATTCACATTTACATAATTGGGAGTTATCTGGTAGTACATTTGGAGGAATTAGATAAGAAGGAATAGAGATGAATATCATCAGCATGTATGTGATGGTGGACATCTGGAAATTGAACAATAATATCACGTATATGGAGGATATATATTGAGAAGAGGAGGGGCCGAAAACAGATCACTGAGGAACAGCATAATGAAGAGGACGAGATTGTGTAGAGAAATTGCAAATTTTCACGGATGATGATCGATTTAATATATAGGAAGAAAACCATTTTAGTAGTTTGGTTCCACATAGACCAATCATTTCTAATCTTGAGATAATAATGGAATGGCTTAAGGAATCGAAGGGACACAATATGTATAATAATACAAGTTGGCAGGAGATATATGAGATATGGTAGAGTATATATTGTTTAGTATTTGTTATAGCGCAGTTTTAATGGATAAATGCACTCTGAAATATATCATATAATTTGTTATCAGTAATAAATCTATAAAAAAATGTAATTGTTGGTAATGGAGGATGACTTCCTCAACACATTTAAAAAGACAATTTGGAAAATTTAAATACACATATATGATTAGGTCAAGATTAGAATGCTGGCCACAATAAAATATCAACACATAATTATTATGATATATCAATAGTGATTCAGCAGCACATATTTAATTGTAATTTTAACCTAATTATATATGTGTTTTAAATGTGCCGAATTCCTTCTACAACCTAATTATTTTTTAAATAAACTTTTAATAATGTTTTAATTATTATTACTATAAAATATATGTATAATCATTATATATATATATATATATGTGTGTGACTTGGAATTTATGTGATTATATGAATTTGATTGTGTAATACACAATAACATTCATATATGCACACACATATAATGACTATGGTGAGGGTTCAGTGAACTGAACCAGTACTACTGGTACATATATTTACTAATTATTAAAATCATATTATTATAATACATAAATTAACAATACATTAATGCATTAAATTATATATATATAACATAGATTAGATGTTATATTAAGATACTATATTATTGACATATCATATAACTAGGTATTACAATGTAAATATAGTAATTATGATATTTAAATATATACATATTATATATATTTCTTGAATAAAATGATATTCCACTTATATATATATGCACTTATATTAAATGTTTTACTATATACATTTCACAACTTTTATGTTACATGCTTACTATTTCAAGTGTAGGCACTCATAATGTATATATATATATATATATATATATATATATATATATATATATATATATAATGTATACATATATAGTTGATATTATAACAGCATACTCTTACTGCAGATTACAGATTACAAAATATGTGGAATATATTTTATATTTTAGTATGTAGTATTTAATTTATAATGTAATTATATTTTTATAATATTATTCAAAGATAATTGTTTCTTAAATAAATATATATACAGTCAACCCTCATTATTTCAGAATTGAAGGGACCACGTACATGTGTCAGAGATATCTAAATGTTGATTATATACTTGTTATTAGATTAATCTTACAATGCTGAAATATCTGAGATATGTGTGTTTCTGAGATATAGAGAGTGACTGTATATATATATGTATATGAGTTAAGGGGATATGGCTGATGGATAAATTCGTTAAAATCGGAAAAAAATTAAAAAATGTTTTATTATGTACTGTTGATTGTGGATTTAATATATTATTTAGTAACTGTAATAAAATTATCTATGAATTAAGTTTATAAATTGCATAAAAATAATTTTTTATAGAATGCAATTTAAAAATAAATTATTTATTTTGAAATCTACATTCACTACTAATATATTATTAGATATATCTAATATAATCACAATTTCAAAAATGGGGGGGGGGAATATGTCCCCCCCACTTTAAAATCTAGGAGGACCTCCTATGTATTGGTCCCCCCCCACTTTTACCACACCATTTATTTTTATTAGTTGGTTCCTACATACAAAATCGTTCCATCGCCCCTACATATAATATATATATAAATTCTATAAATATAATATTTATATATTGATAAGAAAAATAAAACTATTACTTTATAATTTATTTATTGACTTTTATAGAATTTATTTATTGTTAACTTTTCAAATTCGGTTAACTCGGAATAAATTTGTTTGCTATGATTGTATATATAAAAATGTGTATAATAAGAGTGTTTAGATAAAAGTACTGAAGATATCTGACTAATTTCTTTTTCATATGTATGCACAATTCCAGAGATACCATATTCACAAATATAATTATTATGTATTGGATTTTATAAAATTTCTGAACAAATAAAATAAAAGTATGTCTATTATTATATGTAAAATATATATTTTTTAAATTTGTTGTCTCTATGATTATATATACGAATGTAATTTTACAAAACAAAAAACAATTTTTAAATTCAATGAAGATATTTTTAGAAACATTCAATAAATGAAGGCAATGCGTTACCTATATGATATAGGCTATATCTATACATGTAAATTCAACAAACTGGCCATCTCATGGCGATATCCCCTTAATTGACCCAGTAGATAGGTTGCAATGTATAAAAATGGTGCAAATGCATGTATTTTATTCTAAGAATCAAAGGTAGAAATATTAAATTGATATAATAAGAAAGTTATGAAATATACTGGAGCTGTAGCAAAGTTTATATGAAGGTAAATTTGTATTTAGTTTTTAAATATATATAATGTATAGAATATATTAGATATAAATAAAACACATTTATATCATTAATAATTCAGTAAGAAATATACAAACAGAAACAATATGTAATAATGACAAATAATAGCAATACAATAGATGAGTATATATGTATAATATACATTGTAAATGAATATCATTTGATGTAACTGTAAAATGATTATGACTCCACCCAAATTAATTCTGTTGTCATTACTGATCTATAATAAAGAATAATATCATAATAGAGCACTAAAATACATCTAATATGAACATACTCATATATATTTTATTCATTGCACATATATATAATACATATATGTAAATATATAAATATGTAAATAAATCAAATAAATTGAATATATTCACAAAGTAATATTAATAAAATATATATATATATATATATATATATATATATATATATTCATTATTATATCTAACTAAACATATATTAAGAAAAGAACACTTATAGGTTGAATAAATAATAATTATAGATATCTATAATATTGAATGTATAGAATATTAATATGTTATGTATATTATGTTAATCTAATTACATTACTATTATTATATTAAATTTGATAATTAATATTAGATATTATAAGTTATAATAAGTTATAAAATTTAATAAATACATAAATTAATATACACATTATTAAATTATAATGCAAATATGGATAATATAATGATTGTGCTTATTATAGGCTCAATTTCGGATGTAATACAACTAAAAAAAATAGAAAAACATAAACTGATGAAATCAACATACCCAAAATATCAATATATAAATAGCGAAATAAAATTGAGTGATTGTGAATGGAGCTTTTTATTTGTTAAAATAAGGGAATGTGATCCATTGCAAGGTGGTCCCCAGTATATTTAATAAAATACAAAACATATATTAATTAATTATTATTAATAAAAATAAATTTTGGATTAATTATTCAAATATAAATAAATTACACAAAATCAGTGTACAAATACAAATTCATATTTTAACACATATTGGTGGATAAGACTTAATTATATGAGTTATATTAAAATGTAATTAATATATGCTAGTTCTATAAATATAGTTATAGAAATTATTTTTTTAATTTCTTAAAATTACTTAAATTTGTTATAAGCTATTTTATGTTCTAAGTTATTAAATTATGACATTTTATTTGCTGCATTTTACATTTTTTATTTATATTTATAAAAACTAAATAACCAGTTTTAATATCATGTTTTAACATCCAACTTATATAGATTTATGAAATTATGAAATTCACAAGTTTAATTATATAATCAGATGATATTATGTTTCCATGATATTATGTGTATCCTATACATTATATCAAAAATATACTATCAAATAACTACGCCTACTTTAAAATATAATACATTAAATTACTCAAATTTTACATGTTTTTTTGTAATCACATATTGAAATACTTGTCATATATATGTCATATTTTAGTAATATTTATATTTTCCTAAATACATAATATTAATTTAAATATATTATATATAAAACTATCTACATAATATTTATGTTTAAACAATATATATAATATATATATATATAATATATATTATATATATATATAAGAATGCCACCATTCATACACTTTTATACATTTACTCCTACAATAAATGAGACTATGTATATGCTTGTGTAGTATATATATATATATATATATATATATATATATATATATATATATATATATTTATATGTGTAGGAAATCAAACACAAATCGAAGTAGAAATAATATTGATTGTTATGCTTAGTTGAATTTAAATTTAATTTCAAATAATTCTTATATTTATCATGCTTATGATAGATTAAAATGTTGTAATGTATTATATAAAATATTTCCTAAAGATATTTCATATAAAAACATGTCTAAATACTGATTTTATTATTAATAAAATTGTTAAATATGACATAATGTATATATCATAGTAATAATAGTATATGATGTATATATATATAATTGCATGTTAATCTTAATTTGAAGAAAAAAATACATTGTTATGCATGACTGGACAATCAATCAATTCTAAGAATACTGCATTGTATATATATTGCATAAATATAGTCTATATAGTCTATATAAAGGAGAATATATTTTAATAACACCTAATTTAATGTATTATTGATTATTATATATTTTAGGAAACATTCTAAATGACTAAGAAAATTAGTTCTTATTGACTGTTTTTTATTTAAGTATAAAATTGAAATATTTGCTAATAATAATATACATTATTGAAATAAATAATGATAAATATAAATGTTTTACAGTTACCATAATGTAAAATTATTGTTTCTGGATTATTTTATTATTTTGATTTTTGTATTCAATCTTAATTTAAATTTAAATTCAATAGATTCTTTTTTTGTATATCATTTAAATATTATGATGTAATATATGATGAATATCCTAATTTGTATACAACATTTCTAATTTTATAACATTTGTTTTTTTTTATAAAAAAAAATTGGAAAAATGTTTACTGATATCATAAAATAAAGAAATATAATACTTTATGTAAATAATACACATTTTTTCCTAAAAAAATAAAATAAAAAATTATGTAATATATATATATATATATTTTAATATACTTATTATATTAATAATATACTAATTACATTAGATTAAAGTAAAATGTATAAATATAATAACTATAAATTTAATATATATATTAGGGGTAATTGTCTGGATAAGCAACACTGCTTATATAATTACACTGGCATTGCCTAAATATGATAATAATAATATATATAAATATTATTATTATAATAATTATAATTACATTTTATTAAATTTACTTGATACATTTATAACATATTTAATTAATATAAAATAGAATAATTTGTATTTAATTTAGTTTAATATTTGAGCTGACAATGCACATTTTTTATATCCAGTTAAATATATATATATATATATATATATATTTATAAAAAATACAAACCCATATGTATGTATATATAACAATAAAATAATATAAATATGCATATATTATGCTATATATTATAATATATATTATATATATATATATATATTATATAAACAATTATACAAAATAAAAGTGTTAATTAAATATGAATTAATTGAAAATTTAATTAATTATATTATATACTTTATAAATGATATACTATATACTATATACTATAGGCTATGGGTTAATATAGTATATATGTTAATATTTAGGTTATATTATATATTATATATCAATGTTATATATATATGTATATTAAAAAAGTACGTTTTATTGTGTAATAATGTTGTTACTAACAGCTAATATGTACAATATACAATAGAGACCACAACTTGTAATTCATATTGAAATTGATAGAACATTTGAAAATCCGAAGAAAATAAGTTCTTAAAATACTCCAATAGTGTATTAGACTAATTATTAACTTATATTAGATTATCAATAATGAATAATGTTGTACATTTAATTATGTAATATCAAAATAAATGAATGTAATAGAATTTACGTTACATGCGAGACGAAATAGTTAACTTTGTTTTGAAAAATGCACACCTTTGTGATTGTACTTGTGGCGTGTGTTATTTGAGTGTGTATAGCGCGTATAGACGGCTATTCACATAATACCTTATACCATGTGTATCATATATGCCTGTGTATATAATATACTATATATCATTTATATATATATATATATATATATATATATATATACGTATATAGTAGTTATGCATAAGATTTATTGTATACGCGTATACAATATATATATATATATATATACACAATACATATATATATATACACACATACACTGTATGTCATACATGCCACATATATAGTATACATTATGTTATAGTATGCATTATACTGTATAACGTATATATAGCGTAATTAAACATCTATAGATAGTTACTAGTATCAAAGAATACACTCATGAATATAAATCATGTCCTATTTGCCTACCTTACCGTATGCGCCGCACGGATAGTGTTCATTGAATACTAATTCAACTGCGCTATTACCGAATGCTTAATGACTACGCTTCAAACGTTCACATGTAGATGCGTATAAATAGATATGCATGTGTGCATGTGTGCATATGCGTATGCAGACATGTGCGCCGGTATTGGCATATTTAATTTGCATTATAAATGATTTTAATAATAATGTGAACGCGCATATAGATACATATACAAATACACATACACATACACATACACATACACATACACAAATGCTGCATTTGAAATGCACACATACACATGTACACATATATACACAAACGTAAATGTATAAACGCATACACATACACATATATACGAATACAAACACGTATATAAACATATACACAAATATATATACCCCCCCATAAAATTAATACATATATATAATAATAATACCGACATTATATAAATATATAATGTATAGATAAAATGATATATACATGATATATACAATTTGTGTGTATACAAATAAATATATTTATTAATATTCAATTATATGTATACATTTTCTTTCAATTACAATTGTGTATCGATTAAAGTAGACTTTATTGCACTCGAGTATACTTATACCCCCTATAGGGAGTTTAGAGTAAGCCGAGGGTAGTTGGCCTACAATGTTCTACCATCACCTTGTCTCCACTCGTGTAATACAAACACACGGGTGGCTAGAGTTTAGAGGCAAGTGACCGATAGCGCACCCTATACGGGGTATAGCGACACCTCCTATAATCTCGAGGTTATAGGAGGTCATGGGTATAGTGTATATAACGAATATAAGTTATAAATGTTAGCCTACTTTAAAAAAATGAAACATAATTCATGATATAGTAATGATTCTTCGTGCAGGTATACCTATCTATATATACCTTATCTATAGAACGGGTGTAGAGCAATGCAGATATGTAGGCGTGCCTATATCGTCGATATAAAGAAGTTTCTTTATGTCGATGACCTATATCGGTACGCCGTGTATCGATGGTATGTTATGATAGATTTATAGTTTACATTGTGACTATACACCTATGTACGTTATATATACACCATTGTATACCGTAATGTATTAATGCACATGCATTACGTATGGTAATAGCCGCTAATAGTTGCGAATAGTTAAAAGTACAATTACGAGGTATCTTTAGATTGTTGACAATAAAAACTAATACGACCAGGTATGATAGCAGCTATACATGCTATGAGTCATAGGTTTTATGATTCATCGGCTGTGATTCATAGTTTATATTTCATAGGCTAATAAATAGCATGTACATTGTACAATGTACTTTGTACACTTTGTACACAATGTACAGTATACAATGTACAGAGTATACTATATAATATATAGTGTACAGTGTACAGTGTATAGTGTACACTGTACATTGTACAATACACACTATAGTGTACATTTAATATTAGGATAGATAGTTTTTGAACAAAATATAGTATAAACTGTACATTATACAGTTCACAATGTAAACTCTACATTATACAGTGTACAATGTGTATACATCGTGTAAATAAAATGTGTATACATTCTAAAGTGTACATACTTTGTATTTTATTAACTTTTGTAATACTTCACTCTATAGAGACTATACTACTATGGTAACAATTTACAATGTATTATACGATGAAGTATGTATTATATTCCGATGTACACTGCATACGGAACATTGTACGACGTGCATGTACACTGTACAATGTACAATGTATAACCGTACTTATTAAGGGGGAAATTAAAATTAAATATAATAACTTCATCGAATGAATACCGCTACTATATTATGGAAATACCAGTGACATAAACATTATTGAAGCATAATGCTTCCTATTAGGCAGCCAGCAATATAACTATAGTTACATTACATAAGTTATGTAATATATAACATATACAATGCATTATTGTGTACGAGATTATATTCGATTTAAAGAAACGCTTATTGTGTTTACGTTGAATAAATCTGCGCATTTAAAACAATAAATAAGATATAAAACAACACGTTAAGCCCTATATATGGAACGTGTATGTGGCTAGCAAAAAAGTATGAGTTTTATTACTGTTTCTACATTTGAAGTAGTTTATTTGTTGCTCTTCATATATATATATATTATATATATATATAATATATATATATATATATATATATATATATATATATATATATATATATAGAATATATTTTAAAAATAAAGTTTGTTTACTTTATGAGATTATTGTATTTACACATACACAACAATACAATTATAATAAATAAATAAATATGTATATATGGATTTTATCAATTTACATAATGTATTGTCAACAAAGCATTATTTGTCGATGATATTTAATCGTATAATTATAAAATCTCTGCACCATACGCTGGGAACTACCTTCAGCTACTCCCCACGGACCCCATATCTTGGGGCCTAAACCAAGCTATGAGTAGTGAACTCACTACACATCGTATTCTGAAGCCACGCCCACACAAGTATTACGTAATACGAGTGCTTCGTAGCTAACACCTATCGTATGTCTATGTCGCGTACAGGATAGCTACTGACTACTCGTAATGGAAGGGGTAGGGGTAAGGGTAGGGGCACAGTTTAAGCGAGGACACTTATGTCCTTGTTTAATTACGTCGTACGGTGTGTGTAGAGTGTACAGTGTACACTATACAGTATACAGTGTACAGTGTACTGTATATATGCATATAGGTGGTGAATCACGTGACACTCGTGTTGCCATGGTAACTATAGATAAACATGTGCGGCGCATGCGCATAGTTCTATTCATAACGATGACGTCATAGTTAGCATAGGTTTGCGCAGGCGCACAATCGATAACACGCTTCTATAGACGGGTACCTGCAGGCGGTGTGGTAGGGGCTATCGAGGTTACCAAGAGGGTATATAGATTCCGCGAAGGGAGGTATAGGGGTAGGGTATACCCATATAGGGGAATGAGGAAGTTAGAGGGGGTATTAAAGAGGGAGGGAGGGAGGGAGTGAGTGAGTGAGGGGTGGTGGAAGAGGGAGGGTGGGAGTGAGTGAGGGGGTATGGAAGATGGAGGGAGTTAGTGAGTGAGGGGGTATGGAAGATGGAGGGAGTGAGTGAGTGAGGGTGTTGTGGAAGAGGGAGGGTGGGAGTGAGTGAGGGGGTATGGAAGATGGAGGTAGTGAATGAGGGGGGATGTACGAGGGAGGGTGGGAGGGTGGGAGGGAGGTATGTATGAGAGGGAGGGAGGCAGGTAGATAGGGGAACCATTCCCGACAATGAAAACAATAGAATATAATCGAGTTCCGACTGTATCGAGGCACGATGAACAGTTGTTGCTATTCTAGTGGTCACTTTAGCCATTGTCGATATCATTATAACGAACCGGATTATCGGGGGAGTGACGCAACTCTTTGTTCTCGCTTGGTCGTTGTTATACGGGCTGGGTTACGTAATATTCCCCCTTAGCCCCGCCCCCAACACGGCAGGTATGTGCGAGAAGGACATGTCGACAAGAACACATGTGCGTTGCGTAATGCGATTATAATGTATGACGAGTAGGGTAGGGAGTCGCACACTAAATGGCCGCACACTAAAGGGCCGCACACTAAAGAGCCGCACACTATAGAGTCGCACTATACAAAGCCGCACAATGTATATAGGTGCGACTAAGTGAGTCTGTAGTGTGCGACTCTACTGTATGACTCATACACTGTAAGTCATACTGTATGACGCATACACTGTAAGGCATAATGTATGAGTCATACAGTATTAGTCATAATGTATGACTAATACTGTAGTGTCTGTATGACTTACACATCGCAAGGGCTAATGTGGTAATGGTTATATCACATGCTATACGGTAGGTACTACCAGTAACTTATAGAAATACGTTATCCCATAGATTAGTGTACAATAGGGAGATAGAGAGGGAGGGAGGGTGAGTGGGAGTTGGAGAGGGAGAGGGAGATATAGTGAAGGGGAGGGTGGGAATAGGATGAGGACGAGGGTGAGGTAAGAGTGAAGAGGGAGAATTACAATAGAATGATACGACGAGGGAGATGGAGATGGAGAGGGAGAGGGAGATGGAGAGGGAGCGGGGAGAGGGTAGATGAACACGATAATGGATAGGGTGGCAGAGGGGGTGGATCGCATCGAGATGTAGGTGTCGTATTAACAACAACAGACGAGAACAGAAGGCGGCCAACAGAAGATCGAAGTGATTAATAGAAGTGTGCGTGTGAACACGGGTGTGCGACGCACATGTGTGTGCGCGTGTGTGTGTGCGCGTGTGTGCGCGTGTGAGTGTGCGGCGCGTACTGCCTGTTAGCGCGAGTTATATTTACGTACACTCATAGTAAGATACCGGATGTAGATAAGGCGAGGTCAACTATTAACGGAACGGAATGATACAATGGTGTAGGGTGCCTGTAGTATAGCTTGCCGTATTGTATTCAATACAACATGCAGTATAACATGCAGTATAGCTCGCAGTATAGCATGCGGGAAAACGAATCCGTAATAAGGACATATTAAAGGGAGCACAGATAATAGGCGATAAAACCCAGAGGTCAAGAATAATAGGTGTGTTATGCGGAGTATTAGGTCACGCGGGCTATAGCCGTAGTCATACAGTGAAACCCGTTTAAGTGAAGGGAATGTGTTACGATGTGACGATGTATACGCTATGTCGATATACACGAGTAATCAGTATACCGAGTTATACACGTATTGCATGTAGTGTACTACGGTTAGGTAAGGTTAGGTAAGGGTTAGTGGGATGACGATTTTATATATGATAATAATAATACTATTTATTTATTGAAATCTCACATAGGGGAAATTCCCCGATTACCGACCCCTAAATGATTAGTTGTAATAACATATTCAATAGTAAATATATTATTTGAAATTTTGTAATTTGAGTAATATTATGGCAATGAATAATGTGGCTATAATACAATTTTTGATATAATTATATTTACAAGAATAAACAAGGGGGGTCAGTAATCGGATACATATGCCTAATACCGACCCCCTTATCCTAATACTGACACCCTAAAATAATCATGGTATAAATAATTGTAGTATTATAATATCCAATAAAAATAGTAGATATACATAAATATAATTAATTATGACATGCACGCAATTTATTTGTTATTGAATTTATGTTTAATAGTAATATTATATTTAAATTTAAACTTTATAGTAATTATATAAACATAGTGTATATATAGAATATATTCTATATATTATTATTTAATATTTATTAATTAATCAGTATGTATATAATCAACTGGAATCATGAATCCTAAAGCTATATCAATGATACATAAACAACTTACGACATATTTTAAAGTAACATACGAATCTATATGAATCCGTAAATTACATGGGGTCGGTATTAGGGTAATTTAGGGGGTCGGTAATAGGAAAATAATATGGGTTGCTATAATTAAGATATACTGGTTAATAGTTATTCAAATTAAATTATTTTTATTATAGTTATAAACATTTTATTGATCTACAATATTATGTTCAGTATTAAGTTTTCTTTTAAATAATGAAGTATTTACAATGATTTAAAAAAAGTTATTATTCAAATATTTAAAAATTAAAAACAGAATATTACATTTTATTAAATAATAATTGTAGAATTACATATTTTTTAAAACAAAATACTTATTCATATTTTTCATTAAATTACTAACAGTTCATATATATATATATATATATATATATATATATAATTTTTTGATATCTCTTATAGTTACTGAGATATGAGAGGTGGTCGGTAATCGGAGACTTTCCCCTATATATTTTGAATAAAATACAAATAACGGATACAAATGGACCCCTCAAGAAGTCATATACATATTATAAATAACTGCGAGGGGTCCCGGACAATACAATACAAATAGTAATATTTTTGTTCTTGTGTTTTGATTTATCATTTATTAAGTTCTTGTTAAACACAAGAGAAAAACAAGAACTGCCTGGAGTCGAACCCGGGACCTCTGGCTTACTAGCTTATGGTTGTCCCACTGATCCATATATGTCTGGGGTCTATACAGACACCAGACAATATATATATATATATATATATATATATATATATATATATATATATATATATATTAAGATATACATATACGAACACATTTACTCATTCACACATATACACATACACACACAAATATACACATACAGACACATATACACACATACACATATACGCACACATACACATACATACACACATATATATATAATATTATATTATAATATTATATATAATAACAACATATTACAACATAACACTTATCTATATCTAGACTTATATAATTAATTATATTGATACATTCTGCAATTAAAAGAAAACATACTATATAATTATATATATATATATATATATATATATATATATATATATATATATATATGTGTGTGTGTATGTGTGTATGTATGTGTACATATGTCCACTATAACCATATGTTGATACAACAACTTTAACATATATAACGGTAGGGTTGGTGAGTGTTTTCAATAAACTAAATGACGTAACACATGTGTCTAATATGTGTCTAAGATATGTCTAAGATATGTCTAAGATATGTCTAAGATATGACCGGGGTGACCGCACATAAGTGACGATGATACCAGCATTAATAATGTATGGTATGTACGACATTCTGACATAGCGATACATCATAATGTAGTGAACATTCGTGGTTGTGGTGTTGTACTGATATCATTATGTTTAACACATCAAGTAAACTACTAGTATAGTATAACAATATAACTATAGTTAAATATTAGTAATACAATATACACACACACACATATATATATATATATATATATATATATATACAAATTTAATAATATATACCAAAATGTATTATCATATAGGATATTATTACATAATATATATATTCATCTATAAATGAATGACATCATTTTATTGGCAAGGGGAGGATCAATGATTGAGTTTTGATTTATTGATTCGAAATAAGCGTATTATTATATAATAGTTATTCAATACTATTAATACACTAATAATTGGTTTAATTTGGTCATACATTTTTTAATTTGCATATCAATTATATTTGTATTTAATTTAATATTAAAATGAAAAACATAAAAGATCTAGAAATATCTTAATTAAATAATTATTTTCATAAATATGAAAGGTCAATTTCAATGATTCTTATTTCGTAAATACATCATAATACTTAATATGAACATAATATATATGGTACCAAATATATATTTCTATGCAAACGTTTTCATTCCTGTTTTTTTATTAATTTTATAATATTCGTGTAAGCAATTAACATATAAAAATAAAGAAGTAATATAAAAGTCCTTTGTAATATTAAGTACTAGGTAATATATAGAAAATTAATTTGTTTATAAATAAATATACATAAACATTTTAAAGCTATTATGCATTATTTAATATAAACACATTTGTAATAAATGTAAACTATAGTATACCAGTATATATATATATACATATATATAAATACATAAATATATATATATATATATATATATATATATATATACTATATAATTGTTATAATCTTATAGGATATATATACATAATTGTTCTTATTAAACATCGTGTGAGTTATTATCACACAGATCGGCCATATCGTATGTCAATTATATATATATATATATATATATATATATATATATATATATATATATATATATATATATATATAATATATATATATATTATTATATTATCATATTATTTATGTGTTTATTAATAGCGAATATTACGTAATACCAACATTTTAATTGTCTGTAACCATCCACGAATGCGACCAACCGAACCATGCAAACATTGATAGTATTAAAGCACCGCCATTATTATAATATATATATATATATATATATATATATATATATATAATACTCATGCATCCTAGTATATATTATATTTCCTATAAAATGATATCGTAAATATTAATGTATACAATTGTATACCTTATTATAATAAGGATATATATATATATATTATAGAACAAGGGAGAACATGATCTCCCTGATAGAACACGATAATATTAGTAGGGTACCACAGTACCACAGTACCACCTGTATGCTTAATAAGAATTGCTTATACATGTAAACTCAAGTGGGACTGTGGTACTAACTTTTCGACGTCCCACCACACAGTGGGGCCCACAGTACCACAGTACCATAGTACCACAGTACCATAGTACCGCAGTCCCATAGTACCACAGTACCACAGTCCCACACTACCACAGTCCCATAGTACCCCAGTACCACAATACCACAGTTCCACTTGAGTTTACATGTATAAGCATACAGGTGGGACTGTGATACGTTGATGCGTTTTTTGTAAAATACCAACATAAAAACACACCCTAATTAAAGATTGTCAACAATAACAACAACAACAACAACACACATACACAAACACATACACAAACACATACACGCGCGAGAGATCACACATACATGTGATAATGCACTACGTGTGTACAAACTATACTTTAGTAATGAATATAGATTAGTATCTGTACGCGATTATATTCTCTGTTTTTATATTTGATATTCAACTTGTATGTGTAATACACATTGTGTATATGAGCTTCACACCAACCCATACATATATACACAATGTTACATATATGCGTATGCACACATACACACACATACTCAAATAAACTCACACACACACACACACACACACACACACATATATTAAAGTAAATAGACTATGCATAATAACTCATGTATTTATATCTATAATAAACTATAGGCATATATAGTAATAACAACTCTAGTAATCTTATGCATATATATATATATATATATATATATATATATATACATTATATATATATATAGATGACATCAGATTGAATAAACGAATACACATATCTCACAATACAAATTGATTCCGCGTTATCATATTATTTCTCATTCATCGGCCAGAATTGAATTTAACATCAACCTTTTTTCTATTAAATATAAGTCGTAAATATGCTCTCGATTATTAGATATATTATGTAATTTTGCACGTGATCATATATATATGTGTGTGTGTGTGTCTGTGTGAGACATGTCATAATGCCGTGAAAACATGCTATTTCGGTGTTTATCTAAACGCATACGTGGTACAAGATTTATAATATTTAATAATAACGACCATCCGACATGCCATTATCTAGTGAACACATTTCGTTGTAATTTATTCGCATTCGTAACAATTATTTTTGTAATTCGAGAACACCTATAGGTGTATATATATCACGAGTATACCTATCTACGTGTATAATATACAACATATATATATTTGTGTAGTTGATATATATATATATATATATATATATGTATATATATACGTATCTAATTAATTGAACTAAGCAGGGGTCGCGAGGCGCTATATAATTATCGTGATAAACGAGATACTATTATATAACTATTGACTTATACGCATGCGCAATAGAAATAATAGTATATCACGTAGTGTTGCAGTATAGTAGGGAGGTATACATAGATAGATAGAGAGAAAGAGAGAGAGGGAGGGGGAGAGGGAGAAAGAGCGAGAGAGAGAAAGAGAGTGAGAGAGATCGAGTGAGAGAGAAGGAGATAGAATGGAAGTTCACGAATACGGACACTCTCGTTATCTCAGAAACCATAAATCCTACAAAAAAATATCTAATGAATAAAATATTTATAATTATATAAATAGTCTAAAAAAGTATTTATTATTTTTTAATTATTCAAAATAGTTCTGATATATCCAATACTGATTTTTTTATTACGATTTTAAATTTATGAAAACAAATTTCAACTTAAAACCTTCTCAAGAATATACAAATGTATCGATATAAAAAATAATAATATATTATTAAAATTAAAGCATTCTAAAAATTATATATTTAATTTCTATATTTTTATCAAATATTTATTAAGTGTTAAGCATATATCTAGAGGTCATATAAGTCCATAATACGGACACTAAAGATGTATTAATACGGACACCCTATAACCAATCAGTGCGCAGCGTATAAACTAATCTGATTTTCATAAAAATCACGTGCGTTATAATATTAATACCACTAATAAAGCTAAATCTAAAATTTATATTATTTAGATACTTAAATTGTATTATTAATTACAAAAATAATAAAAATAAATAGATTATTAACTAATTAAATTAGAATAAATTATTCATAAAATTAATTATAAATAATGTAATTGTAATTTGTCTGAGTGATTCATCAATAATATATAGTTTATCTAGTGGTATATAGTGTGTCCGTATTCGGACATGGGTACCGAATACGGACACCCCCGTTATATATGGAATTAAAAGATTAAATAACATTTTTAAATCACAATGATATCTATAATCATATAATATTAATATATTGTAATTTTTGAATACAAATATTGAGTCATAAAATGTTAAGACCATTTATTGTTAAAGTGTCCGTATTAGGTTACTTTCCCCTATAGGGTAAACGAACATACGCATACATACACTCAAACTTAAAATATTATACCATCCTCCAAACACAAAATATTAATGTGAAATATTATATATGATCCATATTATATTACATAATTATCATGATGAATTAAACATTTTTATTGTCGTCGACTTCAACATAAATCCTAATTTTATAACCCAAACTGGACTATTTACTGACCTATTAATCTCAAACAATAAATAATCAAGATTTTAGGACATAGGGGAAGTCTCCAATTACTGACCCCCTATCGTATCTCAATAACTATAAGATATATCTATCTATATATATATATATATATATATATATATATATATATATATATATATATATATATATATATATATATATATATATATATATATATATATATATATATATATATATATATATATATATATATATATATATATATATCTATATATATATATATATATATATATATATATATATATATATATATATATATATACAAAATTATATATACACGAACTGTTAATAATTTAATGGTAAATATGAATAAGTATTTTGTTTTTAAAAATTGTTAATCCTACAATTGTTATTTGATAATATGTAATATTATGGTTTTACTGTTTAAATATTTGAATAATAACTGTTTTTATATCATTGTCAATACATTATTAATTAAAAGAAAACGTAATTCTATGCATACTATTATAGATTATCTAAATGTTCATAAACCTTATAAAAATAGTTTAATTTGAATAAGTATTAACCTATATATATATATTAATTTTAGCGACACATATGATTTTCCTATTACCGACTGTCTAAATTACCATAATACCGACCCCATGCGATTTATAATATACAATTTAGATCCGTAATTTACTTTGAAATTGTTCGTAATTTGTGTGTTTCTCAGTTTAACAGCTTTAATGGAACAGCTTTAGTACTATATAATGCTTATTTAGTATATGTAGTTATATTCATGGTCAGTTAATTTAAAGTTTAATATTGAAATATAAAATTGAAATATAAATTTAATATGAATATTAAACTTAAATTTAATAATTAATAATTTGATTGTGTTTTGTAATTCATAAATCTATTTATGTTTACTATTTTGATTCGATATTATAATACTACAACTATTTTTACCACGATTATTATAGGGTATCGGTAATAGGAGAAGGGTTAACATTTCAAATAAATATATTGACAATTCAATAATGTATTACATATAATCATAATTGGGTCGATAATAGGGGACTTTACCATACAACAATATACTTAACACTCGTCATAACACCATTAAGCTACATGTATAACATCTACACCTTTTAATACATATGAAGTTGGCCTACTTATATATTACCATAACATACTAGGAAATACCCTATAACCTATACCCTATACGTATACCACTAAAAGCAATACATATTAAGGACATGATTACATATAGATAATGCATAGGGGTGCAGTGTTTACTGAGATTAGTACTGTGAGCTTAGTCCTAAGACTTATGCACACTGTCAATACTATAATATTGACTTAGTTACATAACAAATAGTTAACTATATAAATAATGTAATTGATATGTATGCATGTATGTCGCAATCAAATATATCTGAATAAGCCTTACGACAATCATTTAGTATATAAATGACATTATTTAAAATTAAAATTATATATTTATATAATATTATAATATTAACATTGATCCTGAAGAGTAATGTATGAATGCTATAGCATGATTTATGTAGATACAATTTGCAGGTGTTATAATATATATATATATATATATATATATATATATACTATTGTATTTTTTACTTGTGTAATTAATTTATTGAAACATTAATGATGATTATGATAATGTTAATTACGATTATTATTGTTATTGTTATCTGGCCCCATTCAGAAACGTAGATGACGTTTTAAATTATAACCATATGGCTCTAATGTCCCTTCGAAGCCACCCTCGTGTTAATTCACCCATGGTTTTAACGAGAGCCGATCATTAATGAATACACAAGTATATACGATCACTTCTAAATATTATTTTAAGACTTATTTTAATGATCCTGGGCTTGAACTCGCGTCCTACTGCTTGTGTGTCTGACGTCTTATTCAACTGAGTCACACATACAGTTATTATACATGTATTAATAATAGTATAGTGTAGTACTGTATACAGTATTCTATAGTATTCTATAGAATGTGTGAGAAACCAAACGAATATTACATAAATAAGTATAAAAAAAAGTAAAAATAAATAAACGAAGATAACAAATATTCATTAATTAAGATGAACATATATTTAATATAAAGTTTTAAATATTGGATACTGCGGCCTAGTGGACAGTGCCCACTCTCCACTGGAGACTGCCCACTCTACACTGGAGACTGCCCATTATATACTGGACATTGTCCACTATACACAGATACTGTCCACTCTTTACTGGACACTGCCCACTCTCCTCTAGATACTGCCCACTCTCCACTGGACACTGCCCACTCTCTACTTGAGACTGCCCACTTTCCACTAGAGACTGTCCACTCTATACTGGACATTGCCCACTCTCTACTGTACATTGCCCACTCTCTACTGGAGACTGCCCACTCTCCACTAGAGACTGCCCACTCTATACTGGAGACTGCCCACTCACCATTAGAGACTGCCCACTCTCTACTGGAGACTGCCCACTCTCCACAAGAGACTGCCCACTATCTACTGGACATTGCCCACTCTATACTGGAGACTGCCCACTCTCCACTAGAGACTGCCCACTCTCTACTGGAGACTGCCCATTATATACTGGACATTGTCCACTATACACAGATACTGTCCACTCTTTACTGGACACTGCCCACTCTCCTCTAGATACTGCCCACTCTCCACTGGACACTGCCCACTCTCTACTTGAGACTGCCCACTTTCCACTAGAGACTGTCCACTCTATACTGGACATTGCCCACTCTCTACTGTACATTGCCCACTCTCTACTGGAGACTGCCCACTCTCCACTAGAGACTGCCCACTCTATACTGGAGACTGCCCACTCACCATTAGAGACTGCCCACTCTCCATGGACACTGCCCACTCTCCACTAGAGACTGCCCACTCTCCACTGGATATTGTCCACTCCATACTGGACACTCTCCAATCTACATTGGACAGACGATCTTAAATGAGTTCGGTTATTATACGCTATATTGTATATAGGTCACTAGGTTACTTATAAGCATCATCATTAATAGTAGGCGTTAATAATGGCAGTACCTCATGAAATACAATACGCCCACTTTCAAATTTATTAAGTTATTATTTATATAAAAGTTTGATTTGTTTATTAATTTAGTTAATATATATATATATATATATATAATATATATAGATATATATTAAGGATACCGATATAACATATAGTTGGTGATGTATTATGTATATACATTCCGCGTTAAAGAATGCGATGTTTATAAACAACGTGTCAATAGATAATATACATCTCACATCGTGTAGTGCATTCACATAGTCTCACATAGTAAGGGAATATTCACATCATACGTGACTTCATGTAAATACTTACATACGTAACTATATACATGCATATATACATGCATATATATATATATATATATATATATTATCAGATTTAGATATAAGTATATGGGTAATTGTGAAGCATTGCTGCTTGTCGAGACAGTTACCCTTTACACACACATATATATATATATATATATATATAGACCATAGTGGAGCCGTAGATTTACGAGTTACGTATAGATAGCCTAAAAGCCTATGGGTATACCCTATAGGGGGTAGTATATGAATGTTAGACGAGGTCAATATTGACCTACATAGGACGCACATGTACACTGTACACTGTACGGTGTACGGGTAAGTTATCATTGTACACAGTGTACAATGTACCTGGTACCGTGTATACAGTATAGTTATGCCGTCTATTTTAAGTGTGAATCACACGCTTGCTTTAAGTGAATTTCACACACACACACACACACACATACACACACACATACACACACACTTATATATAATTATTATCCTATACACGAAAATTATCCAATTATTTATATAAAATTTGTATCATATTATAATATTTATTTATAAATATATATATGTAGAACCATTGCTCACACAATTCTTCTCTCCAGCCTCCCATCTATTGTAATAACCGGTTCAGCACAAGACTGGCATTCCCCATTCCTCCCTCACTTCATCCTTGCTAATCCGCCAATACTCCTTCACTCTTCCCACTCACTCTGACCTTAGGACCTCAAGTTTAGGTACTGGTCCCACTATACGTTGTAATACCTACCTACCTTATTACACTACCTACCTTATTACACTACGTCGTACAGTACTTAGGGTGCGTTGTTTGTAACATACCAACGTCGTACCTAAAGTACCGTACCTAGTGTAATACAGTAATACGTGTAATAAGGTCCAACTTCCTAAGGTACCATATTAGCAAACGTTTTTTGTAACGTACCAACGAGTCCCATCTGTATTCATATACATGACATGCTGATGGTACGTTGGGCTCTTACGTTAACAATGTAATACTGACGTACCATCTTAATTTACATGTAATGAATACAGATGGGACTCGTTGGTACGTTACAAAACACACACCTTACTTCACCTATTTCCTTTACAAGCGTGTACGCCGATGACCTATGACCGATGACCTGTGACCTGTGTATCTATACTTAACACGTAATGTGGATCCTCAATCCGTACCGCCCACTCTATTATTAACTATCACCGCTATTATGCTAGGTTATCCGTAGGGGCGCTGGAACGATGGTGTGTATGTAGGGGAGACCAACCAATCAAAATAAATTATGTGGTAAAAGTAGGGGGGACCAATACATAGAGGGTACCCCTAGATTTTAAAGTGGGGGGGGGGGCATATCCCCCCCGTCCCCCCTGTTGCAGAGCCCCTAGTTATCCACCGAATACTTGTATAAAAACCATTAACCACTATAGCCTTATTTGTATATCTGCCTCTACGTTGCAACACCCTTACACCACACCCACCAATCACGTGTAATGGTCAAACTAGGCACTACACCTCCACTACATGAACTCTGGCTGTAATCATAGATACCTGTATTTACCTCGATAAACAAATAGCGAAACGACACAATTTATCCGCTACCTATTTCATTGTCTCATGAGAGAGGCACTTTCACTATGCATAGTAATTCGGAAAAGCATTATAACATTCATCGCCATCACAAGTGCCTCTGCATATACTCTGGCACTTGTTTACCTCAATACATGTCTACTAATTAACCTCGATAACCCTACTAATTTACCTCGTTAACCCTAATTAACCATCCATCATCGCGCGCTTATATCTAAGTTACAAGTTCTACAACATTATATTTACAGATTATTAAACTACACTGGCTTCTGATTGGTCAACGTATACTTAACAAAATACTATTGACCATAAACATTGACATTCATTACCTTTCACCTCGGTCAGCTGACTATTTAGAATCCGGTGTTTCTCTTGAACCTCGACCACAAATCAACAGAAGATCTACTAATTTATTTGTATTAAAACTCTCTATTAAAATTATCTTCAAAAAATAAACTCCATGGAGTGCACTCCACACATATATATATATATTTGTGGAGTGGCGTTTATATTTTGAAGAGAATTTTAATATTATATTTAAAGTATGCGTCATCGGGTAATATCATCTCCCTACACATGTAATTCGATACCCTCATATCTCAGGAACTTTAAAGAAATCGCTAAAACATAACTATTTCGGAACTCTCATAATTTGTAACCACACCCCAATGAACTATTGCTACCTATGCACTATGCACAATGTAGTCCTTAAAATAAATAAGTAAACGCAGAAGTAAAGTATATGTACATTTACATTGTTAAATATTATAATAATACTATAGTTTTTAATGTAAAATAATAAATTAATTGTCATAATTATATTGTAAATCTTTAGATTAAGTTTCTCAGAACTAATATGTTAGTAACATTCTTTGAACATAATACAATATAATACAATATACATTATTCAATAATGCTCTAAATTAACATTTCCAGTAGAGATAAATAATATATAATTACATAACGTGAAAGCTTTTATTCTAATCAATATTCGACATAGTTTAATTAATGCATTACTGTGATATTTTATTAAAAAAAATAATTATATAAAATAATTATAATGTACTAACAAATATTGATTACTATTTAAATAATAAGAAAACTACATCTACGCTATAGATAATCATAGTATACTTCATATTGTTAAATATTTTAACTATTTGATGAATAAGTAGATATATCTGCTAAAGTGTATACACTTTTTAGTAGACCACCGTTTTTACGTTTAAACATCTATTTATAGCTCTACAGAGCTGATAAAGTAGATACACTGATGTAGACCCGACTGTATACTGGATATGTAGTGTACAGTATGTGTTGTACATAGTATATATCCTCGTGCCTGGCTCTAATCGGTTCGTATAATTATATGTAATTTAATATCATATGTTTTGGTAGTAGTAGTAGTTTAGATAAAGATCGTTATGTAATGCATAAATAATAAAGTGGTGTATACACTATTACTATTATTACAACTATTATTACAGTATACTCAAAGATTTTACGAAGCAAAGATATAATACTCCTATCTACGCAACGTGATTAGTATTCATACATCCCGCTGCTAGCAGCAGTATCGACATCGATTTAGGTTTTCCGTGATTTGCATACTACAATGTTTTCATTGCTCTATTACATTACATTCATTATACATTAGCTTATACTAGCCACATAGATATTTATTACATTTAAAACCTACATATCTTATTGATTTGTTATATATTAGTAATGAACACTTAGTTTTCATAATACAAATAATAATTTAAAGAATATTATTTTTCATTTAAAAGTGCTTCTTTTAATACGAATTTACATTATTAACAACAAATAGTTCCGAAAATTGACCCTACATTTGTAAACAAAATAGAATTTCACGATTTCGCGTGAGTGTTATATCTTTACTTATAAAAATCTTTGGTATACTACTATATTAAAGTCACTTAAGTAAATGTATTACGTTATTTCGTATATAGTAATTGTTTCAATAAAGTCGATAATAATTATTCAGATAGGTATCAGGTACCTAATCATATTTTATATAATATAAAAGGGGTTTCACTCCAACTCGAACGAAATTATTAACTCTAATACTTAGAGGTTAAAGTTTAGCTCTAATATTTCGATATAATATTTAAATCTCCGTTAAAGTGTTTCATATAGATTATTATAGATACATTTGCATTCGAGTTGGTAGACTACAGGGTTTAGAGGACATATGAATATATTAAACACATTAATTTTCAATTATGTTTATAAAAAATTTAATATATAGGGGAAAGTCTCCTATAGGATATATTACCGAACCCTAAATGATTATTTGTAATAACCTATACAATAGTAAATATATTTATTTGAAATTTTGTAATTAGAGTAATATTTTGGAAATTAATAATGTTGCTATTTTAAATTGTTGATATAATTATATTTACAAGAATAAACAGGGGGGGGTCAGTAATCGGATACATGTGCCTAATACCGACACCTAAAATAATCGTGGTATAAATAATTGTAGTATTATAATATCCAATAAAAATAGTAGATATACATAAATATAATTAATTATAACATTCAGGTATAGTAATAGTAATATTAAATTTAAATTTAAACTTTATAGTAATATTAAAATAGTGTATATTATTATTTAATATTTATTTATTAATCTGCATGTATATAATTAACTGGATTCATGAATCCTAAATCTATATCAATGATACATAAACAACTTACGACATATTTTAAAGTAAAATACGAATCTATTTTGATTGGATATTATAAATCACATGGGGTCGTTATTAGGGTAATTTAGGGGGTCGGTAATAGGAAAATAATATGGGTTGTTATAATTAAGATATATCGGTTAATAGTTATTCAAATTAAATTATTTTTATAATAGTTATAAACAGTTTATTGATATTCAATATTATGCACAAAATCAAGTTTTTTTTAATTAATAAAGTATTTACAATGATTTAAAAAAAGTTATTATTCAAATATTTAAAAAGTAAAAACAGAATATTACATTTTATCAAATAACAATTGTAGGATTAAATATTTTTAAAAACAAAATACTTATTCATATTTTTCATTAAATTACTAACAGTTCATATATATATATATATATATATATATATATATATATATATATATATATATATATATATATATATATATATATATATAATTTTGTGATATCTATTATATTTACTGATATATGAGAGGGGGTCGGTAATCGGAGACTTTCCTCTATATCAATCATTATATTTTTTTGTAATAGAAAATTGTATTCTAATATATTCGTATACGAAAAAAAATAATATTCATATAAATAAACTTACCATATGTAAGTTTATAACACACGAATATTTAAATAATAGATACAAACTATCTTTTCTGCATATTTAAAAATAATATTCATATAAATAAACTTACTATATGTAAGTTTATAACACACGAATATTTAAATAATAGATACAAACTATCTTTTCTGCATATAGCCATAGTAGGTGATTATTTATTTTGTATATAATAAAATATCAATATATCATTGTAAATATGAATTGAAAAGAATACTTATCGTGTGTACTATGCACGACTTTGAACGTCCTTGAATGACGATCACGAATGACGCATGTATTACGTAACGTATACGTATTATCGCTCATGCATAACAGTTTTAATAATTCACAATTTTTGATAACAGTTTTAATAAATGTACAAAGCATACCTATATATAAATTAAGATATCGATTTACATTTGGAAAATATACGAATACGTATTCGTATGACGAATTAAGTTTTTATAATTATTTGTTTACAACCTGTTTACATGTGTTTAGAAATCTTTCATATCCCCTACAGATAATATTAATAATACTAGGACGGTTACATACATTTATATAAAAGACTAAATAAAATAAAATAATATATATATATATATATACATATTATCGATAACTATAGTTATATTTAAAAGTTATCGGCTTTTTAAAATACCCATTTCGCCATCATCTGCATGTGAAAATCATAAATAGTGAAGTTTATTGAATTACAATATAGGGGATAAAAGAGTAGTTAACTAACTCTATCGTGAAGCCGATGACCATGTCACTAAGACCGCCGTGTTATGGTCAGTGTGCACACATGTGGTCATTGACCACTGGTCAACCAATAGGTTCAAGGTCATTCTAGCTGTTCAGTTATGTATCAGTTTCATACATATATCTCAGAAAAACCACCAACTCAGACGTTTACAAATGCTTTTTGTATATATGTAAATACATGTAAGAATAATTATATATATCAGACACATTTCATCTATCCTACGAATTCTGAGATATATAAAGTTGACTATATATATAATAATAATCAGATTGAATTCTCGTAATAATTATTAGATAATGATAAAGATAATTAATCCATAGTTATTGAAGTTATTATGAATTTATCGAGATATCTATATATATATCAGAATATATATATATATATATATATATATATATATAAGATTATATCTATACAATACAATGGCTTTCTTATGTTTACTTCCGGGTTTAATATTACGTAATGACGGTCGCGTTTAGGTAATTATAGCACAATTTGTACTGTTGTACATCTATTTATAGACCCATATTGATATAGTGACGTGCTTTACGACGTGATATATGTACACATGTGCACATAGCATGCTATGTCTTAACATTCCTGGAACTCTTTGTCGTGACCTTAATATAGTAGTTTGTAGTTTAAAGTCGTACATCAATATTTAACTATTATATATATATATATATATATATATATATATATTTATGTGTGTATATGTGTATATGTGACTGATGACTATCGTATTAGTATATAGTATTATATATATATATTTATATATATTTATATATATATATTTATATATATACTGTAAGTTTTATATTACAATATGTATATTAATTAATATAAATATAAAGTTATGTAATATATATATACATATTATATAAGTGTAGAAATATTATATAAAATATCAAATATCTTTATAAAAAGAAAAAATGTATATACAATTTTTTTATTGCAGTTCGTTATCAATTAAACATAGTTAGTTATATAACTTCTCCTTCGTGTATGTGTACCACGTCTGATAAGAAACAGCGGCACACTGGTCGTGTGTATATAAGTGACTAAGCTAACCGAGTACTAAGAATATAGTGGATAACATAGCGCATGCGCTATAGCGAGTATTGTAATATATATATTTACAGTATATACAAATGTACTAATATGTCAGTCATACACACACATATATGTATATATATATATATATATATATATATATATATATATATATATATATACACAGGTGATTTGTCTGCTGAATGTATTGATAGTTTAAACTATTTTTTATTATATATGGAACATAATACAACACTGCTACCAGGTAGGATGTCGCCCGGAATAAGAAGGGCCTCGTCATACACCAGGATTATGAATCATTACTAATGATGACAAGTTAAAGACTGGTGATCAAATAACAATACGACACCACCCGTATATTGGTACCAATTGGTACACGGACGAACTCTAAGAGATTATGGCAAACTAGAGGAATTGACTGACGAAATGAAAAGATATAACGTCATTGAACTAAGGAATGTCACTGGACAAAGTTAATTACGTAATAAAGGTATTAGTGAAGTACAAATTAATGAAGATCATAAACTCTACTACATTGGACGTGAAGTCCGATACGCAAACGGAGTCGGTTTCCTGATGAACATGGTCATGTGCTTTAACGCAATTAACGACAGGATTGCAACTATCCGCCTACACGTCACACCGTTCAACTTGTCAATCATACAAGTAGGCTATACGCACCCATAACTGACCACTCAGATGATGAACATGAAGAATTTTACGATAAGCTGCAAAACACGTTCTCAAAAATAGACAAACCTGATATTCTAGTCATTCAAGTTAACTGGAATGCGAACATTGGAAAAGACGCTAGTGTAAATTGGGAAAATATATCTGGTAAATACTGTATATACACAGTATTACTTTATGTATATATAAAGTAATTTAATTATAATGAAATTACTAACGATAGAGGACAAAGATTACTTGAATTCATGAAAACCAACAGCTTACTATCTACTAATATATTCGGTCCACATACATATCAAGGATTAATTCATGTATTGCATGGCACAGTCTCGGAAGTCTACATCATAATCAAACAGAATACATTATAACACAAAAGAGATTCGCTATATGTGTTAATACAAATAAAACTATATCCTTCCCAGGAGCTGACATAGGTAGCGATCACTATTTAGTAATGATTAAATTCAATTTACGCCTCACGAGCCAAAAGAAAAATCAATGTGTATGATTAAAGTTTAATCTGGATAAACTAAAAAACTCTGAACCCGAAATAATGTTTAAAAGACAAATTGATGACCACATTAAGTGACTTAAAATTGTCAGAACTCACTACTGAGGAGATAGTAAAACAACTAAAATCAGTATTGACCAATTCTGCAATCGACAACCTCGGCAAGTAATGACAACAAAAACAAATCTGAATCACAAATGAACTACTGGACATGAGTGATCTAAGAAAAAACACATACGAAGATGAGCACTTACAACAAAATTAACTCGAAAATTAAAAGAGACATGAAGAAATCAAAGGAAGACTGAGTCAACCGGAAATGTAATGAAATCGATAATTGGTTTACCCACAATAATACTGTTCAAAGTTATGTAATACAATGCTGAAAAAGGTAAGCCAATACTAAATACAACCGAACCAACAAGTATTGACAATTACCCTATCCTGAGAGTCGAAATAGAAGCCGTTATATGGTCGCTCAAGAATGATAACTCGCCGGGAATTGATAATATAGTAGGAGAATTACTAAAATCTGGAGGTGAAAATATGATTACAGTAATACCTACCTATGCAATACAATATGTAATTCAGGGTAATGACCCTCCGCCTGGAATCTATCCTTGATTATATGTAGAGAGGTAACAGAAAGGTAATATCCATAATTTCGAGAATTATAGAACAATAATTCTCATATCGCACACGAGTAAAATAATGCTAAAAGTTATTCTGAGAAGATTCAAACCGATTGCTGAAGAATTAATGTGAGAAGAACAAGCCGGATTCAAGGCTGAAAGAAGTACAAATGAACACATTTTCAATTTAAGAATAATATCAGAGAAATATACCGAACACCAAAAACCACTCTACCATGTATTCAGTGACATTATAAAAGTGTTCGAATGAATGTGGTATGCATCCCTACGGGATTCGATGAATAGATTCAACATCAACGCTAAACTTATAAAAGTTATACAAGGCCTTTACGAGAAAGCAATACACGCAATATACTCCGAAGGTAAAGTTGGTGAATGGTTTTCCACGAAACTCGGTATACGCCAAGGATGTTTAATATCATCCGTATTCAATATCATACTAGAGCAGATAATGAATGAAGCTCTACTAGACCACGAGGGTAACATATCCACAGGAGGAAGAGCCATTACAAATATAAGGTTGGATGATGGTATCTATAGATTGCTTAGCAGGGTGTGAAAGTGAACTCAGTAATCTGATCACAAAAATAGATGCTACCTCAAGAACTTATGGCATGGAGATTAATATAGGGAAAACACAAGTTATGACAAATTATGAAGGGTATTTTATGACTGGTATTTTCTTGCATGGCGAAGAAATAAAATAAGTCACAATTTTTAAATATCTAGGTTCTATTAAGATGAAAAAGGCTCAAAGAAAGATATATTTCAAGAATAGCACAAACTACATAGGTATTAACAAAGCTCAATGTGATTTAGAATAACAGGAATATAATGCTGACATCCAATACTGCTACATTCACTCGTGATTTCGATATATTCCTATACGCATGTGAGACATGTACAATCACTAAAAAACCTCAAAGACGAATATCAGCCATTGAGTATAGATGCCTTAACAACATTCTAAAGATCACATACAAAGACAGACTTACCGATATTGAAGTTAGCAACAGAATACTCCGAACTATCGGACCACATAAGGACCTACTAATGAAAAGTAAAGAGAGGAAGTTACTATGGTATGGACATGTAAGTCGTAACAACAATTCGATATCGAAAGTCATATTTAAAGGTGCCGTAAATTGCACAATAAGAAGTTGACGTCAAAGGATGAAATGGTCAGACAACATACAAGACTGGACACTGTCCAGTGGACATGCTTCAATCCTTGTGAATCAATGCGAGCGACAAACGACAGAGTAAAGTGGAGGAATATTGTGAGAAAATCATCAGCGTCCCTACGGCTCAACGCTACGGGATTGGTAATCAGGTAAATATGAAACAATATTTATATCTATCTTTCACAATTGTACTATAGATTAAATAAGATTAAATATGAGTACCGTTGTTTTAGCATATATGCTAATACCTGTATGTATACTATTATATTGTATGTGTATATATCACCTATTATAAATAATTTGAAAGTAATAATTTCCTGAGGAGAACAGAGAATCTGGTAAACATGAATAGGTATTCTAATAATATATTCCAACTGATGATTAGATATGTATATAAAACGAAGCATGTTATACCAAGACCTCCTATAACCTCGAGGTTATAGGAGGTATTGGTCCTACACACCACACCAAAGACAATACATTTATAACGATTAATCACTGTATACATATATTTTTATATATATATGTACCCTACTTAATAACTCACATATTCCTTTCAATAATGTTATACTTCTTGAATACGATAACCACTACATGATGACCTCTATAATGTTAAAGGAGGCGTGGCTAAACTACTCCTATCATAGTATCCCAACACCTAACGTTCATGCATACCATTGCAACCTCAAGGTGACCTCTGCATGATAAAGGAGGCGTGGCTAACAACTCTGGTACACTAACCTACAACATAACCTTCACGCGTACGATTACAACCTCAAGGTGACCTTTATAGGTATTAAGGAGGCTTGGCTAAACTAACTATATCACAGTATACCAATAACTAACGTTCATGCATACGATTACAACCTCAATGTGACCTATATAGTTATAAAGGAGGCGTGGCTAAACTAATCCTATCACAGTATCCCAACAACTAACGTTCATGCATACCATTGCAACCTCAAGGTGACCTTTATATGATAAAGGAGGCGTGGCTAAACTACTCATATCATAGTATCCCAACACCTAACGTTCATGCATACCATTGCAACCTCAAGGTGACCTCTGCATGATAAAGGAGGCGTGGCTAACAACTCTAGTACAATAACCTACAAAATAACCTTCACGCGTATGATTACAACCTCAAGGTGACCTCTATAGGTATTAAGGAGGCTTGGCTAAACTAACTATATCACAGTATCCCAACAACTAACGTTCATGCATACGATTACAACCTCAATGTGACCTATATAGTTATAAAGGAGGCGTGGCTAAACTACTCCTATCACAGTATCCCAACACATAACGTTCATGCATACCATTGCAACCTCAAGGTGACCTCTATATGACAAAGGAGGCGTGGCTAACTACCTATAGTACAATAACCTAAAACATAACCTTCAAGAATAACATTAAAATTCAACAACTACACATAGTAACTGATCATATATGTGAAAAGATACAATGTATATACATAGTAACCTCTTCTCAGTATATATATATACATACAATATATACTATACTATAGTATACTTTATATATATAAATACACTATTACATAATTCACGAACAAACATGTTCAGCTAAATGCAAACATTGTTTTACAATACAAACACAATATTATTTATCTAGGCATGTTGGCATCTAGGCATCTAGGTCAACCTACACAGGCCACATCAATATAACCTATATCTGGTTTATCGAATTCACAATCTCTACTGTATAAATCAACAAAAGACTTACATACAATTTAT
Organism: Osedax fenrisi; assembly: GCA_964019155.1. Classification (NCBI taxonomy): domain Eukaryota; kingdom Metazoa; phylum Annelida; class Polychaeta; order Sabellida; family Siboglinidae; genus Osedax; species Osedax fenrisi. Next base: position 104,046,545 of record OZ025239.1, read on the forward strand.
GAGTAATTTACCCTGAGTATTATAAAATAGTATTGTACCAACACTTAATATTATATATTCAGAATTAATATTTTCCACTTGACCTACAATAATCTAAAAATATGATATCTTATAATAAGTATAACATTATTATAATTCGAATATCTGATATTAATATTTATTGCGAGATCTATTTTATCTACTAATCAAAAAGTAATCCAATAAAATATAAACTTACCATACATATATAGTATACTAGGTATATATACCTACCATAATATATATATATATATATATATATTATACATCATAGTGCACTACAACTCTATCACATGTAATATATCTGAATTAATCATACTTACACTAAGTTACCTTCCTAATTATCAATCACTGATATATATATATATATACTTATTAGTAATATAGGCTATAACTATACTTGCAAAATGTAACTTCAATTTAATATTGTTCATTAAATCTTAATATATTTCAATATTATATAACACCATACATTATGAGCTGTAGTATTCCACTATTATTACATACACCTTAAGAGATAAGATGATTATTTTTTTGTGAGTCGTGGATGTTATGAATATGTTCATTTTATTCTGGAATTGAGGTCGGTTATAAAAGTAGTATAATAAATGTATAACGTAATAATATATGCATATATATCTAATAGATATGTGCGTTACTATCTCATATGTCAGAAAGTCACTTAGTAGTCGACTGAATAATCAGTTTATTACTGATTACAATAATTATAATCAGTTGATTAGTATAACCCATAGCAGATTTAGTAACAAGTAAGTACTAGTTTATTACAGTGGTTACTTTGAAGTACGCCAACACTCTCGTCCAATTGTGTATGCGACAACTATGGATTACTTACTTACTTTACGTTCGTTCGTCGAGCTCTCGCTAGACCCAATTTTGACAGTTTCTTCCATTCACTACGATTCATAATCATATATAGTATTCATCGATATCCTCAAAACCAGTTTGAAGTTTTAGAGCATTTATAAACGTAAACTGTTGACGACCTCTTCTTATTTTTCGCGTATAGGTCATCCATAGAATTAGGTTATGGACCATTTATTTTTTGTGACGTATACAGTATTCGGCAGTATTTAACATTCTTTCAGAAATTATATATGTTGCTTTCGGTGATCCATTATATAGTTTTTCGTTGCTGGTTTTGCTTTTCTAGAAGATATTCTGAGACATACATTGTAAGTTAGTATAACATACATTTATCCATTTTCTTAGTTTACTGTCTAAGGTCCAGCATTGACTACCATATTATAGAACAGTTTCAACAGTAGCTTTAAAGGCCCGTATATTTAACTTTTTCCTCATGTTAGATGTCCATAGACATTTCATTCTATACATAACGTCCAAGCGAGAGCCTTTCTGATTTCGAAGTATATTTCAGAGCTCGTAATCTATGCTCCTATAATTTAGTAATTGGATACTTCTTTTATTGTTTCACAATTTATTGTTTTAATGAATTGTTGAAGGTATATCCGTTAACTTCTGTTTTTCTAGTGTTTAGCGTTATACATATTTTCCAGGTTATATTTTAACTATATGTAAGTGTTCTTGAGCTGTTTAATAGTTCTTGAGATATCAGTGATATATATCACTGATATCTCAAGAATATAGTCTCAAGATATATCGTCAGCATACCTTGAAGAAATGTGAATATGTGTAGATATATATATATATATATATATATATTTATATATATGTGTATATTATGTAGTTTATATGATTAATATTATATTATGTAATGTTTGGCCTAAGTTATTAACTGTTCACGTAATAATTATTGAGATATACTAAATGAAATGTAAAGAATAAGTTCTGAATTAGTTACTATTTTTGTATATAATTGAAATTATTTATTAAACATACCTTGATTAAATATTGATACTTCTGAATTACTTATATATATATATATATATATATATATATATATATATATATATATATAATATTACTTTATATCTGATATTATTAGTATGTTTGGTTTGAATTGTGTAGTATCAATATATGAGTGTTCTGTCTATAGAGGAATTTAAATACTCGTAGTATAATAGTGAATGTAAGCTAGCTTATACCGTTTGTGATTACAGGTATTGTAAATAACTAGTAGTCCGTGGGACGTAGTTAATCATGGCAGAGATATTTAGAAGATAAATGAATAACATCATTATAGATACGACATATTTGGCATAATAGTAATAGGAGATCCTAAGCAAATAGTATTGTATACTACTATTATTAAAAGAAATATACCCTTTAGTTTTTAATGATAACAGCAAGTTGTTAAACAACATTAGAGCCGTATCACAAATTCAGATGTTTTGATTATAGATTAATTAAAATCAAGAAAAGCAAAGGATGAAATAGATCTAGAGATAGGTCTGTGAAGATAACTTGCATATATGTAGGGCTACAATACTATATCGTATATATTTAATGTTAGCGACTATGTAGACATTGTGACATGTACTTAAGAATTATTTAAATAATGATATTAGCATTAAGTGCTAAGTATTTTATAAAAGCGTCTACAAATCTTCTAATAACATTGTTTTCAGATGAAATATATAATTATTTTAATTATTATAATAATTGTGTTTACGTTATATATAAAATAATTTTCTGTGGATTTAATGAGTAAATGATGTTGATAAATAGAACAATAATTATAAATGGAACAATAGTTATAAATAGAACGATAGTTATAAATGGAAGAGGATTTTAGTAGTATATTCTTAAACTTAAATATTCAGTAACTAGCAAACTTGCGATGAAATCATTACGTTCAGAATACATATCACGATTAAATGTATACAATGTATACAATGTTCATTCCAGTATAATGTATATATATATATATATATATATATACGTAAAGGATACACCGTACACTGTACGGCTTACACATACGTATGTTAACGATGTACACTTATCGGTGACTCACTCGGATATAACATTTCAAAGATAGTCCTGTCATCCTAATATAAATAAGACTCGCTACACTGGCCTAGTATAGACCCTACTATAATAACATCGAGTACCTACTGAACTTGCTGCTGACACTCTCGGAGATAACATCCTATAGTACAGTCATCCTATCATATAAGTATGACTCATTAGGTCCCATTAGTACATAGTCTATAGACGTACCTTAAGAATAGTTAATAACACATATAAGTCTTAACTACGAGTGTTGGAAGCTATAAGATAGGAACCTATATGGATCTGTAATACTTTACTATAGTATAATAGTATACTATAGTATAGTATAGTATAGTATACTATAGTATATATAATATAGCTATAGTAAAGTAGTATATTTCTATACAGGTTCCTACATAGTGAATATAGTATACTATATTCACTGTGTCCCGAATGCCAGTACGTTTCTACTCTAGTATAATGTTTAGTTTATACTCTATAGAATAGTAGTTTAGGGTTTTAATACATATAGTACTACTATAATAGTACTATAATAGTAGTAGGTTTTCGCAATATTATCAAAGATTGTCAAAGATCCTTAACAATGTTTGGTAGTAGGTCACTCCTATATTTAAGTTAAGTCACGTGATATTATAGTGTAACCCGTATAGTAACCCGGAGTGTAACTATGTAGTGATATGTCCTATAGGACAGGTCCCTATAGGGACCAGACTCTTATTGTGTAACCATCTCTGTAAAAAACCCAAATCTGTAATACTAATATCGTTTGTCATTATTATTTTATTTATTAATTTCCTTACGGTTTATTCTATTCTATTTTATTATTATTAATGGTATTTATTGTTATTACCTACTTTATTATTTGTATTCTATATATACACTTTTGAGAAATCATTTATGATTTATTTAAGTGTTTAAATAAACTTTCAATTCAATTCAATTCAATTCAATCTCTATGTAATTATACCATTTATCAACAAATGTATTTGTACATGTATTTACAAATTTTGTATTCATATAATGTCATAGAGTGTCATGCCTCTCTAGTTGTAGGATTGCATCAGTTATACTACTAATCAGTGAGGTATACAATGCATTATAATTTAGAAATATTTTTTTCGTAAATAATTTATATATTATTAATAAATTAACATTTATTTTAAAAATTTTGTTTACAATTTAATTTTGTATGTATATTCTATTTTTATATAATATTTATATAAATATATATATATATATATATATATATATATATGCATATTGTATATTAATACATATATATTAGTACTAATATGTGCAATACACGAGAACCATATGTCAAGGAATTTAGCGGTATATGTATTATCTGGAATAAAATTACGAATATTTGGCCAACTACAATTTTTAAGAATAATTAAATACATTTTAATTTACGTTTTAATTCAGGTTAAATATTATATATATATATATATATATATATATATATTATTTATTTAGGATACACATATATATGTATATATATTGTTATTGTTATTGTTATTTTTGTTATATATATATAAGAAGATACCTATGAAGATTTGATATATACTAAACGATATGTTGTTCCTACAACACTAATACATAACGTACCAAATGTAACAGGGACGTAACTTTTATTTTAATTAGAGTGATCATTTAATAATTTTAATAACATGATTTAGGTATACCTTCTTACCTTGGTCCCTTAGTTTGGGTATACGGCTATAGCCGTAGTGGCGCGTCACGTTAACAACAAATATTCTCCATTACTTCATTTAGTGTGCCATCAGTTGAGTTTCGCTAGTTGACTTTTACCGGTCCATTCTTTGTGTTATCAATCTACATATTTTCCGGACGACTACAACGTATTTTTCATTCAAAATTTCCCTGTAGAATGAGTTTAGATAGTCCTCCAGAGAGTGTTACATGACCATACCATGTTAATTATCTTCGTTTTACTATTGTTATTAAGTCTGTATAACGGCCAACTTGCGTTATTTTGTTTCTGATTTTATAATTTGTTATTATATCTTTATAGGTAACACCAAGTAATTTCCGAAAGTTCTTTGTCTCAAATGTTTTTATCCTAGTTTTGAGTTCAGCTGTTAGCGTCTATGTTTCGTATGCATATCTAAATATTGACGTTACTAGAGAGTTCATAAGCCTGAGCTTATAGCCCATCTAATATGTTTGTCATTCTATATTACTTTCAGGTTGCTGCATATTAGATTTGCTTGTGCTGCTCTAGCTAGGATTTCTTTTTTGGAACCTTGTTCATCAATGATGGATTCCAGATATTTGAAGTGGTTAACGATCTTGATTTGTTCATTCTGAATAGTGATATGCGGATTGCAGGTATTAATGATAATTATCATTTAACATCAATGTGGTCTTAGTTGGATTTATTTCCATACCAAATTTATTTGCTGCCTTTGATATGTTTTTTGCTAGAGATACACATTCTTCTTCAGAACCAGCAATACCGTCAATGTCATCAGCAAAACTTGGGTCAATGATGATTCTTCCGTTAATTTATATAGTTCCATTATGACTATGCAGTTAGTTGTCTATTATTTATTCCAGGAAAAGGTTAAAAAGAGTAGGCGAGAGTAAGCAACATTGTATTACACTAGTTTTTGTTAGAAACCACTCGCCAATTGATCCTTTCCTTAGTATTGCACTGCTTGCTTTATTATACAGATTGTTTATGATATCAATTAACTTACTGTCAATATTAAATTGTTTTATTATAGACCAAAGTCCCTTTTGCCAAACTATGTCAAAGGCTTTCCGGAAGTCGATAAATATATGATACATCATTTTGTTGAAGATTATGTTTTCGCAAATGAGACGCAAATTGAAAATTTTCGATTTTTTCACATTTTATATATCAATTAGAATGCTGACATAAATAAAATACATAACATATTAATAAATTCTAACATAATTTATAAATAAATTCTTATTTTTAATAAAAGATTTATATAGAAATACAATTTATGAATTCCTTTTTATTTGACTGATAGAAAATAAATGTCCTTGATAACTTGATATCCTTGATTTAAATTATTGAAATATACCATTGAAACGTATAGTTAGAAGTACAAAAAGTCATTGCAGAGATAGCGAGTGGACATATTCTGTCCTTGCTTTTAAAATATATTAGTTGCCTTATCAAAATATTTGTGAATACGAATTCATTTCGTTAAAATGTTCTATTATATATGAATATATAGGGGAAAGATGTGTAATGTGGCCACTTTTAGATAATGTTGTATAACTTTATAAATATTAGATCTAATATTATAATTTTTTCAATATAGATACATCTTATGATATGCAAGAGGACTGCCGAATCAGTTTTTCATGTTAGAATATCTAATTGAAATGATTAAGGTGGCCACATTACCCTCCATGGAGGGTAAGGTTGCCACCTAATGCGGGTAATGTGGCCACCTGAAAATGTGGAATTAATCTACTAGATGGCGTTACTTTATATCAAGTTTAGTCCAATAATATCACATCAAGTATAATATTAAATAACACACGCAATTGTGATACATTAATTATTTTATTTTAATTTTATAAATTACTATATTCATTAACCTGCAGGCTATATCCTAGTATACCATTAAACTAACTTATCATGTTATTAATATGGAAAAAGCAATTTCATCAGTAAATGACTGTATGTCATAACAATATGGCGATAAAATACCTAGATAAAATAGTATTTAGAAAGATAACTAATTTATATTACAATATATATGATATACCTGATTTATATATATATATATATATATATATATAGAACGAATCTCCATAGTTATATTGTTATATATATACTTATATATAATATATTATAATACAAATATGGAGATTCGTTATATATATATTAAATAATATAATATATATATATATATATATATATATATATATTTTGTTCTTTATAGTTGTGTTAATAGATAATTAAATATATTATATTAAATTTAAAACTTTATACTACGATTATAATATGCATGTACATATATTTGTATGATTAGGATATAGTAGATGTTGATTCAATCAACGTTTTCATATAATGACGCACGCAATTTATCAATATATATAAATATTTATTTCAGATCATATGATTGGCTTAAATCATCGTGAAGTGGCCACACTACCCGCTAAAAAGTGGCCACATTACCCGCTTCTAGGTATCACGCTATATACACTATATAATAATGAATATTAGTCACTAAAATAAATGGATTAGACACTTTGTTGTAATTAAATAGTTATTTAATATGCAACTTAAATTTTCAATTTATATTATATATTAGTAATTTAATATATGTTTACTAAACTTTTATTTAAATTTTTTAAAAAGTAAATCGATTTTTTTATATTTTTTACATCATTTTTTTTTATTAATTGATATAAAAATTATTTTTACTTATTTGAACAATGCTTACCAATGCGCATATTTCATATATATATTTATTTTTGATTGGACTTATAGTTTATGAGATACGCCAAGTGGCCACATTACCCTCATGACCACATTACCCATCTTTCCCCTACATTTAAAAGTAGTCAACTTATCAACCACTGTTTCCTATAGATTTTCTTTATAACAATTTATTAAATGATTCCACTATATTTAAAATTAGATATGCAGTTATTAAACCATATATACTGATGTAATTATTATATTATAATATAGTATTATATATATATACATCATTAATAATAATTATAACCTAATATGAAAATGGGATTTTGTATACTTTTAAATATATTTATAGAGTAGGGGAGGGAAGGGGGTAGTGGCCGAGGACGTAGTAGTGGCCGTTTTAAGTAACGCTTAAATGGTGCTTGATATATCCTATAGGATAAAAAGTTCTATATACAATATTTAAATAATCAAAAAACTATAATATATAGTGAACATTTTTTTAAATAATTAATTAATTACTCTAATTTATTATATAATTATTTTGTTGTCAAATTTTGACAAAAAACACGATTATATATATTTATGCTTATTTATGTGTAAGAGTATGTGTATATAATTAAATCATTGAATAAAATAAGGTGCTCATGCATCATAAATATAATTATTTAATATTACATAATTAAAAAAATATAAATCGAATACATTACGAGACACCTATCGCATTTTCTGTTAGTTCCTACTAGCGGCCACTACTACGGCCTTGCCTTATTTGAGTGCTTTTTTAATGCCTAATCAACATTTTTATTAGTAGGTAAAACACTTTTATATAAAAGTGAAATCACAGTATTCTAGAAATATATAATTTCTAGTTAATTAAAAAATAATAGCCTAAAATTCAGTATTTATCGATATATTAGAAATCTTCTGAGGCATATCAATTATCGGCCGATACTCGCTTCCCTCCCCTATATAGGCTGTTTCAGAACTTATATAGTACCTAGTATGTACTACCTATCCATATTTATTATAACTCATCCACTTTTATATAATATCTTTATAATGATATAATGCCGCTAATAGGCCCTAGGAGGGGATCTCGTTAACAATCGAGTTGAACGCAACGACATTATACGATATCCTGCATTCACGATACAAATATGCAGATGTATCATAACTCGATCCAATTATGTAGGATGTAGGATGGAGATGTAGGAGTTATATGGAGTTATAGGCTGTATTTTTAAAATTTCTACATTTTATTTTTATTTTTTTTTAATTTATCTAGATTTTGTTAACTTGCGTTTCGATATTGACAGTAAATTCTACACCTATCATATATACGTAATAGATTGTATACCTTGTATACCCAATTAATGACTTAACGATATACTACCTCTATCTTGTGTCTATGGTTTCTAATTATGTATTAGTAATTTAATTTTCAGACGAATTAAAACATCCTTGACTACATTAGCAATATTTTAACCCGATTTTAACCAGTATGGCGAAGTTTCCTATTACTGACCCCCTACTGACCCCTACGAATACCGACCCCTCTCGTATCTCAGTAACTATAAGATATATCAATACATTAGGTATTATTATTATTACTATTAATGATCACACTTATAACAACTCACATCCTATACTTGTCTTTATATGAGTGTATAACGTTTCCTACATACATTAGTGGTATCACTAAATACCACATATTTACATCAGATAATGATTCTAATATGTGGATGTATCCGGGTTTTCTTTCTAACTTGATTAATATTCACTACCGCATTCCTACTATGTAATATCAATATATAATATTACTACGAAGTCGTCAATATTATATAACAAACTTCGTTCAATCGATTATACACAATTATACAATTTTAGTTCCAAAGCCAATGCTAATAGTTATCCAGGATTGATATCCTATGATATTATCAATGCTAGGTCAGATAATAAGTCCAATGGACATTGTCTACGCTTAATGATTGGTTTAAAACTTAAAAATGTCCGTCTTCAAAGTTTCCTCACGAAACTTGAACACAGTATTCATGTTTATCTTTTGTATACAGCTGAATTATCCCTATAATGAACCAATTTCAAATTGCAATTGACAAGCAAACAATTCGATTATTTTCTTTTAACTTACTTATTATTATTTATATTATTGTAAACTATTTAAAATTATTGGGATCTTATTTGGAGTTAAGACTAAATATTTAAATAGAAATCTCTCGTATTCAGATATTTATTTTGTTTTAGTTTTTTCCCTGCCGATAAGTATACTATATATCTACTAGTATTGTTTCAAAGCTTGCTCTGTCTTATTCCTACTTTTATATATACCCAAAATTTTTCATATTCTAATTATTTTAACTATCTATAGATAGTATATACTTTAATCCAATCAATGAAAGGGTAGCAACCATACGTCTTCATATCACACCATTCAATAATACAAATATAGGCGTCAACCACAGATCATTCAGATGAAGAAATTGAACATTTTTACAATATACTACAATCAATTATATCAGAAATAGACAAACGTGATACTATAGTCATACAAGGTGACTGGAAAGCAAAAATTGGAAAGGATGCTAGCTAATATTGGGAAAATGTATCTATTAAATACTGTAATGAAAATACAAACGAAAGAGGACAAAGCTTTGTTAACCTAGGCTACTTGAATTCATGAAAATAAATAGTCTAATACACACAATAGCTACCAACACATTTGGTCCACATAACAAATCTAGGATTAGCACATGGCATAGTCCTGGAGGCTTACACCATAATCAAATAGATTATATTTTAACGCAGAAAAGATTCGCCGCAAGTGTAAATGTTTAAAAAGCAAATTTATGGCAAATTAATTTATCTAAAACTTGAAGAACTAAATAGTACTGACGAAATAGTAAAACAATTAAATTCAGTGATTACTGATTCTGAAAATAATATCCTCGGAAAGTATAAACAAAAAAAACAAAGATGGATCACAGACGAATTACTCGACATGTGTGACCTCAGAAGAAAATTAAAGAAAAACAAATTCGAAATTGGAAGTACGTACAAGATAATTAACTCGCAAATCAAGAGAGCCATGAAGAAGGCAAAATAAGACTGGGTTAATCGTAAATGTAAGGAAATTGACACTTGTTTTACGCATAATAATACAAAGAAAGCCTATCAAATCGTTAAAGATTTAACAAAACCTAAATAGAGAGCTTCAACTAATATTCAAAATAAAGATGGTAATTGCATTAATGATATAAAGGGCGTGATTATAAGATAGACGGAATACTGCTTAGAGTTGTAAAATTTAAATAACGACAAGGATACGTTTATACTAAATGCGACAGAACCTACAGATAATGATAATTATCCTATTTTAAGAAGCGAAGTTTTATCAGCTATACAGTCACTAAAAAGTGGTAAATCACCGGGAGTAGATAATATAACCGGAGAATTATTAAAATCTGGAGGTGAAAATATGATCTCAGTGATAACAAATGTATGTAATAAAATATGGAACTCTGGGGATTGGCCCATGGTTTGGTCCCAATCCTTAATTATATGTATACATAAGAAAGGAAATATTCAGAAGTGTGAGAACTATAGAACCATAAGTCTCATTTCAAATATAAGTAAAATAATGCTGAAAGTCATACTGAGAAGACTGCAACCAATTGCCGAAGAACTATTGTATGAAGAACAAACAGGTTTTAGAGCTGGTAGAAGCACTAATGAACAAATCTTCAACTTAAGAATAACTCAAGAAAAATACACCGAACATCAAAAACCGCTTAATCATATATTCATTGACTTTAAAAAAGCTTTCGATAGGATATGGCATGCAGCACTTTGGGATACAATGAAAAGATTCATTATCAATGCCAGACTCACAAAAGTAATACAATATAAGCCTCTACGAAAAAGCAATAAGCGCAATATACTATGAAGGTAAAGTCGGAAAATGGTTCACCACAAGAACCGGTGTACGCTAAGGATGTCTATTATCCCCCATAGTATTCAATATAATGCTGGGGCAAACAATGAATGAAGCTCTACTAGACCACAAAGGTACAGTATCTATTGGAGGAAGAGTAATTACAAATCTAAGATTTGCGGATGATATCGACGGTCTAGCAGGAAGTGGACACGAACTTGTTAATCTGATGAACAAAATAGATTCTACTTATAGAACTTATAGCATGGAAATCAATACAAACAAGACAAAAATCATGGCAAACTGTGAAGGGCACTTCAATAATAGTATCTCCTTACATGACGAAATAAGTGATTCAGTCGATACTTTTAAATACTTAGGCTCCATCCTAGATGATAATGGCTCGACAAAGGAAATCCTTTCAATAATTGCCCAAGCGACAGCCTCATTAACAAACTTAATCCGATTTGGAACGAGAGAAACTTAACGTTAAACTCTAAAATTCGTCTCTTACATAATGTAAGTTACATTCACTTGTAAGTTAAATATTTGTATATGCATGTGCAACGTGGACACTCAGCAAAGAACTTCAAAGAAGAATAACAGCAATGGATTTTAGATGTCTAAGAAGATTACTCAAAATATCATGATATTTATATGCATATAAAGACAGAATTACAAATAAGGAAGTCAGAAACAGAGTTTTCATGATAATCGGCAATTATAAAGACCTACTAACAAAAGTGAAGGAGAGAAAGCTACGGCGGTATGGTCATATAATTCGCGACGATTACTCTATGTCAACAATATTCCTTCAAGGTACTGTAAATTGCACAAGAAAGAGAGGTCGTTCGAGACTGAAATGGTCCGACAACATAAACGAATGGACAGGACTAAATGTATGTGACGCCATGATAGCAGCAACAGATCGATAAAAGTGGATACAACTTGTGAGAGATGCAACAGCACCCCTATGCCGTAGGGCATACGACTCAACTCTACGGGATAGGTAATCAAGTAATCAGCATACTGGCAATATATATATATATATATATATATATATATATATATATATATATACATATATATTAGCAGTGAACGATAACCTTAACCCATTAACTGATTATGCATAGATACATAGGGGAGAGTGGGGCAGGTTGAGCCAGTTTTATAAAAACACATGTATCTTATAATGTTATGAATATATTTTAATAAAATAAAGTGCATACGATAAATATAGTTTATGATCAATTAAAAACATTCATAAATCAGTGTGATGATAAATAATTAATTATATAATTACATTTTAATTTTTTTTTAATTTGGCTCAACCTGCCCCGTCTAATGGGGCAGGTTGAGCCAGGTAGAAAAAATGCAAAATTAAAGATATATTTAACAAATAAACATAGTTAAAGTTATATATTTATATTTATTAGTTATTTAATAAGTATATGCACCAAGATTAATATCAAAACTAATGAAACTTTTAAGGCGAGAGGTTATATTAGGAGAGAGGTTAGATTCTCTATGTTTTAATCCAGCATATAAACCAATTATTTAATTATTTAAAATAATTACTCAATTATATATTTAATTAATTAGATTATTATTATTATTTAAATAAGTCATTAATTAATTAAATAAATTAATACATAAATATGTTTAAAGATAAACAGGGCAGATTTACCCTATGGTCAACCTGCCCCATATCACTAGTATATATAAAAGTAATATAATTAATTTGTGAGTGATAATTTTTTAATTATTTATTTTATAATATATAGTATATTAAATATACTTTATTTATACCATTAATACTGCTATGTTTAACATAATGTTATTACAAAATATATAATAATATCAAAGTTAAACTTACTTCAATTTAATGGATTTTCATAAAATATTAATAATTAAATAATATTTTAATTAGTTAAAATAAATAATTTTTGAGTTGTTATACTAATTCTTAATATAATTATGTATACATGTATTAAAAATTGCATTAAGATATTTATTAATAGCAGAAATAATTTAGATGGCTCAACCTGCCCCTATGGTCAACCTTCCCCGCTCTCCCCTACTTATAGAGATAATGTAGGATTATAATAGATATTTCTTAAGGGTTACATTTTCTATAGAAATGCTATCATATCATATCGTTAGTTTTGTCATTTAGTCAGACAACATACGTTTATATATATAGTAAATTGTATAAGATAAAAACATATTATATATTATATATTATAATAATATATTGATTAGGTATAGGAATATGAACAAATATGTGATATGTGGTCTATTTATTACAACATAGAATATTTATCTCATAAAGGATAATTTAATATATATATATATATATATATATTTAGAGGATTTGATACCACAACCTATAATATGACTATATATAGAAATGCGTAGAATGACCACCGATCTAGATTAACACGTGATATATATTTACATATTTGACACCTACCTGTCACAGGTAATATAGGTCAATATTTACGAAATTATTTCTAATGTGTTTGTTTGAATTCCATAGTATTTCATATCTGCTCGGTGAATTACTATTAATAATCTTCTATAATTAATTATAATTAATGGTCGTTACAAACATTGAATACAGCACAAATATGTATTGTAATACTAGAATCACGTATGCAATATAAATGTGGATATACAATAAACTATGGCAAGTTGTACACTTATATAAATATACATATACAATTTGTTTGAAAATAATATTTAAATTAAAATTAATTCAAATTAAATATTTAATTTGATATCTACAGAAATGTCGAAATCAATATATACAAATATGAATATATGTAGTTGTATAATATATACAATATATACTATATAACATATATTATTATTTTACTATTTTATTATATATATTACAGTAATTATTAAATATAATATATATTTAATAATTATATTATTATAATTATTATATAATTATATAATTTATATATTAATTAAATTAAATTAAATTTAATATTATTAAATTTTAATATATATATATATTACAATTTATATATATAATATATTATTATTATTATTTAATATTAAATTTGAGATTATTATAATCATTATAATATTAAATATAATAGTAACTTTAAGTTAAACTTAATATAATAGTTAAATAATATAAAACGAAGTTTTCTAACATTTTTAAATATTATTATAATAATTATACATTTACTTATTATTTATAAGAATAATTATTCTTAGAATATGTTTATCAATTATTAATATATCAATTCTATGGAAAATTTACTAGCATATAACTTATTAATTAAGAAAAAAATATATATATATTATATATTATATATATTATATATTAACTATAATTATATTAGATATACAATGTATATATCATATACATATTCACATATTAATATAGTGTTATATGATTATATATTACACATAAAATAAGGGACATATAATGACATCAAGTATAATTTCGATCTCTTGATATGGTTCATCCTTATATCAGTTACAATCTGTATACTAAAATACATATAATATAGTATGATTATTTTAAATATGGATTACAAAGACTAGGTATATGTATTCATATGATAATTGAAATGTACTTCCTAATAATGAAATTCGATAAAATCATTCAACCGTAAAATATGATAAAATCACTCAACCGTGAACTATGATAAAATTATTAAATTTAAAATACAATTTGGTAAACATTTTATAAATCAGAGTGGTTCCTTTCTTCACTAACATAAATATTTATATAATGTTATCGTTACTCAAGTAACTATGTAATCATTATACATAGAGTAATATTATAAAAGAAAACCAATGAATTTTCTCAATATTCACATTATATTTTTAAACCTACCCATACATTTATGATAATATTTCGCTGCTAGTTTTAGATTATGAATATTGTATAAGTCGATCTTAACCAGTATTACTGGTCTAGTATCACTATTTCTTATTATAAATAAGATCCTCCCACACATCCGATAAATACATCTCTTATTTAAAGTAATTTACTTGATTTTACATTCAAAATACTCTTTAAAATAATTATTTATATGTGATTAGTTTGAGATGATGACTTACTAGTATCACTGGAACACAATATATGCAGATGGTTCTCTAAAGTATTGCATAATCTTTAGATACTAGTAAGCATATCATCGTACTTCATAGTATTAGAAGGTTATTAGTTTTATTAAGTATTAGTTTTATGAGCAAAATCATCAGGACTATCATATGAACATGATTATGTTATCGTACAAATTTAGAAAAGTATATATAATAAAACATTCATTTTCTACAATGCATATATATATATATATATATATATATATATATATAAACAGCCTGATATCAGTCCAATACACCTGTGTCATTACATTATATATTAATCTTTAATTGTATGTTACTACATTCTGATTTATTATGGTTTTTATATTGAAATAATAAATAACATTTAATTGAATTTATCATTACATAGAATATATGTATTCGTTATGTCTAATTAATTAATTGGGCCGTAATTTATGATAAACAAACCAGTCGACATAAACAGTTTCAATTATTTCGTAATTTACTAGAATATAATTTTTATAATTATTTCTGAAGAATAAATATGTATACGTCGACTACGCTCGAAGGTTATGTCCTTTGATTACGATCATGTCTATATTACGCCGTCCACATGAGAGGTATATAGTCTACAATGATCAAGGACAGGACGTCGTATTAGCTACGGCGATTGTGACCTTTTATCTTCAACATTCTGTGTTTTCTGCTAATACATACTACAGATCACATACTGTTCAGTGATACATTTCGCATTCTTATTGATTGATTACATTATACGTCAGATATATCTAATCATTTGTATACCGAACATTCTTCTCCCCGTCACCACTGCGATAACATGAAATCATTCAACCGCGACTACAGTTTCATATAACACGCATAGGCAGACCTACGCTAATCTTCCTGTCCTCTCCATGATGTATAAGAGTAGTACAGTATACTTACTTACTTTATTTTAGTCGAGTTCGCACTTGAACAGATCTTGCAATTACTTTCCATCCTTCTCTGTCCATCACTAATGCCCTTAATTCGTCTTCTTCTTCACAATCGCAGTCGTTCTTTAAGATGTCTATGAATGTTTTGGGTTGTCTCTCTGTTTCATATGCTATTCTTTAGCTTCCATACAATTAATACTACGGTATATGATTCATTCATTTTAATGATGTATTGACGTTTTCACCATATTAATTCTATTAGATAGTGTTATTGGGCTAAAGTGTAAAATTATTTATGCATTTTCATAATTCTAATCTGTGATATTGCAGATTATTGAATTATAACTTATATTAGATAACATGTTTTGTACATTGACCCACTAAACCATCATTTGCACACTACTATATTCTATGATATAGTAAGTAATATATCATATTAGCCCTTGGTTGGATCGGCAACAATCTGCAAAATAGTAACTGTTATATAATGCATACTGCATAATAATTAATATTATTTTTTAAATCAAAAATAAATCACCAAACTGAAATAATTTCATTAATTATACAATGTCAGCCTTTACTGCTACATAGTACTGCTTACTACTACTACTATCCACCACTGACGTATAGCTGTCATGTGATCACGTGATATAGTACATGTGCCATGTATGTATTACATTCTCCAGGTATACGGTATACAAGTATACGTCTAGTTACAAGAGCACTTATCTCCACCATTAAATACAATACATCGTGCATTGTAACGACTGAGATACGACTTATCATCGCCATGCTACGTTATTTACGCATCATTTACATGTATAATATCCAACGTTAGTTAGTTATAGTTGTGCGTTATATGTTTCTCTCATACTTTTAGATTACAGCGCTTACGGAGAGATGATATAGATTAACTCCACCATGAGTAAAAAGACATATGGACCCTTGCTGGTTAGACCTAACATATATATATATATATATATATTATTGATTTGTAACAATAGATTTGTAACAATAGATTTGTAATGATTAATTGTTTACATTAAACGATGTCAATATTATGGTTATAGGTTTTAAAAATTTATTCACATTATTAATAATGTATTTTATATGTTATATTAACTTATCTATAATCTATTAGTGCATACATTAAAGCTTATGGTAAAGCTTCTGATATATATATATATATATATATATATATATATATACACACTAGAATAGTCAAGTCATTAGATTAAAACACATTCAAGTAAACAAACATATCGAATGTCTACCAGTAAACCTAATACCTATAGTATTACCACTACAACACAATATTACCTGTTGTTGTTGACTATAAATAAGATATATTCTAAGGTTATATTATATCACCCATACTGTTATTATTATTATTATTACAATAACAATGATTATCTAACAGTTGATGGAAATAGACATGAATAATACTAAACCCATATCACCACTACAACCACCCCCACAACACCTAGGGTTGATGTTAATAAACACAAGCTCTACTAAAGCCCATGCACCACATAGCCCACAACCCATAAAGTTCTTGGCAATATACATTAGAACTACTGACCCCATACAGTTTATGGCAATATACAAGAGCACCGCTAACCCCACACTAACCCCACACTAACCCCATACTAACCCCACCCCCCACTCCCAGTTGATGGCAATAGACAAGAGCAACGTAGACAAAGTGCACGAGATCCTCAGCAAACAGTTCCACAACAAGGCTAAAGCTAAGGAACTCTGCGTATCAGACATACGACGCCTGCCTTCCGACATCGTTGACTGCCCGCTGCTATTGGCTGCTGGTAGCGAGGACCCCGCAGTGCTTATCTGTCTGGTCGAGAAACACGATGTTAGTAGGGCTAAGAGGGAGGAGGGGTGAGGTTTAGGGAGGAGGAGGGGGGATCTCGGGATGAGATATATGATGAGGAGGAGAGAGAGGGGTAAGTTATGTGGAGGAGAGAGGGGAGAGGTATGTGGAGGAGGGAGATTGGAGAGTTATGTGGAGGAGAGATAGGGTAGAGGTATGTGGAGAAGGTGAGAGAGGGGAGAGTTATGTGGATAAGGTAGGAGTGGAGTTGGAAAGGAAGGGAATGAAGAGCCGGAGGATGAAGAGTATATATTATTGGGTGTATGTGTGTGTGTGTGTGTGTGTGTATGTGTGTAGATAATGGTGACTCATTGACTAGTTAGCTGTACCAGTATTCAGTACACATTTGTCTACACATCACAATCTGAGTAATGTACATTATGAATATGTGGTAGAAATATTCTATAAATGTTATTATACTATTTAACCATACATTTAATAAAGTATATTTACATTCGTATTATTGTTATGGTTATTATTTTCAGTAATATTTATCGAATAAAAGATTAACTGATTTATGTGACATTAACCTTTCTCGTATTATAAACACTAGCGTGTATTCATTGTAAATAAGTAATTAAGAAATACCTATTACAGCCGTATTAATAATACATGGTGTACCCCCCGTGCTAAGTGCCAACATTATCTACCTATCGAGTGCGTGTAAAGATGAACTCTCGTAGCTAGAACAATGAATACATCGTCCCGATTAGGGGTGCTGGAACGATGGTGTGTATGTAGGGGGACCGACCAATCAAACTAAATGTTGTGGTAAAAGTGGGGGGGGGGACTAATACATATGAGGTCCCCCTAGATTTTAAAGTGGGGGGGACATAACCCTCCCGCCCCCCCCCTGTTGCAGCTCCCCTAGTCGTGATACTAATTTCTCCGCAGCATTCCTACATAACACAGCCCCAAGTGGGACTAAACACGCACTATAACCCCCTACATACGCCCACATACCCTCTACATACGCCCACATACCCCCTACATACGCCCACATACCCCCTACATACACCCACATACCCCCTACATACGCCCACATACCCCCTACATACACCCACATACCCCCTACATACACCCACATACCCCCTACATACACCCACATACCCCCTACATACGCCCACATACCCACACGAGTACCCACATACACACGCATACCCCCTACATACGCTGCTAGGTGGACATCAACTACCTGTTCAAGACGGGTTCAGGCCGCCGTCTAAAGATAAAGACCGTACTGTTGACGGCTGTGAGGAGAGGTCTCTACGAAACAGTGGACGCCATCTTGTCTTTGAACGCAGACGTAGACCTTCAAGATCATAAAGGTCGAACGTTAGTACACGCTCGCATGACCTTCGAGATCGTAGAGATTAAACCTTAGTAGACACGCTATACTTCAACCGGACATGTATTATTACCGACATTATTAGAGTGACAATATTGAAGTACAACAATTGTATATTTAAAGTTTAACAGCACGAGTTCTTATTTAGTTTCAAGAATATAACACAAAACTAGTAGTACTAGTGTAATTAATATATTGGTTTACATTAAGGGCCGGCGAAACCTTTTCAGCATGTAACATATAGGCAACTGAAGAGTTGTATAATATGTAATATTAGTATGAATGTGTAGTACTACAGTGCGCCTATAGGTGTAGATTTATCACCCCCCATTGTAGCTGTGTCCCACAGTATTGAGGTGTTTCACTAATTACACCTCTATTGAATACGCCTACCTCCACCCCGTTGATGCAATGCGTTTACTAATTACCCTATAGCATGTCGCCGAACACTTTGTATCTCATACAGTAATCACTGAACCGTATCGCATCGGTGTGCTGTCCCCCCACCCTTAGTGACCCCACTCTCTACCCCCGCTAACCTCGATACAGGGCCCTGCACCACTCTATCAAGAAGGCCGACTATCGGATGGCTAAGATCCTCTTGATCAAGGGAGCCCAGCCTAACCTACCGGATAAGGCTAACAACACACCTTTACACGCGGCCACCATATTCGGTTAGTCCACTCTCTCTCTCTAGTTCTGTGGGGGCGTGTGTTAGCAAGCGGGGATCAGTTGTTGTTGGATTGTCCTAGGACGATCTTTAACATTACAGAGATAGCTAAGGATTATGCTAGGACAGTATTTAACATTACAGAGATAGCTAAGGATTATGCTAGGACAATATTTAGCATTACAGAGATAGCTAAGGATTATGCTAGGACAGTATTTAACATTACAGAGATAGCTAAGGATTATGCTAGGACAATATTTAGCATTACAGAGATAGCTAAGGATTATGCTAGGACAGTATTTAACATTACAGAGATAGCTAAGGCTAGAATAACTGGGCCAAAGTGAGTCGTACAGCCGCTAGGGTATATCATTATTGTAGCTGTATAGTTAATAACGAAAGATATACAAATATGTTTTGTTTAACGCACTTCCAAAGATCATAGATCGATGAAGGTTATATCATTATGTACATTTTTTAAATCTATATTTTTGATATATTTTTTTCTAATTTTATACTGTACTTATATATATATGAATGTTATCTAGTAAAAAAGAATATTAATTCTTTGATAGATCTTAAAAGTGCCAATCTATTTAGTAGATCTATGTTATCAGTTGCTTATGTTGCAAAGGTTATACCAGCATGCCCTTAATGAAAACTTCACTATATTAATTATTCTATTTAACACATTTGTGAACTAGATTCTTAGTACTAGGTTTTGTGTTATACTCTTGAAATAATCGGGCCGTTAAACTGTGAAATTGTTGTGTTTTAATATTTCTATTTTATTTTAATAATATGATAGTGTGTGTGTCTCAGTTGGCTAATGTATCAGACACTCAGGTAGTAGGACGCAGGTTTAATCCGCATACCTACCATTAAAATAAGACTTAAAATATTATTTCCAAGTGATATTTGAGCCATTTTTGTTATTGTTAGTAAAAAATACTTTATCTAAGTTCCTGGATGTGATGAAAGGACTCCACCAAAATAATTTATAATATAAAATAATTTAATAATAATACTAAATCTGCTATTCTTAATACCCTTTGCATGAATACCTAAAGTGAACACGTCTATCGGATTCCATAACATTCACACATGGTACACTTGACACCTTACTAACCTCTAACTAACCTCTAACTGACCTCTAACTAACCTCTAACTGACCTCTAACTAACCTCTAACTGACCTCTAACTAACCTCTAACTAACCTCTAACTAACCTCTAACTAACCTCAAACTGACCTCTAACTAACCTCTAACTAACCTCTAACTGACCTCTAACTAACCTCTAACTGACCTCTAACTAACCTCTAACTAACCTATAACTAACCTCTAACTAACCTCAAACTGACCTCTAACTAACCTCTAACTAACCTCTAACTAACCTCTAACTAACCTCTAACTAACCTCAAACTAACCTCTAACTAACCTCTAACTAACCTCTAACTAACCTCTAACTAACCTCTAACTGACCTCTAAATAACCTCTAACTGACCTCTAACTAACCTCTAACTAACCTCTAACTAACCTCTAACTAACCTCAAACTGACCTCTAACTAACCTCTAACTAACCTCTAACTAACCTCTAACTAACCTCTAACTAACCTCAAACTGACCTCTAACTAACCTCTAACTAACCTCTAACTGACCTCTAACTGACCTCTAACTAACCCAGGTCACGCAGCCTTCGTACAGCTACTTCTAGGCTACAATGCCGACCCCTACAAGAGAGGTCAACACGGCGCCATAGCGTTCCACATGGCCGTATCTGAAGGTCACCTCGACCTTGTGAACATCTACTGCAGGCATGGCGCTAATGTCAATCTCAAGGTTTCACCTCCCCCATCCATTAGGATGCATATCTATTAGGTATCACATACATTAGCCCCCCATTACATTAGCCCCCCCATTACATTAGCCCCCCCCCATACATTAGCCCCCCCCATTACATTAGGTTCCCCCCCCCATACATTAGGTTCCCCCCATACATTAGGTTCCCCCCCATACATTATCCCCCCCCCCATACATTAGGTTCCTCCATACATTAGATTCACCCCCATCAGCTATGTGATAGAGGCATTTAATACATAGTAGATGAAAGCACACACACACACACACACACACACACACACACACACACACACACACATATAAATGATGTATATGTGAAATAAAATGCTTCATTATAAAGATGTATTATTAACAATCATTACAAATATCACTATGTATATTATTAAATAGCTATATATTTAAATGACTTTTATTAGGCATTTCAATGTAAACAAAATCTCAAGTTTCAATATTAATAGATTTTAAATCTATATAAATATTATTTAATATAGACTATACTAATTTGTTTACCAAAGATAGATTAAATGCCTATAGAAATTGTATATGTCATCTAATTTGCATAAATTATTTTATTAAATAACTTCGTATAATATTATTCATTTTGCATAAAATTAGACTTTTAATTATTTTATTACATTTTCTATATGGATATAGTTATTTTGTTGATTTATTTCTTATAATAATGATAACTAAGGATATAATCACAATAAACTATATATTGATTACAATTTACCATCTGTTTAAATATTTCTATACTAATTGTCATGTGTAAAATGTTCTACATTATTAAAATGATATATTTATTTGAATATTATTATAATTATATTATGTATAAATATGTAATATACTGAACTATAATTCTATCTCTCTCTCTATATATTATATATATATACTCTTTTATCTATCGAATGCCTTAATACTAGATAAGTACATAGTTATAATATACTTTAATATATATATATATATATATATATATATATATATACTTTCATGTAAATGTGTATGTGATTGGGATTGATCACTATCTTGACATTTATTTACCAACTATTATAAAAATATGCCATTACCTTATTGTTTAAAATTGTTTACATATTTCTTACTTTCTTAGGTGCAATATCTTCTGCTAGCAAGTTGTCATTGAATAAGATATTTAAAATACATATAAACTACATCTTCAGTGTTAATCAAAATGGTATAGAGAGATTATGTTTGCAATAAAACTATTCAGTAATATTTTTTTATAAATAATAAAAAAAGTAATGCTATCATATATATAAATCATATTATTTTAAATATATTTTATAGAATGTAATTTTAAATATAGGTATAATTTAGTTCAGCTTATATATATATATACTAGTGTTGTCACATTTTCTAAAAAAGTAAGTATCAGTATCATTTGACAGCGGTCTCAGTATTATATCAGTATCATTTTACAATGGTATCAGCATCAGTATCGTATCATATTCTGGTGTAACAAGAGGATAAAACATAACTGGGCAATACCGAATCTTCCTTCATATATTGATTCTCCTCGATATTCTTAGCACTCATTTGTTCGATGAAATGATCTAATTTACTAATTTTGAATCTTAAATGTTATTTCATATATAATATTATATTTAATATGTAATATACATATTGATATGCTCAAATACATCAACATTTATTCACTTTTTGATTATTTATTATTATAATTACAATAATAACATGTATATTATCTTATCTTACAATAGAGGTGTCTGTATTTATCGTATTATTATGTTGATATTGACGCCAATAAATTTAGATGAAAGTTATTTTGATTGATAATGGCGCGAAACATACCATGATGATACATACAAAGATACACTATGTTTATTGAAATTGTCGCGAATAAATAGAAACACAAAGGTCAACATTAATCATTAGACATTAATCAAATCAATTTCCAAGATATTATAAACCATGGTAAAAGTATTTTAAATATCCAATAACAAAAACTCGAAATAGTCAGAGTTTAATATTTAAAGTGTGATCCAAGTCCGATACATCCTACATGATACTGTATCAGTCCGGTATCAGTCCGGTATCAGTCCGGTATCAGTCCGGTATCAGTCCGGTATCACAGACCTAAAGTCCGATGCTAGTCTGAATGACAACACTAATATATACATATATATAAGAACTGATAACAAATAATTATGTAATTTATTATAGCATAGAATACAATACAATTATTACGCCACTACCACCCCTACCTCTACCCCACCTCTACCCCCACAACTATCACCCCTCTAGGTACCATGTTACGGTGACAGAGAGGTGAATGCCCTGCACATAGCAGCTGAGAGAGGTCATGTGTCTATAGCCAGCGTACTACTGGGTAAACATAAGGCTGATGTTACTGCTGAAGATGGCGAAGGTACCACCGCCCCCACCCCGGCTCTACATTGCCCCCACCACCCTATACCACCATATATCACGGGTAACACCTACTCCTATGCCATCCCTCTCTACCTACACGGGTAAAACCCCTTTCCCTACATCAATGGCACCCCAACCCCTTACAGCACTACCCCTGACCACTCACCCCCACTGGTGGACCTCTCTACCCTACCCTTCAATACCCACAACGAGACCCTCATCCCTATCCTTATAGCCGCCACACATAGGTGAGATCACCCTACACCTACACCTACATCACTGGCACCCTTTACCCTATTACTGATCACCTGCGCATACTACCCTACACCCCTCTACCCTAACTCCTCCCGCCCCTCAATACCCGTACTAAGACCCCCTTACCCCTATACCCCACACAGGTGTGACCCCCCCTACCCCTAAACCCCACACAGGTGAGAGCCCCCTACACTGCACCGTACTAGAACCGTACGACTCCCTATGTATGCGCACCAAAGATGACTACACAATCCTCGCAGCCCTACTGATCAAGTATGGGGCTGATGTTAACTCTAGGAATGGCCGGGGGGAGACTGCCATGCATCTAGCTGCCAGGCACGAGTTCAACAAGGTACGCTCACTAGGTGTGCTGGAACGATGGTGTGTATGTAGGGGGACTAACCAATCTATATAAATGTTGTGGTTAAAGTGGGGGGGGGCAATACATAGGAGGTCCTCCTAGATTTTAAAGTGGGGACATATCCCCCCCGCCACCCCTGTTGCAGCACCCCTACCTCAACCATCACTTACTTGACAGTATAATCATAAGTCACAAATGTTTTTATTCATTTTGACCCTGCGACAATTCCTATAAGTTTAACATGGAGAAAATATGAAATTTAACATGGGAATTTAAAAAATTACTAATAACTGACTTTTAAACTACTAATAATTTTGTTTGTATACTGAAATGTTAATAGCATGTATAATACAGCCAATACGCCCACTACTAAATACCTACTAAATTTTAAATTAATATTATTTATGTATATGGTATATATAGTATTTATGTATATATTTATAATTACTACCAATTTTAATGTACTATCTATACTAAAAATAAAATTATATATTTAAAATATATCATTTCAACATTCCTCGTAATTTTGTGTATTTAAATTGTAATTATCATACTATTTTATTGATATTTATAATCTAAATCCATTGATATAGATAGAAGTCACTTTAATCTATTTTGACAAAAAGCCTACTGTTTTAATATTTGACATATATAATATGACTAATATCCAATCAAAATTACTGATGCCATTTTGTTAATTTATTGATAAAAGTGTCATTCACGTGTCTATCTTTTACATGCATTGCGTGCGTCAATTGCTTATCCACTTTCTTTATATCGATGATTGGGACATGGTATATTTTTAAATTAAGAATTATCAAAAAAAGTGTCATGGTGAACAGAATGTTGGGAACCCTTGGTCTATAGCATCGTCAATATAAGCTCAAACTGAATATTGAGCATATGTTCTATACCATCTAAACTTAACTTAAAATTACTGAGCTAGCAAATTGTTATCAGATGATCACTCTTAATGTGTACACACTTCGCACCCCACTGATATGTGAATGTACACATTGTACACATTGTACGTATCTGAAAACAAAGTGAACTAATGAACATTGGCCTCAATCTTTTCTAATCAATTATTGATTAGTTTAGTTTCATTAATTATTGATAGCCCTTTAAACGGCAGCACAGGTACTACTAATGACTAAATATCACTATGCTCCGTGGTAGGCGCTTAATTTACTAATTTTTAAATATCAGTTTTAATAAAATAAATCATATAATTTTATTAAAATACATTTATAAAATATTTAAAATATAAATATTTTAATTAAATATATATAGAGTATTATTTGTTGCTATTTTGTAAAAAAATATTTTGAATATTTTATCTATAACATATAGTTGTAGTGTTATTGTTCGGTTTTAACTAATTAAACTTTATTTATATATTATATTATATCAAGAAATATTTGAATTATGGTACAATTATTATATAATAAATATTATATACATATTTACTATAATAACTTTAGCACTATTATATGATATTAAACTGTCATAAATAGTGTATTATATGAATTGTTATATGTTAGTTCATATTCAGAGGTCATAAGTTCATCATTATTGAATATAAAGCAACAAAGGAGATCTATTTTGTGAAGTTTCATTGTGTCTTATAATTTATTTTTTAAATTCGATTAAAAATTAATTAAAATAATATATTGTGCTGATTTTGTATATGCAATATATTGTATATATATATATAAATATATATATATATATATATATATATATATATATATGTATATGTATATATATATATTATGTACCTATATTAATGTGCATACAAGCCCTTTAGTTAACCTTGACCTGACCTCACCACAGATAATAGATATCCTAGTAAACAACTCAGGAGATCCTACAATAGAAGATGACAATGGACACAAACCTCTAGACCTGGTTTGTGATGATGAAGTGGTTATACGGCAGACCCTCAAGAGTGCTATGCAAGTTAGTCAACCCCTCTCTATCTCTCTCTCTCACTCTCACTCTCACTCTTACTCTCACTCTCACTCTCACTCTATCTCTCTCTCTCTATCTCTCTCTCTCTCTCTCTCTCTCTCTCTCTCTCTCTCTCTCTCTCTCTCTCTCTCTCTCTCTCTCTCTCTCTCTCTCTCTCTCTCTCTCTCTCTCTCTCTCTCTCTCTCTCTCTCTCTCTCTCTCTCTGGGGATTCATGGTCTTTAAAATAAAAAATATATTTGTATATGTATAATATATGATATATGAAAGTATTTATTATAGGTTAAAAACATATATGAAGCTACAAAATGTAATTTTAACATTATCTATTTCTAATAAATAATGGAGCAAAAATGACTGTTTACATATATTTTAACACTGTTTTTCAATAGTTATAATGTATCAATTTGAATTATTTAAAAATAGTGATATCAATAATATATTTATTTTCTTGTCAACAAGCGACACCTGTTGGTTTTATTGTATGAATGCCATTTATTGGCTGTTTGCGTTATTCTAGAATAATACCATAGCTTCATTTCATTAATAAATAATATAGTCAATAACATAAATTATCTCAGAATATTTGTTTTTCTTATGAAATGTACTATTTCTCAGTCATAATTAATTAAACTTAGTCAAATTTTCATAGTATGTTTAATATTATATGTATATTGTATCTATAGGAAATATTTATGATTAGATATAGAGTTGATAATAAAATTAAAAAATAAATATTTCATTTTGATCACATTTTTTACTTTTTTTAAAATGTTAATATTTTCAAAAATAATATTCTCATCATTAAAAATTCTATAGAATAATGAACATAATATATCTTAATATTATGCAATTTAAATTATGTATATAATCTTAATTATTAAAAAAATCTAATTACATTGACATGTAAATACCATGACTCTCATTAAATCCCGTGATACATATCACACTACCATCTACTAACTATCCCCCACCATATATCTCACCCCTACTTCTCCCCTACTGTATATCTCACCTCTAGTTCTTCCCCCTTTATATATCTCACCCCTACTTCTTCCCCCACTATATATCTGTCTATATATTATACAATTACCCTCACTATTACACCTTTACCACACATCCTCTCCGCCTGACCTCTCTGATTACCTACATATCTGACCTGCCGTAGAAAAGAGAGAAGCTAATCAACGACCTGCTCGAAGGTCACGTGAAGGGCACCGGTCGTCTCGCTTCAGCGGGCAGCGTCAGCAGTATAGCGTCCACCGTTAAGTCGACTACTTCCTCTAACCTTCGTCACGACCCCATCTACGAACTAGACGAGGGTGGCGGCCCCGATGAACAGGCGTATCTGATGCCCAGTCTGCACGAGGAGGAAGCCTACCAGACCATCGAAGACGCCGCCATCAGCGAAGCGAACCGTTCGTCAGAGGCGAGGAATCTGTCGTTGAAACTGTTGGCGCCGTCCGGTGGTGACATTTCGCGAGACTCTTTGAAGGCTTCGAGTTCGGACAACAGCGACCAGTACACTACCGTACCGAACCGTAACAAGAACCGCGCGCTCCCCGCCACCCCTAGTATCAGCACCACCCCCGCCCCCCTTATTGACCTAGTTACCCCCGCTTCCCCTCTGATCAACCGCAACCTTCAGAACGCCGCGCAAACCGACACCGATTACGCCCCCTGGTCGGAGCACGGTTCCGACACCTACTACGGCGTACCGTTGCCAGGTGGCGCTAGCGGGGGTGGCGGGGGCTCTTTCTCTAGTTTCACGCCCCTACCCGCCTCCATACCTAGAGTGTCGTCCTCGCATCACCAGAACTCTATGAATCACTCGACGGGTAGCGATGACACTTACTTTGACGACGCCTCTTTCGATACGCTGGATCCCTTCACCGACGGCGACTATTACGATGATGAAGATGAAGAGGATGACGAGGATGAAGAGGACATGGAACACTATAAAAGGGGACATAATGTTTCTACGAAATCGGTGAAATCTATAAAATCGTTGAAATCTTTGAAGTCTTTGAAATCAGTGAAATCTCTCGCGAAGGTTTCGATAAGGAAACCCGCTAAATCACCCCCTCCTCCCCCACAACCCCCCGCTACGGTAGCTAAACCTAAGCCCCCACCACGTAAACCTGGTACTACTATTACCTCTGTTAAAGCGCTGTTCAATAAACCAGCCGTTTGGCTAAACAATAATAATAAAGACATGAATAAAGATGCAAATAAAGATTCAAATACAATTGTCAATAAAGTTGTCAATAAAATTTTCAATAAAGATGTGGATAAAGATTCAAATAAAATAGCCAATAAAGTTGTCCACAAAGAAGATATTAAAGTTGTCCACAAAGAAGCAATTAAAGTTGTCAATAAAGAAGTGAATGAAGATTCAAATAAAATTGTCCATAAAGTTGTCTTTAAAGAAGCATATAAAGTTGTCAATAAAGATATCGATAAAGATTCAAATAAAATTGTCACTAAAGTTGTTCACAAAGAAGCAAATAAAGTTGTCAATAAAGATACGGATAAAGATTCAAATAAAATTGCCCATAAAGTTGTCTTTAAAGAAGCATATAAAGTTGTCAATAAAGAAGTGAACGAAGATTCAAATAAAATTGCCCATAAAGTTGTCTTTAAAGAAGCAACTAAAGTTGTAGATAAAGAAGCGAATAACAAGCCGACGAAACAAACCACCGAATCTGCCCCGCGCGTGAACGACCTCAGTTTCGACGCCAGCGAGATATCGATACGACGCGGCGATCCGTCCAAGGGTGAGGGCGCCACCGTGATCACCGTACATCGACCAATCACCGGCAAGCCTAGCCCCGAGAAGCGTCTGTCTGTCACCAGTCTCGAAGACGTGAAAACTTCGTTCGTCGACAAGTTGGCGGCGTTCCAACGGGGCGCCCCCGCTTACGCCTCGCAACGCCCCGCCCCCGTTAGTGGTAAACAACCCCCGGCCGCGCCCTCGCTTAATAGAATACAGCGCACCATTGAAGCAGCCAGCAAGACTAGCACTACTAAGGTACCGACGGAGAAACCAGTCGCACCCGTAGTAGCAGCAGTAGTAGCAGCTCCTCCTACCACTTCTAATCACAAGGTCGTCCAACAGGAAGAGAGTAAACCACCCCCTTCCGTCAGTAGTAGAATACAGAAGACCAACGATGTTTCTAAGAAGGAACCCGCCTCTACTAAGGAGACCCCAGCTTCGACCAATCATAAACCAGCGTCTTCCGTCAGTAGTAGAATACAGAAGACCATCGATGCTGCTAAGAAGGAACCTGTCATTACAAAGGAGACCCCAGCCTCGACCAATCATAAACCAGCGCCTTCCGTCAGTAGTAGAATACAGAAGACCATCGATGCTGCTAAGAAGGAACCCGCCTCTACAAAGGAGACCCCAGCCTCGACCAATCATAAACCAGCGCCTTCCGTCAGTAGTAGAATACAGAAGACAATCGATGCTGCTAAGAAGGAAGCTGCCATTACCAAGGAGTCCCCAGCCTCGACCAATCATAAACCAGTACACTCCACCACGAAGCCCAACGATAGCAGACAAACTCCGCCCTCTAAACCCGCCGCTACCATACGACCCGATACCTCTACCACAACTAAGCCTTTAGTTCAGCCTTTAGTTCAACCGAGCCCTCGCGTAGGTAGAGCGAATAAGACCGCGACCCCGAAGGTCAAGGTCGACGTACCCCCCGTAGCCGCCGTCCGCCCCGAAGAGAAGAAGATGACCTTCCTACCGGCCCCGGTGAAGGACTCCCACGCGGTGCTCAAGTCCTCACCTCAACCCAAGCCTCGAGAACGTCACATTGAGAGGCTGAATGATGCATCGTTGAGTAGCCACAGCAGCGAGGAGACGGAGGATGAGGAGGAGGATGTACAGAACACCGGGCATCACGTCATGAAGAAATACGATGGTTCCTATAAAGCTGACGATTTCACCATAACTACTCATAAGGTTATTATCTATTAATCATCGGTAGTTGTTATTATACATTATGGTTTATAATAAATAAATTTGTATATACTATGATTTATAATATATATATATACACATATTTATAATATATAAATATACACATTTATACATATCACGAAACTTCCATATAGACTTTCCCGATTGCGAATAAACGAGAAAATAAAGAACCGGTTAAAACGTCCTCGACCAATCATAACTCCGCAGCAGTACCACCCGATCAACAAGCCACCAAACCGGAACCGACCATAACGCCGCGCAAGTCTATTACGCAAGCCCCTGCCCCCACCGCTAACCAGAGAACCCCTCCCTCGACGCTGGGCACCCCTGCCCTCGCCACTCCCTCGAGCGTAACCCCGCAGCCCGGGTACGATGAGTTTGGAGGGTACTACGACGAAGAGGGTGGTTACTACGACCAGTACGGGGGCTACTACGATGCCACCGGTAACTACTACAAGTCCTACACGGATAGCTATCCCTCTCAACTAGCCGACGGCACTATTCCGGCAACCAATCAGAATGATCCGAATGCAAACACATCACCCGCACAGCGACAACCGCAACCCAATAGAAGTTCTAATTATCAACAAGCTAGACCACCTCAACAACAACAGCAACAACCATATAGACAACAACAACAGCAGCAGCCAATTCAACAACAACAACAACAACCACAATATCAACAACAACAACAATATCAACAACAACAACAACAACAACCCCAATATCAACAACAACAACAACCATATCGACAACAACAACAACAGCAGCAACCATATCAACAACAACAACAGCAACAACAACAGCAACAACAACCGAGACACGTAACACTGAACGAAGACCACATGATCCCGCTGTCTCGAGTACCCCCCACGTCCGGTTCAATGAGACGGGTGCTGTTCGACGCCGGTCTGCCCACTCAGATGCCTTCGGTGTCTATCGCCGGGGGTAACGCCCTCGGGGTGTTCATTCAACGCGTTAGACCCGGTTCCGACGCCAACATGAACGGAATCGTCGAGGCCGATGAGATCATCTTTATCGGAAATATCTCCATGCAGGTTTGTTCCCTTACCGCTAGTGAGTGATGTTTGATTAGGCAAATATATCGTCGAAAGTATAAATTTAAACATTTTCCGATAATAACATACATTATTGAAATACACAAAGAATAATACGAAATTAAAAAAATTAATAATGTAAACACCGTCTATACACATATCTATACACCGTAATTTAAACTATATTTAGAAAAACTATGCACAATAATCATATTAACTATAATGAAATGCATCTTAAACTATATACGATCATATATTGATATTTTAATCACTTATTTCCAATAGAATAAGACTAGAGAAGAGGCGAGTGTTTTATTCGGCAGACAAAATGGCCGAACAGAATTAACAGTTAGTCGTAACAGTTGATATTCAACTCGTAACAATAATTTACTATTTATTGTTATCGTTGTGTTATCTTAAATATTTGATATTAAAAATGAATCTCCACGAGTAATATATTGGCATCGTCTGCCTGTATTAAAGAAAAGCTCACACACACACACACTGATGTACACACTCCGATACACTCACTCACACTCCTACACACACACACACATACTCACTCACATTCATACTCCGACACACTCACTCACACTCCTACACACACACACACATACATTCACACTCCGACACACACACACAGTTACGCTACAGACCCGATGTATACGTGAGCGTGTCACGGTCGGGTGACTGCGGTGACTCACTGCTGGTACGCGCTAACTTCAACTACTCGGGCGATCAGCATCAACTGCGCGTCACCGAGTGCGACGTATTCGCCGTGACCTCTACCCTGCCCAGAGGTCACGAGGGTCAGTCGTGGCGCGGTACCTGCGTTGACGGGCTCGCTAGCAGGGACGAGGCCTACATACCTAATGCGGTGTGTGCTGAGAAGGTTTGTTAGCTGTATGCGTGTTACAGTGGCTTGTACTGATAGTGAACAGTTGATTTCATTACTAAAAATGTCATGTTGAGCGATTAATTTGGCAGTAATATATTTAAAGTAGACAGATTATCTTGCAGATATTTAATCACGAATATCTGAGAGAATGATTTTGGTAGAATTTTATTTATTTAGAACAGATATCACATGATATTATTGTAAATAACTAAATAGAAAATAATATTATAAAATAAATATAATATTTGTATATATCTTATATTATAATATTCTAAATATATTTATATAAAAAGTTACTTTTTTTAAGAAAATCAATTAAATCAATACAAATTAAATATGCCCTTTGAATTTATTTCATATTATATAACAATTAATTATCTTTTTTTAGAAAAATTTATTTAAAATCAATTCAAAGTTTTAAAATGTGCAAAAACTTTTCATATTATATACTATTTATAAAAATTAAACCATGATTTTGTTGCTTTGCTATATATATATATAAAATTCAATAATAATTAAATAAATTCAATAGAATATATTTTGTAAATAAATACGTAAAATCCTTCAAACTACTGTTTGTTAAAACAAGTTCTAAATAAATCGTGCAGATAATCCAGCAGATGTGTAGTCAGCTTTATGGTGTGAAGTGTAGCAGGAAGTTGGTTAGGTGGATAGTCAGTTGATACCTTACATAGATACAATAGTAGCAAAGATTTTCCGAAGGAAAGATATAACACTTACTAGAAATCGTGTAATTCGAATTTGTATACAAAATACCCTGGTGCCACCTATAGCGGGTTACTTTTAGGAACTATGCGTTGTTTATAATGTAAATTCGTATTTAACTATACACTTTTAAAATGTTAAATAATATGCTTTAAATTAATATTTATATGATGAAAACTAAGTGTTCATTACTAATATATAACAAACAAATATGATATGTATGTTTTAAATGCTATAAGTATATATTTAGTGAGTAAAAACTAATTTATATTGCATGTAATTTAATAGAGCAATGAAAACATTGTTGTATGCAAACAGAGCCGAACCTAAATCTATTTCAGTGATTTCGATACTACTGCTAGCAGCGGTTGGGTATATTACTAAATTACGTTGCATGCATAGGGAGTGTTATATCTTTGCTTCACAAAATCTTTGATAGTAGTATCTATCCACCTGTACAACTTTCCATGCTACAAAAACCACATACTCAGAAGTAAAAAAAAATAGTACTAATTGTATTAATCATTTATTAATTATTAATTATTTATGAAAATATACCAAAAGTACATATAATATGCATATGATTTCTTACTTAACATACCACTACAACTACTATCATATGGATCATGGTACTATGTGTAGCTATAACTACCTATATAAATGTGATAGTTACTTAACTTACATACTATAACCCGCCATATCTATTACCTATCTATAAAGTTGTTGTATACATTGTCACTACCAGATACTGATGACCTATCGGTCGCTGTCATTCGGTAAACGACACCGAGGCTCCAAAGATAATAGTAGTGGCGATGGTTTCCTGAGACGCAGTTTCAAAAGAACGAAATCTCTCGATCGACTCGGAAACAGAGTATGTTTACCCCTCTCACTCCACCCCTCTCTATCTCACTCCACCCCCCTCTCTATCTCACTACACCCCCTTCTCTATCTCACTACACACCCCTCTCTATCTCACTCCACCCCCTTCTCTATCTCACTACACACCCCTCTCCATCTCACTCCACCCCCTTCTCTATCTCACTACACACCCCTCTCCATCTCACTCCACACACCTCTCTATCTCACTCCACACCCCTCTCTATCTCACTCCACCCTTCTCTATCTTACTCCACCCCCTTCTCTATCTCACTACACACCCCTCTCCATCTCACTCCACACACCTCTCTATCTCACTCCACACCCCTCTCTATCTCACTCCACCCTTCTCTATCTCACTCCACACTTCTCTCTCTCACTCCACACCCTTCTCCATCTCACTCCACACCCCTCTCTATCTCACTCCACCCCCTCTATATCTCACTCCCACTTAACACTCTGACTTCACGACTACAATACAGCCATTATTCTAACCACACTACCACTATACACCACATTATCGTCTCGTTGTAGGGGAGATCTGGGTCCGTGTCTAGTTTGAACCCCGACACCACGCTAGAGGACATGGACACCACACAGGACATATCCTTGGACGCCTCCCTCGAACAGGAAGTGATACGTCCTGCCTACGACCGAGTCACGCGGCTAGCGATCGCCTTCCCTCGCCCCATGGTGCTCGTGGGGCCCTTCGCTGAGTCGGTGAGGTCGCGGCTGGGGGCCGACCCTAGGGGCGTTTACGAACAATACGTCGAGACTAAAGGTCACAAGTCTAGAAGGTTATGTCCTTGACTCCGTACCCTCCTGTATTAACTATTTATATCATTAATAGCGATACAACGAATAGGTTGGTGGTTATCATCGCATATATTTAAATATAGATTATCACATTTTTTATTTATTAGGATATTAGGATATTAGGATTATATTTATTTATGTTATTTATGATCTATTTATATTTAATTATACACGTTTTATATGCTTTATTGAAATGTACATCAATGATTAGATAGATATGCTTATTAACTGTATATTCTGAATGTTTGTACATATATCTTCTATAGAATTAGACTTGTGTTCTTGTTAGTGTAGTTCAACAAATAATGATACTGAGAAAATCACTTTTTTATTTTCACTGTAACAATATAATATTGATAATTTATACATTATGTTACAAAGAGCATTCATATTCTATAGATATTATCATATCTATAGAATTAGAAAAATACACAATCCCTCTCTGTATCCCATACAACGTTGCACGTATCTACTAGTATGTTTCACCCCTTGTCATCTTTACCCCCTTAATAGTGTTATAAGCCCCTCTATTCACACTACATATGACCTTCGTGTATAACAATACTCCTCTACTTCCTCCCATTAACTTCATCAACCATAGTTACCCTTTCAATGAATATCCCTTCATTCGTTTAATATACATTATTCATTCTTCCTTCTCTTTCATCCTCTTGTCTTTGCTATATTTAGTATTCTCAGAGTATACATAGATCTCTTCCTGTTCTCCTTAGGTTCTTCGTACCTCCACATGTTAGTCCCGAGCTGTGTAAGCACTATCTCTATATATGACATCTATTCTCTCTCCCTTAATGCTTTTATATGATGGCTATACATATACTGATTACAACCAATGGAAACATACACCTACCTCTCTGTTGTTATTGAATGTCCTTATTGTTATTGTACTTTTTGTGTACTATTAGCATCCATTATTATTATTATATCTCTTATATCTACACTTGTGAATGCTCAACTTAAATCTATTTACTAAATAGATAATTAAGGTCTATAAATAAACTTTCGTCATCATTATTATGTAATTATTCATGTATATCCATTCTTATATGCATGATATATATATATATATATATATATATAATATATATATATTATATATTTATAATATATATATACATATTATATATTATATTATAATAATTATATAATTATATATTATAATAATATATAATTATATATTATATAATATAATATTATACTAATATAATTATTATATATAATATTATATTAAATATATATAAAAACATTATGCATATACGATTATCCTGGAATATGCTTAGATATGATAATTATATATAAACTAAATAAAAGTAAAGTTATTATATATTTATTTGTATCTGTAGATGCAGCACTATTTAAAGTTTTCTCTAATTTTGTGTTTATCTCTATTGTTTATAAAAACCGTAATTCTTAAATAAATATATATAACGGTTCCATAGCTATCGACCAGTACACTATAGTACTACACTATAGTACTACATTATAGTACTACACTATAGTACTACATTATAGTACTACATTATAGTACTACATTATAGTACTACACTATAGTACTACATTATAGTACTACATTATAGTACTACATTATAGTACTACACTATAGTACTACATTATAGTACTACATTATAGTACTACATTATAGTACTACATTATAGTACTACATTATAGTACTACATTATAGTACTACACTATAGTACTACATTATAGTACTACATTATAGTACTACACATAGTGTAGTGGTTACATTACATCTACTTTACAAGCAGAAGGTCATGAATTCGAGCCTCGTTGGAACCTTATTTTTCATTTTTCATCTTATTTATCTTAATATTCTATTTTTCGATTATTTTTACAGTAACTTAGAACATATTAATTTCGTATATTTTTCTTTGTTTATTTCAATAATGTATTTTATCATAAACAAATATTTATACTTTATACTTGCGACTATATATTTGCTTAAATAAAATATCAATAAATAACTAAGTAATAAGAAAACTAAAAAAGGATTAAATTGATTGATTAATTGATAAATGATACATAAATAAAAAACACATTTTACTTCTGAAATAGTAAATGGTAATGGCATTAGTAAATGGAACTAGAAAAATTCACTTATTTCATTGGATGTTAAATATATCTG
Source organism: Osedax fenrisi (assembly GCA_964019155.1). Lineage (NCBI taxonomy): Eukaryota > Metazoa > Annelida > Polychaeta > Sabellida > Siboglinidae > Osedax > Osedax fenrisi. The sequence goes on from OZ025239.1 coordinate 104,084,202, forward strand.
AGTAGGGACATCTATAAAGTAATATATATATATATTAGCGTTGTCATTCGGACCCGGACTTCGGACCCGGTTTCGGACTTTAGGTCATTGATACCGGACTGATACAGTATAATTGATGATATATCGGACTCGGACCGGAATTTAATATTTAACTCGGACTATTTCGGACTTTAGATATTAGATTCGGACTATTTCGGACTTTAAATATTAGATTCGTATTATTTCGGATTTTTATTATTGGATATCTAAAATACATTCCAATGTTTACCTTTGGGATTATATTTATTCGCGCCATTTTCAACCAACATAGCGGTTCTGTGTATGTATCCGCGACACTATTACTCAGATTAGCGTCCCTTTGTGTGAATAGGCGCCAATGTCAATCAAACTACCCCGCCATTCGTATGTATCCGCGACACTTTTAATCCACATTGCATCATTTTAAAACATTTTCATTGCACAGAAGTTTTAATAATAATTGATCATATATAATAAATATACCATTTGAGGATCATTATTGCTAATAATTAATTTTGAAATTATTATTTAAAAAAATAGCATTTTATACATATGAAAGATCATAAATCAAAACATCCAGTACTAAAATTATAGATATTAAAACCTGATATTTTTTTCAACTATTTGATACTCACAAATATCTCCAAAACCCGAACCAGTTTACATCACTATACGATACTTATGCTGCTGTCAAACAATGCGGATACAATTATCAAACGATACTGATACTGATACTTCTGTCAAACGATACTGAGACTTCTGTCAAACGATACTGATACTGATACTGAGACTTCTGTCAAATGATACTGATACTGATACTGATACAGCTGTCAAATGATACTGATACTGATACAGCTGTCAAACGATACTGATACTGATACTGATACAGCTGTCAAACGATACTGATACGATACTGATACAGCTGTCGAATGATACTGATACGATATTGATACAGTTTCGAACGATACTGATACAGCTGTTGAATGATACTGATACGATACTGAGACTTACTTTTTAGAAAATTTGACAACACTAATATATATATATATATATATATATATATATATATATATATTATATACAAAATAAGTTTCAAGTTTGAAAATTAATTATTTTCAAGCTCTTTATAAATATATTATTAATTTTTTCACTTTTATTAGATCCAACATAAATGTGTTGAATAAATATTACTAATTATTAAAATATTTATTTAATATTCAAGTTCCTATAAAACATATATTATAAATTCTTAGGTGACTAATTAATAATATTGTATATAGATATGTGGATAAATATATTCTTATTTATTATCCGAATTAAAAAAATATGTAGTGAAACCACTGCTAATACAGTCCTATAACCCCCGTAACCCCCACCGTAACCCCCACAGGCAGAATACCACGCCCCCTATGTTCGATGTCAACAAGATACGCAGGGCAATGAGACGAGGCAAACACTCTCTGATGGTGGGAACGCCTAACTTAATAAGAGCGATGAGCGCTAGGAGTCTGCATCCCATCGTTGTGTTCCTCTCTCCTGGCTCCAGAAGTATTCTTAAGGTTAGTCTGCATACTAGCTTGCCTACTACTACTACTACTACTACTACTACTACTACTACTACTACTACTACTACTACTACTACTACTACTACTACTACTACTACTACTACTACTACTACTACTACTACTACTACTACTACTACTACTACTACTACTACTACTACTACTACTACCCCTCCCCCCTTCACTCCAGAGTGTCAGATCAACGCTAGCCCCCGAGATGAAACGTAAGATAAACAGCATCGCGGACGAAGCGTACGCGTTCACGCATCAGTACTCGCATCTGTTCACCGCCACGGTACAGTACACTAGCAACGATTCGTGGTTCCCCCTACTGGTGGAGACTCTCGAACGTTGCCAGTCACTGCCCGTCTGGCAGACTGTAGACGAACACTTTGACCCCGACGACAGGAGCGAAGAGGTATGATGCAATAGTGTGATGGATGATGCAAGACAGTTGATGCAATAGTGACTCGATTATGATGTAATAGCCCCGCGATAATGACGATGTTCTATGATGTAATAGTAGAAGTGCGAAGATGATGTAATAATAATATCATTGATATAATATAATTGTAGTATACGATCTATAGCGTAATTGTAGCGACCTATGACGATGATGTAATAGTGATAGCATCGCTACGACGTAACACTAGCGATGTCCTAATCGCTGACCCGCTTTAGATCGAAGAAGAAGAGGAGGCCGACAGAATGGGCATGAAACTCAACCGAAGCACCGACGACATCCCCGACTCCGTTGAATTCACGTCCAAACCTCCGTCGGGAAGAAACGTGTCCTCCAGTAGTATGGGCGGGGCACTGGGCGGTAGTATGGGCGGGGCTTTGGGAGGTAGTATGGGCGGAGCTTTGGGCAATTTGACTGGCACTAGAGCTCCGACGGGCTTGAGTAAATCCGGCTCCATCGGCAGCCATCTTAACGCTTCGTCGAACACCACGAAATCCGCTTCCAACGTCAATAATCCACAGATGCATCGAAGTTTCACCAACGATGGGATATCGAGGTTATTCAAGAGTATATGTTATAGATAGATAGATAGATATATAATAGTTTATTGAATAGATTAAAAATGATGGGTAACAATAAATAATATGACAAAAATATATAAATAAGATTAAGCAAATATAAATAAGTTGTGATTTACACACACCGAATGTAAATAAAATAATAATAATAAAAAATGTATCTTATATATCTCGTTATTCAAATATTTGTTGTCCTACATTTCTCTCTATTAACTAATTGTCAACTTATTTTATAATTTTCTTTATTTTAATATTTCCACGATATCAGATAATTCTATTCTTTATTTTATTCTTATTTATAAAGTAACTATTGATAATTATTTTTGCATTTAATCGAAAAATAATCATTAAATAAATTATTTGATTGACCTTTTTATTTATCGGTTTTCAACTACTAGTATATTATTATTAATTTATCTTTTTTAAATAATCTAATTATATTTTTTTAATGGTATTTTTATGATATCAATGTTTGAATATATTCTCATTTAGTTCAGTAATTACTTTTACATTATTACATTTTACATTATTTACATACTTTTACATAATTATATAGTATAATTTTAAATTAAAACTTATTTTCTCTTTCGTATCCACATATCATAATATTTATTCATTATATTTAGCTTATGATAACAAGTATATTGCAAGTATATCTTTAATAAGGGGAGGGTACGTCCTTCCGAATTATTATTTGTCCAATTAAATGCAAGCATTTTAGATCAAAATATATAAAAATGTATTAGAATGTATTTATTATACATATATAGTATTCATATATCATACAATAATACATATAATCTTAATTTATATATATAAATATTATTTTTATATCATATATTTTATATATTCTATATTATACAGGTAAATATATATATGTAATATCATGTTATTGTAATCAACTTACAATGCCATATACACAAAATAATGTTTTTCATGTATTACTCTCACTAAAAATTCAATATCTAATTATATAAGTAGACAATACAATTGGCTGTAATGAAATAATGTTTTTTTTAAATACGAATTATTAATTTTAATTTATCTTTGTTTATTAATGATAAATAAAATATATATATTTATAAATATATATAATATATATTTGAATGAATGGATATGTAATAAAAAAGACTTTCATAATAGAATAATATATTATTAAACTAGAGAAAACAAAATTATGTGATTACCTATTATAAAATATGCTATATCATTATTTATGTTATCAAATTGTTTTATTGTTAATTATAAGATGTTATGTTGGCTACGATTGTAACTTAACTTAAAGTAAACATCTTTAATGTTATATTAACGTTGTTTAACATTGTTCAGCAATAAAGCACCCAGTAATCGGGCGAATGCGATACGGCCAAGAACTCCGAATCAAAACAACAAAACCAACCAATCAAAAGCAGCCGCCTCAAATTCCCAATACGCTCGAAGTCAGTCGGCTTCAGCGTCGGGTCCTCACCAGAAGCGATATCAGCCGTCGAGTTCCGCTTCGGATAACGTGTTCTCCAACGAGAGAAACACCCCTTCACCCCGCAACAGTAACCAGCAGCAGCAGCAGGCGGCGACGGGGGTCAAGAGGTCACCGCAGAACGGAGGGGGCGCGGCTAGATCCGCCTCGGTGAACCGCCAGACCGGACGCAGAGGTGCTAGACCCACTGGACCTCGTACTCGAGTGGTTAGTCGTTCGTTAGGCCACGCCCCTTAAAGGTGATCATAGAATATTGAAAATTATCAGATTAATATTGGACTATGTTTTTCTTATTAAATATAACCTTAAAATGAAGAACACAAATTTTTATTTATTTTTATTAATCTAAGGTCACATGACAGCCTCGTGAAGTTTAACATGTAGTTAGATACAAAGTGTGAACATTTGTCATATGATCACCCTTAATACCCCTCCCCCACGCCCCCTCGCATTACCCCTCGCATTACCCCTCACTACCCCTCATTACCCCTCATTATTCCTCATTACCCCTCACTACCCCTCATTACCCCTAATTACCCCTCACCTCTTTACAGAACCACGAGACTCCGCTTTAAGTGGCTGGCCGCTTCAAAGTGAACGCACACCTGAAGAATCCATCATCTTTGTAACTATTGCGTATGAAATTATTAATACTTAGCTTATTATTATTATGATGATACTATCGGGTGATCATTTCGTAAACATTCCAACATTTCATACGTATTCGACGTGTTTTAGTATTACGCGATGCTAAATTTAGTTATCATTTGAATACATGCATTTATATGAATATATATATATATATATATATATATATATATATATATATATATATATATATATATATGTATATATATATATATATATATATATATGTGTATGTGTATATATGCAATTTATATATTTAATATATTTTATTATCAGTATACGTTTTTACTTTTATTATATTTTTAAATTATTATTAAAATGATTATATAAATAAATTGTATAATTCAACT